>CM035429.1:127029931-127242431 GCA_020310875.1 Ceratopteris richardii | reverse complement strand
TGAAAGTTAGTGTAATTGAAAAATAAATCAAACCCTGTAATTTTGTGTACATATACAGGCTATTGGGCAGCAAGAACAAATTCCAGCAGCAGTTGAAAGTGTTACCACAGGAGTGCAGACCATTGGGCAGGCAAAAACCGATGTTAGGTCTATATGAATGAAGAGCATGAGCAGATTATGAGGTAAAGAGGTTGGAAACCATTAGCAGACAGATGGAATCCTAACAGTGATGAATGCAAGTGAAAACACGGACAACATCAGTTATATGTTGAGGTGGACATGCTAGATAGAGGTAGGGATCAACCCATGAGCTTGGAAGCGGAGTAGGCCACCCTCCCACGAGTGCATGCTCTCCAGGGTTAAAAAATAAGAGCCCCTCCTCAACTTGGAAGTATATAAATATGGGTGTATCTTTAAGGTATATTTCATGAAAATCATAAAATATTTGGCGAATATTTATGATACTTTTCAGGAGAAATATAGAAGTTTAGGCGCTTTAGGTTAGGCCTCTTCAATATCAACATCTACATTTGTGCCCCTCTGCAGCCATAGATGTTTAGGCATGATCCGGATTCCGTACGAGAAGTATGGTAGGTAATAGTACCATACTAGGTACGCACTAATCTTGAGGTATGAATCCGTACGATATTAGTACGATTTTTTTTTTTCCCATCTTTCCATGTATACGAGAGTGCACATACAAAGAGTATTCTTTGCCATGAATATGCATAATATTGTATCTATGCATGAAGTTAATTGTTCTCTAACTAGTATAGTTGCAAAACCAATGTATATTTTTAATAAATTCATGTCAAAATGGAAAATAAAACACATTTAGTTTTTTGGTACGAATTGCGACGAATACATACTAGTATGTACGGTATGAAAAGTACGTACGAATGTATTCATATTGGTACAACTACCAACTATGGCACTAACAATAGGAGCCTAGCTTGTGGATATATGAGAAAATGAGGTAGCATGCATGGCCCCCCTTCAATCCCATATGCAAGATTTTGGGAGGCTAATGGAAAGCCTACATAGGTCCCTCCCTCAAAACTTCACTTATACATCCCCTGTTATCCTATATGCATGGTCATCAGAGGATCATAGAGAAAGATGAGCTGAATTCACACATACATGCATGTACACATGCACAGTGCACACATGCGCGCACACACACACACACACACACACACACACACACACACACACACACACACACACACACACACACACACACACACACACACACACACACACACACACACACACACACAAAATTATTATTTTTTACAGCATTACCTGATTCTTCTCTTCTCTATGTTTCAGTTCCCACCATTCTGAGAGAATCTCTTCATGCTTCCTTTTCTTTTGTTAGTAACTTTGGTAGGAAGCATAAGAGAGTGAAGGGGGTTAAGAAAATGTTATCATTCACTTGTTTACTGCATTTTTACAGGCCAGTTTAGCTGCACGGCAGCTTATTAATGGGTTGCTGCACAGAGATCCTGCAAACAGATTGGGCTCAGCCACTGGTGCACATGAAATAAAGGAACATGCATTTTTTCGAGGCATAAATTGGCCTCTTATTCGAGACATGGTACTCTTCTTCCACATGCCCTGTTATGTCTTTGATGGATTAAGTTGCACTTCATTGACATGGGTCTGACCAATGCTTTTTGTACGAGCAAAATAATTTCAGGTTCCTCCACCTCTGGAAGCACCGATTGAATTTGTTGGGAAGGATTCCGACTTTGATAATAAGGAAGACTTGGAATGGGATGAGCTTGAGGCAAGTGCAGTCTTAGTCTCTGACGTCTTTTGATCAGAGTTCCCCTGGAGATCGCTGCTCATATTTTGGACCTGATGAAGAGGCTGCCTTTTTTTCCTTAAATTGTTTTATTCTTTGGTGTCATGTGCTTCATGTACATCTGTTCAGCTCTTTGAGATGCTATGTTTGTCACGAGGAGCATTTGTAAACCACATGTGTACAATTCTGAGTCCCTAGTTCTCAACCCTTCAAAATTCAAGGAGAAACGAAAAGATAGTGAGACTCTCTATAATAATGTGATACGTACATAGCAGATTCTTTAGATTTATAAATGCAAAAGTTGATTTATTGCTGTGTTGTTCATTCCTTGTTTGTACTGCTCCTGTATATGGTTATGATTTTTTCTTCCCATTGTTGATTTCAAAACATATATCATTGCTCCACTTGTAAGTTTGTTTACAAAAGATGCAAGATAGTTTTACTTGGCCTCTCAAAAGCAAAGGCGGACAATGTATATTGACTTCATAGCCGACCAAAAATGTCAGAAGATGTAAAGCATGCAGTACTGTCAGAAAAACACCAAGCTTTGTATATCTCAGTCATAGATACAGGGGTATCAGTTAAATATTACTTCTCTGGGTGATTTGTATTTCCTAGAGAAGTGTGGAGGAAAAATATTTTTGACATCATCCCGCTACAAAATTGAAGGAAGCCTCTTCAGAGAAAGGGCAACTAAAGAGATGGTATGATATAGTTGATTGCATGTAAACATGCTAAACTGAGGAGTTGACTTCAAAGGATTCGTAACGTTGTAGTAAGATGTGGAGTGATAGTGAACCTTTGCGACAAGTTAAATACACATCACTCTTCTTTATTGCTTCTGGGACTAAGGTTTCCTTGTTGGATGGAATGTGTGTGCCGAATATCTTCAAGGATTCCCTAATCAAATTGCGAGTCAACTTGAATTTCTTGAAGGGTTTATCTAGCACCAGGTGAGGGTAGCAAAAAGGGTTTGCAACAAATTTGTCTGACCTTGGTTGTAGTGTATGAATGAGGTAATAACTCTTGGTTAGTGGCAGTTCGAAGTGTTCCTTCATGTTGCACTTGTCCCACATAAGTTGAAGATCTTCTGTGTTTTGTAGTGTCTTGACTTCCTGTGAAAAAAATTGGAACCGACCCAAGTGGTGGTCCAATTCTAGTTCTGATTCAAAGATGTATTTTGCATTAGAGAGAGCTCCTTCCAGTACCTAAAACCAATACAACTTGACATTGATGCAATCCTTTCTTCCACTTGGTGGATCTTTAAAAGATGACTCGACTTGAAATCTAGTGAGTACTTGTGGCGGTAGGAGTGGATACTCTTCTATTGGTAGATTGCGGTTATCCATTGGTCGTTGATTTGGACCACGAGCAGAAGGTTCTCCTACTTGCATCATGAATTTCTTTGTTTATTACAATGATTTCCTACGAAAGGAGAACATATTAGTATGGAATGAAACCTTGAACTTAGTATGACAAGATTGTGGTCCCCTTCCTGAGTAGTGCATGATCTCAACATGTATAGGGGGATTCACTATTATGTTACAAGATATTTGAGATTATGGCTTATTACAGTTTTGGTGGATAGTGAAACGCTCCCTTAAGGGATTATAGAAAGAGATTCTTGAATGATACACTTGGTTAGGATATTGTGAGCATGATTGGTCCTGTGGCTTTTTGGGAATGCATTTCCACGTTTGAGGATCTGTCTTAAATGGCTGTTTAGATACAAAGGATGTCCTTTGAGGTGTATGCTAGGCAGGAAACTGAGATTTCCTATGGAGGTGAGAGTACATGAAGGGAAATGTAGGCCATCAAGTAGATCTTAGGTACCCATATGCTCGAGTTGTTGTGGTTAGCCATCATCGATAACTTTGTTATCCAAATTTGTAGAACTTTTTGCGGCCGATGTCTTCTATGCTTCCTTGGTCGTTGCTTTGGGCTCACCTTCTATTGGAGTTTGATGTTGGCGGAAGCACACACACATCATAAGGAAGAAGAAGAAGCTTGGAGAAGAATACACAATACTGAACGCATTACCAAGTGAAGGAAAGCTTTAAACTTCTCCCGAGGCAAGGCCTTTATGGAAAGATCTGCAATGTTATCCTATGTGGCCAAAAAGGTCAACCTGATCTCTCCAACATAAACCTCTCCTTGA
The DNA here is from genome assembly GCA_020310875.1 of Ceratopteris richardii. Taxonomy (NCBI): domain Eukaryota; kingdom Viridiplantae; phylum Streptophyta; class Polypodiopsida; order Polypodiales; family Pteridaceae; genus Ceratopteris; species Ceratopteris richardii. Next base: position 127,238,463 of record CM035429.1, on the reverse strand, counting down.
CATAATGATGATGCACCTCAGTGTGCTTTTTGGGAACATGGAACACATGGTTCCTCGCAACTCCCAATATGCTTTTGACCATCATTGAAGATGGTGATAGCAAAAGTCTGATCAACACCCAAATCAACCAAAAGGCGTATGAGCCACATACACTCACCAATCCTTGTGAAGGCTTGCGTATACTCAAGCTTCACAACTAGAAGTGGCCACAGTAGGCTGCATCTTGCTCAATCAAGACATGCATGATCTGTCAAGCATGAAGCAAAGACCACTAGTGGAAACACGAGTGTCATAGCAATCAGCGCAGTCAGAGTTAGAAAAAGCACATAAATTTGGCATTAGTGATCCCCCCTTGGGATAAAACAATCCATGTAGTCGGGTGCCACTCAAGTAGCAAAAGAAACACTTAACTTCCTGCGTAAGCTTGACACCTAGGCAATGCATAAACCTCCTCATATGTGAGACAACAAACTGAATATGAGTCGGAGTTATACATAACTAACTCAAGCATGCAACAACGTGCTCATAGAGAACAACATCAAATGCATCTCCAACATCATGAAGACTCAACCATAAGCCTGATTTCATAGGAATGGCAATAGGTTTGCAATCCTCAAGGCCAAAGCGCTACAATAATGTGTCAATATATTTTGTTTGACACAGAGCTATTCCACCATCAACTCGCATAAATTGAATGCCTAAATAATCCTGCAAATGCCCTAAATCTGACATCTCAAAAGAGGCATGCAAAAATCAACTTTAAATTCGATAATATGCTTCTCATTAGGATCAGTGAGTAGCATGTCATCAATGTAGATAACAATGATCAGAAGCATATAATTTTCACGCTTAACATATAAGGTGCTCTCAAGTGGTCTGTTCTCAAAACCATGTGCAATCAAGTAGGCATGTATCTTTTCATACCAAGCACATGGTTTTTGCTTCAAACCATATAATGCCTTTTTCAAGTTGCACAATTTTTTTTCATGCCCTTTCTACATAAAACCATGGGGTTGAAATACATATGCTTCTTCATTTAACTCAACATTTAGAAATGCAGTTTTAATGTCCAACTCATGTACATTCCAACCATGATGAGTTGCAAGTGCACATATGCTACGAGCGATGGTCATTCAGCAAGTGGATGCAAAGGTTTATCAAAATCAATGCCTCTCTTGAGCATAACCTCTTGCAATAAGAATAGCCTTATACCTGTCAACTGATCCATCAAGCTTACACTTCAGCTTTTATACCCATTTAGTGCCGATGGCCTTCTTGCTAGGAGGCAAATCACATAAAGACCAAGTACCATTCTTCATAATAACATTTGCATAGCAGCCATCCACTTTTTTGAATTTTCGCTTCATCAAAAGTAATGGGCTCATTCTCATCACTAGTTTCTAAAGTCGGCACCAACCATTTAGGAATAGTTTTTACCTCGTCTATATCAACCCTCTCATCAACAAGTGCATCATGTAAATTTGCATAAAAAATGGAATGATCTGCATCATTGTATGAAACTTGTAAAGGTTGAGAAATTGCCTCATTTGGACCAACACTTGATTGTCCACCTTTAGACATACACATCCTTGGAGCTCATTGAAGCAAAGTTTCATACACATCCTTGGAGCTAATTGATATCTCCTTAGTACATGAAAGTAATGGGTTAATTACATCTTCCACAAAAACAACATGGATAATGAAGATGGGTTAAGTTTGTGGATGATACAGATGATAACCTTTGCTTTCTGAATTGTATCCAACAAAAAAACAGTTCACTGCTTTGTGATCGAATTTATTGTGTTGTTCAGATACTAATGCATATGCCAGACAACCAAAGACACCTAGATGAGCAATAGATGGCTTATGATCATGCCAAGTCTCATATGGAGTAATAGATTAGAGTGCATTGATGGGATACTTGTTAAATACATATGTTGCACACATAACATTCTCAAGCCAAAAGCTATGTGGTAAAGCCTCTCTTTTGATCATACACGTCGCCATCTCCATGAGAGACTCCCTTTCACCCCGATCAGAATGGAGGGTGGATATTTTACATGTTGACACATTTTCAATAAAAACTAGAAAATGTTTGAAGAAAATGAACACTTTGGACTTTGCTTTTAATGGATACACCCATGCATGCATGGAGAAATCATCACTTAAAGTCACGAAGTAAAGGTAGTTCCCAAACGAAGGTGTCTGAATAGGACTATTGATATCACTACGAATAAGTTGCAGATTTGGAGTAGCTCAAACTGAACCATCTTTTGGAAAGGGGGAACATTGGATTTTGCCCAAAATACAACGTTGACAAACATGTCTACAAGGGGGCTTAAGTTTGGGCAAAGAGGACACCTTTTAGACTTCTGCAGGTGTAGTAATTGGCAAAATTCATAGATAGCATGAGAATCTTGATCTGCGCATGCTGAATCATCGACATAGTTGGCATAGTCTGTGAGCTTATACAACCCATGACATAAAATGCCAGAAGCAATAATAACATCTCCATTTGATAGATCATGAACTCTACATCTGTTATCTACAAATTTGACAACCAAGTCGATCTTGGCTAATGTTGAAGCTGATAACATATCTTTCTTGATCCGTGGCACAAACAAAGCAAATAACAATGTGAAAGAACGACCATCAACAGTAGTCATAATGATCTTACCAACTCCAATGATAGGATAAGAGGAGTTGTTGGCTCATGTGACAGTATTTCCCATATGGCACACTCAATTGAACTAAAGAAATTGGTTGCGAGGTAATATGTTTGGTTTCCTCATTGTCAAAGTTCCAAACATTTGAGTCTACAGGAGACATACTCTCTTCATGAGAAGATGGATCATAGCTACAAACAATAGTAAACACCTATTACTCATTCTGCAAGAGATTAGCGGACTCTATTCTAGGTATAAGGACCTCCACTAAAACCATTCCTTCATCCTTTTTCTTTGCCTGTTTTGCAACCAATTTTGGAAAACTCTTTATGAAATGATCATTTCCTTTATAGTGTGGATTACTTTCAATAAGTGTATTTGCATGTGTAGTAGATAGTTTTTCACCACACTCCAAGATATTCTAGAGTCCTTTTGCCACAAATATAGGATGCATCATATATGCCCATAATGGGTAATTTGTACCATCTAACTTGTCTACGACAACCAACATATAAAATACATGAATGCTTTCAACCATGGTCAATGACTAAAATACCTTGATGCAAAAAAATGAATGTATCTCTAAAAGTTGAACAAAATTACCCTATTGAGCAAAAAAAAAGAAATGCAAGGGGAGCATTTTGACCACATACCATATGAAAGGGATTTGCATTGAGTACTATTTTATAGGCCACTGGATGTGCCCAAACGGTGTGATGTAATTGTTTGTCCTAATCGGAGCACTTGTTGTGTATGAGCTTTGTCAATACATTGCATAGGATTTTGTTAGTACTTTTTTCTTGTCCATTTGCTTGGTCCTTTTTCTTTGGTTTTTCTTTCTTTTACTAATTTTGCATGTTTGATTGCACATTGGTCCACTACCTCCACATGTCCCTCCTCCTTAATACTGGAAATTTTCTCCTGTTGATGCATAACCAAAAGCTTCGACCCTATCGAAGACCTAACTACTCTTAGACCAACACTCATTAAGACTACCATATCTCTCAACTCTTGAATCCAACCAAAAAACCCTTTTAGCCAAATAAACACACTAAACAAGTGCCTATGTACTTTGGAGATGATGCTTCAAATAATAGGATCAAAACAGATAAGTTTGCATCTAGCTTATGACCAAAAACTTGTTATTTTGGTCTTGATACCTGCTAGAAGTTTTGCTCAATACTCACAGTAAGTTTTGCTCAATACTCACAGTACAGTAGCAATTAGAAAAATTCATTCACATGATATCTAATTACCTTTGAGATATTATGATTCCAAGTGGAATCACGTAAAATGAAAGACTATACTCTGAGCAATGACTTTAGCAAGTAGAAGCTTACCCCCAACTTTTTAGGATCTCTACAGAGAAAGACCATTGATGACTTCGAGACGATTTGCTCCCGATTGGCAGAATGAAACTTCTTCAAATTTTGATAGATTCTAGTAGACTTTGAGCTTGTTCCATCAAGCCATAGATAATTGAAAATGAATAAGAACTCACTGAGATATGATCAACATAAGCACACTATTATGAGAGATAATGGTAGAGAACTCAACAGAGATACTAAGTGATGTATATGTATTATGGAACATGATTTTACAAAGTCATTGGCAATGAAATAATGCCAAGTGATAGTGAGGTGAGTGAGAAATGAGATATGCTACTCAACCTCTACAAAATGATCAATGAATGGCTCTCAAAGGGAGTGTCTTGGCTGCAAGATTTTCAAGTGCTTTTATAGATGCTTCCTTCAAATTTGGCTCTCACTAAAAAGTGATCCCTTAATCTAGGAGATATTATCTCTAAGTAAAGTTGTGACTTTCCATTCTATATAACTCCACAGTTTTAGTGGCATTTACAAAGTTTTTTCCTAGTCAAATGACTTTTACAAAAAAGTTAATGGTAAAACCATAAGCAATGGTTCATCTGGATCTTTAAGGAGTTGCACATAATACTTCCAATGCCTAGCCAAGTGTGAAGGCTTGGCATTTGGACCAACAGGGCACTCATGGAGATGGAGAGGTGTATGGTCAAGAGTCAAGCTTTATCACATAGTTTCTTGCTTGAGGATGTTATATGTGCAGCATATGTACTTAACAGGTGTCCCACTAAAGTGCTACAGTCTATCACTCCATATGGAACTTGGCATGGTCGCAAGCCATCTGTTGCTCATTTGCATGTTTTTGGTTGTCTGGCATATGCATTAATGCTTCAACAACATCGTAGAAAATCGGATGATAAAGCACTATAATGTATTTTTGTTGGTATAGTATTGAAAGCAAAGGCTATCATCTGTATCATCCACAAACAAAATGCAATCTGGTTAGCCATGATGTTGTTTTTGTGGAAGATGCTATTCAGTCGTTACTTTCATGTACTAAGGAGACATTTGTTAGCTCCAAAGGCATGTGTGATACTTTTTTGCCTCTTTTTATAGTTGGATAGTCTAGTGGTGGTCCTAATGAGGCAACTTCTCAGCCTTTACAGGTTTCATGTGATGATGCAAATCATTCCATTTCTGGTGCAGTTTTGCATGATGCATTTCTTGATGAGAGATCTGATATTAAGCAGGCAAAAACTATTCCAAAATGGCCAGTGCAGACTTTGCCTGACAGCAAATTAGATGCATCTCTATCACATCGTACTCAGTGAGGCTCTCATAGTGCCTCTTTTGCATCAGATTGCTATGTTATGGCTGCCTCTAGTCTCTGTGATGAGACTGAGCCTGTTTTGTTTGATGAAGCACAAAATTTTGAACATTGGATGGTTGCAATGCAATTTGAATATGATGCTATCATGAAAACTAGTGCCTGTTCTTTATATGACTTGCCTCTTGGCAAGAAGGCCATTGGCACTAAGTGGGTATACAAGCTGAAGCATAAACCTAATGGAACAATTGATAGGTATAAAGCTAGGCTTGTTGCAAAGGGTTATGCGCACGAAAGAGGCATTGATTTTTATGAAACCTTTGCACCTACTTGCTGCATGACTATTGTTTATAGCATATGTGCACTTGCAGCTCATCATGGTTGGAATGTACATCAGTTGGACATTAAAACAACAATCTAAATGGTGGCTTGCATGAAGAAGTGTATGTTTTCCGGTCTCCTGGCTTTGTGCAGAAAGGGCATGAAAACTAGATGTGCAGGTTAAAGAAGGCATTATATGGTTTAAAGCAAGCACCACATGCTTGGTCTGAAAAGAAACATGCCTATTTGATTGCACATGGTTTTGAGAATAGTCCAATTGAAAGCACCTTATATGTCAAGCGTCTTAATGATGTGCTTTTGATCATTCTTGTGTATGTTGATGACATGCTGCTCACTGGTCCTCATGAGAAGCATATTGCTAATTTCAAGGCTGATTTGCAAGCCTCATTTGAGATGTCTGATTTGGGGAATTTGCATCATTATTTGGGCATTCAGTTTATGCAAGTTGATGGTGGAATATCTTTGTGTGAAACGAAATATATTGACACATTATTGCAGTGTTTTGGCCTTGAAGACTGTAAACATATTGCCACTCCTATGGAGACAGGTTTACGATTGAGTTTTCATGATGCTAGAGATGCATTTGATTTTGTTCTCTATCAGCAGGCTATTGAATGCTTGATTTAATTATGCATTAATTGGCCAGATATTAAGTTTCTTGTCTCATAGATGAGCAGGTTTATGCATTGCTAGGTGTCAAGCATTGGCAGGCGATTAAGTGCATCTTTTGCTACTTGAATGGTGCCTGGCTACTTGGGTTGTTTTATCCCAAGGAGGGATCACTACTGCCAAATTTGCATGCTTTTTTTTTACTCTAACTAGGCTTATTGCTATGATACTCGTGTGTCCACTACTGGTTTTTCCTTCATGCTTGGTAGCTCATGCATATCTTGGATGAGAAAGGAGCAGCCTACTATGGCCACTTCTAGTTGTGAGGCCGAGTATAGGGTAGCTTTCGCAGCGACTGTTGAGTGTGTGTGGCTCACACACCTTATGGCTGATTTGGGTGTTGGTCAGTCTTCTGCCACCACCATCTTCACTGATAGTGAGAGCACATGTGCGATTGCGAGGAACCCTATGTTCCATGCTCGCAGTAAGCACATTGAGATGCATTATCATTATGTCAGGGAGAGGTTCTCTACTAGAGAGATTATCTTGGCATATGTGCCCACATAGGAGAACATTGCAGACCTTTTCATGAAGGCTCTACCTAGGGAGAAGTTTGAAGCTTCTGCAAAGTTTTGGGCTTACATCCTTCTATGGATTGATTCCACATAGCTTGACACTTCCTTATACATGAGTGTCAGCTCCTTGTTCACCGCATCACTTCTAGGAGGGGGGATTTGTTGATATATTTAGGTAGTGATGTGTGTGAACACACTAGGACCGTCGGGACATGTTTTTCCCTCTTTAGGAGGTTTTTTTCCCCTTGCTTATTCTATTCGCGTGCTTCCGTAGACGTCCAACTCCAACATAACCATGATCAAAATACCACACTTATGTTAAATGAGGAGATGCTTCAAGGAGGAAACAAAGCTAAAGGCTCTAAATATATGCTATATGTAGAAAATAGAGGGGAAGGTAAAGGCAAGGGAAGAGAAAGGCAAGACAAATCAGTCCAAGGACACAAATGAAGATGAAGCTAGCACATCCTATGGCAGAGGCAAAGGAAAGGACCAAAGAGGTAGAAGCAAAGGTGCTTACAACAATCAAGGCAAGAGAGGTGATTTTTAGTATATAAGGAAAGCAAGGCATTCGACAAATGAATGCACTTCAAAGAAGAATCAAGGTAACTATGCTTCTAATGAAGGTAATGACCATTAGGAAAAAGATGAAAAGTGGTACATAGATAGTGATCGTAGCAATCATATGCCATGTATGACCAATATGTTCACTAATTTGTAGGTTCCCAAAGACAAAGGGTGTGCTAAGATAGGTGATAATGCACAGCATATCATTAGACATATTGGAGATATAAGAGTTCAAGATGCAACAAGAGCACCACACTCAAAGAGGTACTGCATGTTCCCACTATTGCAAAGAATCTAATTTCAGCAAGCCAAATGTTAGAGAAGGGTTATTAGGTCAAATTTAATGATAAATGATGCTTCATATAAGATCCAAAGAATGGCTTCAAGCTCAATGCCAAGGGTAGAAGGCAAGGGAGGATGTTCATAGTCGGAGTCAAGGTAGATTCTAGTAAGTAAATGGTCATTGCATGTGGGTCATCTAAGATTGCATCTCTTGATCTATGGAACAAAAGAATTATCCATATTAATGTTGCAAAGCTTAGAAATATGTAGAGGGATGAAATTTTTAGGGGAATTCCAAGCTTCACTACACTAACTTGCATGAGGTATGTGAAGCATGTCAATTTGGGAAGCAGACTAGGAGGCCTTTCAAGCCATCAACGTATGTGCCTCTTAAGGTTTTGGATTTGGTTCACACATATGTATGGAGACCTTGAAGAGATCCATCACATGTAGGTAATAGTTACTTTCTAACCTTTATTGATAATTTATCTAGAAAGATTTGTTCATATATCATCAAGCATGAGAGTGATGTGTTTGATACATTCAAAAGGTTCAAGGCATAAGTTGAGAATGAAACAGGCCATCAAGAACAAAGCTTTGAGATTAGACAATGGAAGAGAGTACTTCTACAATGATTTTACCAAGTTCTTGCAGGATGAAGAGAAAGAGGCAATATACATGCTAGTACGCCCCCTACAGAATGGTATTTGTTGGAAGAAAAAATAGATAGATTGCAAGATAGCTAGATGCATGTTAAATAAAATGAACGTTCCATTTACATATTCGGTTGATGTTCAAGCACAAATCCTTATTTGATGAATAGGATGATCGCATAAGGGGTTCATGATGCTACTGTAGATGAGGTTATTACAAAAGGAAGCCTAAATTTTCACATCTAAGTGCCTTTGGATATTTATGCTATGTCTATGTATCTCAAGAGGTGAGAGAAAGTAAGATGGATGCTAGGGCAAAGAAGCGTATCTTATGGGCTACCCTACAAAACAAAGGGGTATAGGTGTTAGAATCCCATTACAAAACTGCTTAGAGTATCAAGGGATTTGGTATTTGATGAACTTTAGTCATATTATGAACCATCTTCTACGTTGAAAGTTCTTCATGGGCTACTCTATAGGACAAAAGGAGTATAGGCGTTACATCTTCTAAATTGCAAGTGTATCTTTATGGGCTACCCTACAAAACAAAAGGGGTATAGGTGTTATAATCCAATCACAAAATTGCTTAGAGTATCAAGAGATGTGGTATTTGATGAACTTAAGCCATATTATGAACCATCTTCTGAATCGCAAGTTCTATATATTGAGGAAGCAAAAAAAGTTTATGAAGAATAAATTCAAGTTATCACAAGTGTGAGTGGCCCTCCAAAGTACGTCAAGGAGTCCTTCATCACTCAAAGCAAAAGAGAAGGAAGGTGAATCAAACCCAAAATGCAGCCACAACCAATCTAATAAGGATTATGTGTTACCATTAGTGTCCATGTGAAAGGCCAAATGGTCATTGGACAGTTTAGTATATATTCTTTAATAAAATATATAATGACTTGGTTAGCCACAATCTGTAAGTTTGACTGCATTTGTAACACCCAAGAAATCTGTGTTCGTGCTTTCTATGTATTGTGTTTTATGTGTATTCTCCAGGCTTTGTGCAGAGTACTGTGTATGGAATTTGGATCTAGATTTTCTCGTCAAGGGTATCATCATGGAGCTCTCAAGAAGGAGACTCCATTGAGGTGCATCACTATCAAAATACTTCACTGGTACCAGAGCATTTGGATGCAAAAGATTTGTTTGTTTTGTTCAAGTGAAGCGAGTATCCACCCATCCACCCAAGGCTTTTTCCAAGGCTTCATCTAAGGTCGAAACCAAGGCATAGACCTTGGCACCTTTTCATCCAAGTCACCGAAGTTAGCACTAGCACTGTTGGCTATAGGTGAGGGAGGACCTCAATGATCAAGGAAGACAAAGGTTCCCAATACTTCCTAAGAGGTCACACATCTGAGTATTGATCCCCTCGGAGCTCGCTTAATCTGCAATCTCTTGCCATCAAACTACACTCTTATGGTGTTTGAAGAAGGGAAAAGCTTAAGGTTAACATTACCTTGAACATGTTTTGGGCCCTCAAAGCTTCCTTCTTTGCTTTCAAAGCCTGTTTTGAAGCATTTTTGGGGTGATTCTTGGAGCCATTTGGAGTGCTTTTGTGCATAGTTCTCTTTACACATGTTCAAGAACATCAAGAAGACTGCTCTTTTTACTTCTTCGAAAACAAATATTCACCTTTGGGGCTATAATTTTAGCTACACTATTAAATCTCTAGGTTTCTTGAAATGTTTTAGTTGTCGTGGGAGTAGCCACCACAAGTCTATGCAGGATTTCTGAGCTTAAAGAATAGAGTTAAAAAACACTTGTGGGTGTTTTTGGCTAGAATTTGGGCAATGAATTCAACCTTTTCAGTGCCATTTTATTGCACATAGCACATGTACACTATGTATGCTTTTGTGGATATCGATTATTTACATCCATGTGGTCATTAATATAGCAGTAACGTTTTTTGCATAAAGCCTTTTACATTTGATAAAGAGGGTCATGGTGAGGTTTTCTTAACTGGAAGACACCCATATGTGGGGGTCTCTTTGGTGATGTAGGTGGAAGACTTACGTAACTTCACCATAGGAGATGTATGCTAGTTGTTCATAGGTGCCCAATAAGCCTAGTTGGCTTCTTTTGGGTAAGTGATTATATGCAATGGAGTCAGTGATTCACTATGCAGGTTAACATGTCAATACGTGTAGTTTTATGAGATTTTGACACTGGTCATATTCTCATTTTGCAAAGGATACTACAGAAAAATTTTTCTTGATTTTTTGGTTTTTTCAAATATAAAATGGTCCATTTACTCCTTGATACACTTGTTGGTATGAGCATATTTATTCTCACATAATCCTTATGGTTGGTCATTATTGTTCATAAATTCATTTTCTAAGAAGACTTTGCTAAATTGTTTCCAAGAATCTAACACTTGTTCATCGTTTTTTGAGCCTTAGTGGTGTTTGGACTCTTGTAGCTCCATTATCATTCTATTCATTTCTCTATCATTGTGGCATTAGAGATGTCAGGCAGGTCTAGTGGATCAAGGTCTAGTGCTAGTGTTCTGAGGAGGAGCTATAACTTGCAGGGAAAAGACCATTTTGAGATCCGAACATTTGATGGCACAAACTTTTCTCTATGGAAGAATCAAATTAAACATGTGTTGATTCAGAGGAGGCAACAGAAGCTAGTAAATAGAATCTCACAAAAGCCTGCTGACATGGATGAAGATGATTGGGATGAGTTGGATGAAATGGGCAGGTCTAACATTCAATTGCACCTGGGAGAGAATGTTTACATTACAATATTGGACTATGAAAGTACAGAGGAGACATTGGGAAGAAAATATGCAATACATATGAAAACGAAATGGCATCAAATAAAGTGTATCTGATGACAAAACTATATGACCTTCACATGAAGGACACAGATAGTGTTGTTGCTCATCTAAATGAGTTTTATGCTATATTCACTCAATTAAAGGCTCAGAAAAATGGAGATGGATAATGAAATGAAAGCAATCATGTTGTTATGTACCTTGCTGTCATCATGAGATATGTTTTGCACAACTATTAGCAATAGTGCACTTGGTGCTAAACTGGTCTATGATGACATATGTGGAGCACTCTTGAGTGAGGAGATTTGTAGAAAATCTATGGTTGGCACTCAGAGTAGAGATGCATATAATGATCGTGATTCTTACCAAGGAAAGAATCAATAACATGGCAAGAGCAAGAACAAGGAAAAGAATGGTCAATGGAATAAGAGTAGAAGTAAATCAAGGAAGACAAATATCGAATGTTATTATTCTCATAAAAGAGTGCTATGTGTTAGAGAATGCTAAAGGTAACGAGCAAAATATTGATGGGCAAGTTAATTAGTTACCTACACCATCTACTTCAATCATGAAGGTTGAAGAAATCAATGCTATTCTTTATGATGTTGATGTGTTCACACTTGAAAGTATTGTGCCTACTGAGGCTCTTATAGCTGATTCTCTTTCCCACATGTGGCTCCTAGATTATGATGCTTCTTTCCATGTGACACCTCATAGAGAATAGTTCTCTACTTATGTAGCAAATTCTCTTGGTACTTTGAGACTTGGTGACTCTTACCAGTGTGACGTTGTTGGGATTGGAGATGTGGTTGTGTAGTTCATTGATGGTTCAAAATTTACTATGCATAATGTAGGCCATGTACCTCAGTTATCATGTAGTTTGATGTAATTTGGTTAACTTGATGACCTTGTCTACAAAGTGGTTTTCTATGCTCAGTTTATTTGCATATCAAAGAGAAATATGATTACTTTAAAAGGAAGAAAAGTTAGCTCACTTTATACTTTATTTGTATCACAAAAAGAACACTCGTTAGTTGTAATTGAACAACCTATGGCTTGTATTTGTCATGGTGGTTTGGGCGTAGTGGAATGGAAAATCTTTCTCGTTGTGGCTACTTACTTGTGTTATTGTTCTCTGATTTTTTATTTTGTGAGCATTGTCAATATGGAAAGCAAACTAAGAATGTGCATAAAATGCACATTGGCTCTTCCATTCTGCATTTAGATATCATTCATATAAATATGCATGGTCCAATGCACACAAGGTCATTAGGTGATTCTCTTTATTTTGTCACTTTCGTAGATGATGCTACTAGAAAATTCTAGGTATATCCTATCAAATCAAAGGATGAGGTATTCCCTACCTTCGAAAATGGCTTGTCTTAGTTGAGAATGAAAAAGGAACTAAGCTCAAAGCTTTACATTCAGATAGTGGGGGTGAGTATACCTCACATGAATTCAACCTTTTCTGTCAGTCTAGAGGAATTTGTAGAGAGTTTCTAGAGTTGAAAGGAGGAATAGAACTATTCAAAATAGATTATTTTCTATGTTGCATCATGCAAACCTTTCACAAGGCTTTTTGACAAATGTAGTATTGATTGCGGTTCACGTGATTAACCTTTCACCTAGTACTACCAAAGGTGTGAAAGTGGCATAAGATTTATAGACATGGAAGCCACCACATTATGATCATCTTTGAGTTTTTGGGTGTGAAGCATATGTTCATATACCCAAGAATCTTAGGCAAAAGCTAGCCCTTAAGTCAAAGAAATGCATTTTTTCTTGGAATGGTCAAGAAGGAAAATTTGGATATCACTTATGGGATCCTGAAACACGATCAATGATCCAAAGTAGTGATGTCATTTTCAAGGAATCTAAGATGCATAAACAACCCATTCAGGAGGTTCAAGTGAGAGGAGTGGCTTTTGAGGATACTAGTCCTTTAGTTATCATGCATAAAATGCTACACATAGGGATGTTCAAGAGAATTTTTTATCAGATGAGTATCCAAATGATCTTGTTCAGCAATCATTGAGATGGTCTGCACGTATCTCACATCCACCTGATAGATATGTTCCAAGTTTGGATTTTGTTATGCTAACATATGCTAGTGATCCTTCTTGCTACAAAGAGCTCATGTAGACAAAGGATCATGTCAAGTGAGAACATGCCATGAAGAGTGATTTGGATTCTAATAATAAGAAAAGTACTTCGGATTTAGTACCTTTTCCAAATTTCAGGAAAGATTTACCATGTAAATGGGTATATAAGTATAAACTCACATTAGATAGTGCTTCTTCAAACTATAAAACATGACTTATTGCAAAGGGTGTTAAGCAACAACATGGTGTTGATTTCTAGGAAATCTTCTCTCTGGTGGTTAGATTGTTGGAGAATTCCTCTCCTATGCATAGCGGAAAGTGTAGAAGACCTTCTCAAGATCAAGACTTTTACCTATAGCTAAAACTTAGAATGAAAATTGGTATCCATTGAAGAAGAAAATGAACTTGAGACTTTGGTCACTCAAACTAGACACTAATTGCTTTCAAATGATCTATCAAACACTCAATTTGGAGTAGTATTGTTTTGGAAACTGTTTGCCTCAAAATAGGCTGCATGTCCACTTAGTTAGGCTGAAATTTGGGCTTCCCTAAAAACTTAATAACTCGCAAAGAATGATGAATTCAACAAAATTGTTTTAGATAAAGGAATTGCACAAGATAAGCTTTCCAAATAATATTTAAAGTCTAAAAATGAATACACACATTGAGAGATATGACTCTCGCAATCAGGCTACCCAAAAATTGGTATACCGCTTGACATAGTCTGTGAGACTCTAGAAAATGAAATGACTAAAACCAAATGAACTACCTACAAGGAGACTTCAACGCCTTATTCATCTTTACTTGATTTTTCCACCTTGCCTCTTTTGCAGCCAAGTGATTAGAGCTCTCATGATGACTTTGTGAGCTCTTCTCCATAACTCCTCCACAACTTTGAACAGTCACTCTTCATGTTCGTTTTAGTTTTTGGATTGATTCTCTCTTGGCCTCCACTACTTGCTGAAGTAAATGCTTCCAATTTTCAATTTTGTATTTCGCTTCTATTTGAAGAAAATCATTTTTGAAAAATATAAATGACCTTTCTTCTTTGTTTTTCAACACTCCCCCTCAAGCTCACATGTGAGCTTGCACCTTCAACCATATCCTGCAAATTGATTCCATGCTTGAACCTCTTTAGTTTAGAAGCATCTAAGGACTTTCTAAACATGTATGCAACCTATTCATTAGTTTTAATGAACTTTATATCCACATCCTTGCTCGAAACTTTTTCTCGAACATAATGATAATGCACTTTTATGTGCTTACTTCGTGCCTGAAACATTGGATTGTTTATCAAGTGAATGATTGACATGTTGTCACCATAAATTGGAATGGTCTCTACCTGCACATCAAGATCAACCAAAATCTTCTTAATCCACATAGCTTCACAAGTTGCAAAGGCTAATCCTCTATATTCAGCTTCTATAGATGATAGTGCAACAATAGGTTGCTTCTTCAAGCTCCATGTGATAGGTTTTCTACCTATCATGAATACATAACCTGAAGTGGATCTTATGTCTTCCTTTGAACCAGCCCAATCAGCATCACTAAAGCCCTTCACCTGCAATTCTTCATTATATCTATAAAACAAGGCATGATTCACTGTGTGCCTCACATATCTTTGGACTCATTTGGCTGAATTTAGATGTTCACTTGTTGGAGTTTGCATAAATTGAGAAAGAAATCCAATGATATAACACAAATCTGGTCTTGTGATCATAGCATAGATCAATGAACCTATAATACTCCTATCTGTAGTTACATCATGTTACTTCTCTCCATCATTTGAGCATAGTTTCACATTTGTGTCCATAGGTTGAGTGAGTGGTTTGCATTCACTCATTCCAAATATGAAAAGAACATCAAACAGGTAGTTTCTTTGCATCAAGTGGATGCCATCTTTCCCATAGACTACCTCAATGCCTAAAAAATATTTCAGCTCACCAAGATCTGAAATTTTAAACTCCTTACCGAGTTTTCTTTTTATCTCTGGTGTTCCTGCAACATTACTTCCTATTATGATGAGATCATCAACATATATGTAGATGTAAACCTGCTTGCCTTCTTCTTTCTTCATGTAGAGAGAAGGATCTGCACTACTTGTACTATACCACCTTATGAGGTACTCAACCAATCTTTGGTTCCAAGCATGTGATGCTTGCTTCAGCCCATACAAAGCTTTCTTCAATCTGCAAACAAAATTTGGATGCTTTTGATCTTCAAATCAAATTGGTTGACTCATGTATACCTTTTCTTGAAGTTCACCATTGAGAAAAGCATTTTTTATGTCAAGTTGGTACAATGGCCATCTCCTTGCTACACTCACTACAATTAAGGTTCTAATTGTTCCCATCTTTGCAACAAGGCTAAAAGTCTCTTTGTAGTCGATGCCATGAGTCTGCTTGAATCCTTTTTGCTACTAGCCTAGCTTTATGCCTAGCTAGAGAACCATCGGCATTTCTCTTTATTTTAAACATCCATTTATTTGGAACAATCTTCATACCTTAAGCCTTTGGAGCTAGCTCCCATGTGTGATTTTCCTTGAGAGCTTTTATCTCTTCTTGAGTAGCTTGCTTCTATTCTTTTTGTGTACATGCTTCTTCATATGCATCCGGTTCTTTGTCTTTGACCACCTGTGTCATATATGCAAATTGCTTTGCAATAAAACTATCATAGCTCTTAATACTCTTCTTCACTTGCATTTGAATCACTATTTTGGGCATTACTTTCAGCTTAAAATATTTCATAACCTGATGTTGGTGATGAGGAATGACTCCTTAGTCTCCCCTTCCATGTTCAGCTTTCTCCATGTGGTGTAGAAGCTTGTGGACCTTAGATTTGAATGCTTGTTTGCTAAAATTCTTCTTGGATAGCACCTCCATCATCTTCATAATCTTCTTCAAGAATATTCCCTTTCCCTTTGTCTCCAAACCATGGTCTTAGCTCATCAAATACCACATCTTGTGAGACTTGTAGCTCCTTTGTCACTGAATTGTAGCACCAATATCCTTTTTGCTATGATCAATATCCAATGAAAACATATTTTTCTGACTTTGGCTCCATCTTTGTCCTTAGTTCTTGAGGAATGTGAACATACCACACACATCCAAAAACTTTGAGATGTGTAAGGTCAAGTTTCTTATCGGAATCAACCTCCCTGGGAGTTAAATCATGCACTCCCACTATTATGCACTTGTTCATCAAATAAACAGTTGTACTAGCTGCTTCAACCCAATAGTTTAGTGGAACCTTCATCTCGTTGAGCATGCACCTTGCAACTTCTATGATGTCTATTTTTCCTTTCAATGATTCCATTTTGCTGAGGCATGTACCTACATGTAAATTTTCGTTTGATGCCATTTTCATAAATAAAATCTGAAATTTATTTAGAGAAATATTCTCTTCCTCCATCATACCTCAAGGTCTTTATATACCGTCCTCTTTCCTTTTCTACATGTGCTTTAAATCTCTTGAACATAGAGAACACATCTGATTTTTGTTTTATGTAGAACATCCATATTTTTCTTGAATGATCATCAATAAAAGTGACAAAATATCTATTATTAGCCATTGATGGTTGTTGTGTTGGTCCTCATACATCCGCGTGTATCAAGTCAAGGACATTCCTTACCGCATAGTTGCTTTTCTTGAATGGTTGTCGGGTTTCCTTTCCTAGTTTGCATGCTTCCAGCATGCAGTCCAGCATCATCGAATCTTGTAAGACCTCTTACCACTTCATGGTTGCTCATGTCCTTGAGCTTGGGAATGTTGATATGTCCAAACCTTTTGTGCCACAAATAGATTCAGCAATCCTCTTGTTTCCAAATTGAATATACATCATCTTTCCATGTGGTTGTTGAATGTCCAAAAGTGAACATCCTATCTTCTTTCCTTCCTTGAGCAACAGCCTTGAATTCTTCTTTTGGATTCTTTATAAAACAACCTTTTTCATTGAAGATAACATGATATCCCTTCTCTACCAAATTCTTCTCGGGCTCTTATACTCATGCTTCATGGCAAGCATGGTTTTCTTATCTCCTTCACTTGATGTACTTGCATAGCTATTTTGGCTCCTTTGGCTTCCTCCATTCAACCTTCCAATCTTTTTCCAACAATCATTTGCATAATGTCCTACTTTACCACAATGATAACATGTTATACCTTTATGAGGATTGTATGAACCTCGACCTCTTCCTCTATTTCTTCCTCGACCTCTTCCATGTGTGCTATCATTTTAGTTGTCCTTGTTGTCCTCTGAGTTGTGTTCGCTGGAATTTGTGTTGTTGTAGCTTCTTCCTCTTCCTCTCGAGCCTCCTCTTGAGTTTCTTCCTCTACCTCGACTGCATATAACATTTGGCTATGGTTGTCCCTAACTTTATTGCCTTCTCCTTGTTGAGCAGCCTCTTTAGCCACAAGATTTGGTATAATCTCCTCAAATGTTCATAGAGGATCTCTATAAAGAATGTTTGTGATGAGGGGCTTCCACTTTTCTTCACTCCTCAAGCAATTGAGGGTTGTTTCAACGATGCATTCCTCTTCTATCTTGCATTCAACTGATGCTAGCTAATCTTGAAGCTCCTTGATGTTCAATGTATACTCAGTAATGCTTTGATTTGAGCTTTTCTTCATGTTTTTGAGCTTGTTCTTGAGTTGCATCTTA
This sequence comes from Ceratopteris richardii, assembly GCA_020310875.1. Classification (NCBI taxonomy): domain Eukaryota; kingdom Viridiplantae; phylum Streptophyta; class Polypodiopsida; order Polypodiales; family Pteridaceae; genus Ceratopteris; species Ceratopteris richardii. Next base: position 127,220,573 of record CM035429.1, on the reverse strand, counting down.
CGAGACCTTTGTTGAGGTAGCATACACCTTCTCCAATGCTTCCTAGATTTCCTTGGCTATCTCTAGGCTTTGCACATGACCAATCATAGTGTTAGAAATAACTTGTGAAATGAGGAACATCACCCTTCAATCCCTCTCTTCCCAATCTACAAATTATCTCCTTTCTGTTGGAGTGATGTTGGGATCTTGAAGGTCCACTGGTTGTGGATCATCTCTAGTAACTAGACTCCATAAACCTTTATCTTTAAGGTAACTTGTCATTCTATACCTCCAAGACTGAAAATTATCTTTATCTAACTTCTCAACTTGTTGTCCTAAATCAGCCATTAAAAACGTCCAAGTTTGAAGTTTACCTCAATATGTTGTGGCGCTCTCTCTTGACTTTATGAAGCTCCCCCTTGATTTGTAGCTTCTCCTTTGCTTTACTTCAGTTCAAATGCTTTGCCTCTTCAAGATCTAATGCTCTATTGTTGAGCTCTAATACCAACTGTTGGAGAATTCCTCTCCTATGCGCAGGGGAAAGTGTAGAAGACCTTCTCATGATCAAGACTTTTACCTACGACTGAACCTTGGAATGAAAAATGGTATCAAGTTAAGAACACAATGAACTTGAGGCTTTGATCCCTCAAACTTGACACTAATATCTTTCAAATGAGCTATCAAACACTCAATTTGGACTCAACCGCTTTCCAATGCGTGACTCCTGGGCAATGCATAAACCTGCTCATATGTGAGATAGCAAACTAAATATCTGGCCGAGTAATGCATAACTAAATCAAGCATCCAACAGCCTGCTGATAGAGAACAGCATCAAATGCATCTCCAACATCATGAAGACTCAATCGTAAACCTGTCTCCATAGGAGTGGCAATAGGCTTACAGTCTTCAAGGCCAAAACGCTGCAATAATGTGTTAATATATTTCGTTTGACACAAAGCCATTCCACCATCAACATGCATAAACTGAATGCCCAAATAGTGATGCAAATGCCCCAAATCAGACATCTCAAATGAGGCATGCAAATCAGCCTTAAAATCAGCAATATGTGTCTCAATAGGACCAGTGAGCAGCATGTCATCAACATAGACAACAATGATCAGAAGCACATCATTAGCACGTTTAACATATAAGGTGCTTTCAGTTGGACTGTTCTCAAAACCATGTGCAATCAGATAGGCATGTATCTTCTCATACCAAGCACGTGGTGCTTGCTTTAAACCATATAATGCCTTCTTTAACCTGCAAACCTGGTTTTCATGCCCTTTCTGCACAAAGCCACAGGGCTGAAAAATATACACTTCTTCATGCAAGTCACCATTCAGAAATGCTGTTTTAATGTCCAACTGATGTACATTCCAACCATGATGGGCTGCAAGTGCACAAATGCTCCGAACAGTAGTCATACAACATGTAGGTGCAAAGGTCTCATCAAAATCAATGCCTCTTTCCTGTGCATAACCCTTTGCAACAAGCCTAGCCTTATACCTGTCAACTGTACCATCAGGTTTACGCTTCAGCTTGTATACCCACTTAGTGCCAATGGCCTTCTTGCCAGGAGGCAAGTCACATAAAGACCATGTACCATTCTTCGTTATAGCATCATATTCAGATTGCATAGCAGCCATCCAATTTTTTGAATTTTGTGCTTCATCAAAAGAAACAGGCTCATTCTCATCATAGAGACTAGATGCAGCCATAGCATAGCAATCTGATGCAAAGGAGGCACTATGAGAGCCTGAACGAGTATGATATGACAAAGGTGCATCTAATTTGCTATCACGTAAAGTCTGCACCAGCCATTTTGGCATAGTTTTTGCCTGCTCAATATCAGCTACCCTGGTACAAAGTGGTAAGTGTATCCCAAGCATCCTTTACTGTTTTGCAAGAGCGAATGTGAGGAATAATGGCACGTTTGATAGACAAAGCTATCAATGCATGTGCCTGGGCATCTCTGCCATCCCAACGAATCTGCTCTGTAGTAGGTGCAACAGAAACAGCAACACGAACAGGAATCTGCGGAATATCATCTTCGACACCATCTTCATAAGCTCCAACACCTGTATTTGCAGTACCTTTCGTTACAGGTGTAACAGGACGTCTTTCAACACCCTGCACAATGTTCCACAATCCTTTTGCAACCAGTACATGTCGCATCATATAAGCCCATAATGGGTAGTTGGTACCATCCAACTTATCCTCAATAGCCAACATACGGAATACATCACTGCTTTCAGCCATGGCCGGTGACTAAAATACCTTGATGCAGAAAATTGACTGTATCTCAAAAAGTTGAACGGAACTGCCAAGACGAGTTCTGCTAGACCTGTAGCAGACTTCGAGACGCTTAGACTGGGGAACAGAAACTGGTATATACCTTTGGCACAAAAGGACAAAATAGCCTGCACAAGCACTGCGATAGTGCGTTCGGAGGCCGAAACGAGCTCAGATCGCGATTTCGGCACCACAGAGCGAAGATGTTTTGATCTCGGAAACACCCTGAGAATGCTCACCAAATTTCGTGCGAATCTGAGACTGCAAACGGAGGAGTGTCGACGACGCCCTGGAAGAAGCGACGACCTGCTCTGATACCAATTGTTGGAGATAGACGTCCGCGGAAGCACGCGAACAGCACAAGGAAGAAGAAGAAGCTTGGAGCACAAAACACACAATACTGAATGTATTACTAGAGAATGTACAAAGATAAGTAGCCCATTAGGGCAATAGGCGTATATACAAGCCGGGGGAAAAAAACCTCCTAAAGAGGGAAAAAAGTGCCCCGGCGGTCCTAGAGTGTTCAAACACATCACTACCTAAATATATCAACATTCTCGAAGCAATGAGGATCATTGTCTCCACACAAAGAGGTTCTCAAATGGCATCTTGATATGCTTATAACTTTATGTCGATGATATGTTGATTGTTGGGAAGTCATCTTATGACTTGCCAATTCTCAAAAAGATGTTGAGTCAAACATTTGATATGAAGGATTTGGAGATGCCAAACATATTCTTGGCATGTGCATTACTTGTGATAAGAGTAAAAGATGCATATACTTTTCTCAAAGTGAGTACGTATCTAAAGTACTTCAAAGGTTCAATATGCAAGGTGGAAAGGCATTGAGTACACCTTTACCCACATATGTGAAATTAAGCAAGGATGATTGCCTCAAATCAGATGAGGAAAAGGAATCGTCTCCTAAATTCCTTATCAGTCTACTATTGGTAGTATCATGTATGCTATGGTAGCTACGAGACCAGACATTGCATTTGCAATGGGAGTTGTGAGCAGATATATGTCTCATCCTGGCAAGAAGGATTGGGAAGAAGTCAGGATGATTTTGAGATAGCTGAGTGGCACTAAGGACAAGTGTGTATGCTTGGGTGGAGCGAAAGCATCCATTATTGGTTACACAAATTGTGATTATGCTGGTTGTGTTGGCAATCGTAAGTCTATATCACGGTACATTTTTCATTTTAGTAGAGGTGCTATCTCTTGGAGATTTCTTCTTCAAGAATGTATAGATGTTTCAACTATAGAATTGGAGTATGTTGCAACAAGTGAGGCATGTAAGGAAGCATTGTGGGTTTCTCGTCTTGCTTGTGATATAGGTCTACCTCAACATGTACCTCGTTTGCTCAGTGATAGTCAGACTATCATTGCATTGTCTAAGGATCCGGTCTATCATGCAAAGAGCAAGACATTTAGGTGTGGTATCACTTCATTAGAGATTGCTTAGCCACTAAGTGCATTATTCTTGAGAAGGTTCATACTCGAGATAATATTGTAGATGCTTTGACTAAATCTATACCACAAGATAGCTTTCGACACTATTATCACTTGATGGTTTCTACAAAGTTAGAGACAAAGTTATGCATACAAAGTTACTATGCAATCTTTAAATTATGCTACCATTACTAGACATGATCTATCTTATAGTGGTACAGTCTTTTCACAATTCATGCATGCATCCACACTTAGAGACAAAGTTATGCATACAAAGTTACTATGCAGTCTTTAAATTATGCTACCATTACTAGACATGATCTATCTTATAGTGGTACAGTGTTTTCACAATTCATGCATGCATCCAGACTTGATCACTTGAATGCAAGTAGGAGGATTCTAAGGTACATCAAAGGTACAATCAATGAAGGCCTCTACTATGCATATGGTTGTGATTTGGAACTAAAGTGTTATGTGGATGCTGATTGGGCTATCTCTAAGGATGATAGGAATATCATAGGATACATAGTGATGCTTGGGAAGTGTTGTATATCATGGATGTCAAAGAAACAACCCATAGTTGCATTGTCATCCAGAAAGGTAGAAAATAGGGCTCTTGCTCAGTTCACATGTGATGGAATGTGGTATAAAAAGCTCTTAAAAGATTTAGATATGCAAGTTGGCATTGTTTCATTGCTTGCAGATAAGATCTCAAGTATACACCTTGCAAAGAATCCAATTTTCCATGCTAGGAGCAGTTATGTATAAGTCCCTTATCACTTCATAAGAGAAAAGATTGTGGACAAGCAGGATGATATTCAGCATGTTAATACCATAATTTCCCATGCTAGAAGTAAGCATATAGAAGTGCATTAACAATTCATAAGAGAAAAGATTGTGGATAAGCAGGTAGATATTCAGCATGTTAACACCAAGGAAAAAATTGCAAACCATAGAAACTTCTTGGATGCAAAGAGGATAAAAAATCACAAAGGCATGATAGGTATGAATGAACCAACCCCCACAATTGAATGCAAATGAGCTTGAGCTTGAGAGAGACTGTTAAAAGTCATGTAGTTCTAAGGCAAGCCCAATCATATGTTTCTTGCTAAATAACTTCATTTGTAGGCTTTTAAACCTTAGGAAAGTCAAAGCACATGTTTGAAGATGCTACCTTAGTCGAAACGGAGCATTGAACCACCAAAAGACACTCCAATGAAGAGACAAGGTCACAAGATAGCTTAAGAGACAAAGAGGGCATGCGAAGAGACATGAAGAACATATGAAGAGTCATGGAAGGATACCATGGCTATTTGAGCACCATCCAAGCTCCTTTAGGTTTCTATGGATGGTAAGAAGTCAGGGTGCTAATTTTACAAGCGCCATTGAGCCATAGTCTATCATAAGATTTCATATTCTCTTGTATATCTCTCCTACCCCTTCCAAAGGGTAATGAATTTCTATACCATCCTGTTAGAACTTCATTTACTCTTTCTAGGAAGATCTATTCTAAGAGTTCTTGTAGCTGTTAGAAAGCTTATAGAACAAGGATTCTAGAACCAAAAGGGCTTTGATAGTCGCCTTTTGTATATTGAGTAATAGCTCTTTCTTTATCTGTTGTTCTGTCCCAAAACTGGTTAAGAAGTAGTCTATCTTATGTGACTCATTTGATGAGTCTACAATTATCCGATTCCATAACTTGATAGCTCATTAAAAATGGAAAGCTAAAAGGGCCTACAAATTAACTCTGAAGTAACATTGGGGTGGTACAAAGCAAGGATTAGCAGTACCAACTCATTTCTTGAGGTGTCCATCCATCTTTTCCAGCATGCCCTCATCTTCCATTCAACAACTCCATTTTGTTGAGAAATACGACAGTGTGCACTAATGTTTTATACCATGTTCAGCCAGAAATGCATTAAAGTTAGAAGACATATATTCCCCCTCTCAATCAAAATGGACGGTGCCCATTTTACATGTTGATAGATTTTCAGCCAAAACCAAAAACTGTTTGAAACACATGAACACTTTGGAATTTTCTTTCAATGGATATACTGATGCATGCCTAGAAAAATCATCAATGAAAGTCATGAAGTAAAGATAGTTTTGTGAACTATTTAGAATTTCTGAGTAGCTCGAACTGAACCATCTTTTGGAAAGGAGGAATGCTGCATTTTTCCCAAAATACAACCTTCATAGACATGTTTTATGGGTGCCTCAAGTTTGGGCAAAGAGGACACCATTTTGGATTTCTACAGGTGTAGCAAACTGGCAAAATTCAGATGACCAAAGCATGCATGCCAAGGTTTGCATCTGACATACCGTGAGAATCATGTACTACATATGCTGAATCATTCATAGTTTTTTCATAATCTATGAGGTTATACAGGCCACAAGATGAAATGCCAGAAGCCATTATCATGTCGCCATTTGATAGATAATGAACTCTACATCTATCATCAACAAATTTCACAACCAAGCCAATCTTGGCTAATGCAGGGAGTGATAACAAATTTTTCTTGATCGTTGGCACAAATAAAGCATCCGACAAAGTGAAAGAACTACCATCAGGATAAGTAGAATGATCTTACCAACTCCCATGACAGCATAAGAGGAATTGTTGGTGCATGTGATAGTATTCCCTGTAGGGACAGACTTGCGTGAAGTGAAGAAACTGCACTACAAGGTAATATGTTTGGTTGCCCCACTATCAAAGTACCAAACAACCAAACATGTGAGTCTAATATAGAAATACACAATTCAGGAGAAGATGGGTTGAAATTGCAAACAATAGTTAACGCCCATTCTTCATTCTACACAAGATTCAGAGACTCTGTTTTTGGTGTAGAGGCCTCTGCAACAACCATTCCAACCTCTTTTTTCTTTGCCTCTTTTGCAGCCAGTTTTGGATAGTTCTTTATGACATGATCATTTCCTTTAGAGTACTTACAAAAGAATTTTTGCTTTTCCAATTTCTTCTCATCTTTGTCTTCCTTCTTCAAATGTGCAGCATTTTAGACTTCTACTTACTAGTAGATGAGCTCCATTTACCTTTGCCCTTCTGACTAGCCAGGAAAGCTTGATCTACAACATGCATAATGAACCTGTTCTGCCTAGACTGATCTTCCTACAACAGAACATAGACTAACTCCTCAAACGACAAGGCATTTGTATTGCCTTTCATCATCAAATGAAGAGTAGAAGCAAAACTCGTTGATATGAATCAGAAAGACCATTCAGAACGGTCTGCACAAGTGAGCTATCTAGTATAACTTCATCAACAGAAATGAACTGTTCCTTCAAGTCTTTGATCTTTGTTAGAAAAATGTCCATAGAATCACCTTCATTCATATGCTCACTCTCCAACTGTTTTTGGAGGTAAGCAACACGAGCCTCATTCCTAGCCTAGTACAATGTAATAAGTGTATCCCAAGCATCTTTAGTTATTTTGCAAGAGAGAATGTGAGGAATAATGGTACATTTGACATACAAGGCTATCAATGCATGTGCCTGAGCATCTATGCCATCCCAATGAATTTGCTCTATAGTAGGTGCAACAAAAACTGCAACACGAATAGGAATCTAAGGAATATCAACATCTTCAATGCCATCTGCATCAACTTCAACACCTATAAATATAGGTGTAATAGGACGTTTTTCAACATCCTACACAATGTCCCACAGTCCTTTTGCAACCAATACATGTCACATCATATAAGCCCACAATGGGTAATTAGTACTATCCAAGTTATCCTCAAGAGCCAACATACGAAATACATCACTACTTTCAACCATGGCCACTAACTAAAATACCCTGATGCAGAAAAATGACTGTATCTAAAAAAGTTGAGCTCTGCTAAACCTGTAGCAGAATTTAAGACGCTTATATTGGCAAACCAAAACGTGTATATATCTTTGGCACAAAAAGATGAAATAGCCTATAGAAGCACTGCGATAGTGCATTCGGAGGCTGAGTATGGTCAACAAATTTCATGCAATTCCGAGATTGTGACCGGAGGGATGTCGACAATGCCTAGGTGAAGCCACGACCTGCTCTAATACCAATGGTTGGAGTTAGACATCTACGAAAGCACGTGAACAACACAAGGAAGAAGAAGAAGCTTGGAGCACAACACACAATACTGAATGTATTACCACTAGAATGTATAAAGATTAGTAACCTGTTAGGGCTATAGGCGTATATATAAGCTGGTGGAAAAAAACCTCCTAAAGAGGGAAAAATGTGCCGCGGTGGTCCTAGTGTGTTCACACATATCACTACCTAAATATATCAATAGGTTAGACATGTTCTCTCTTATAAAGAAGAAGTGAATAGCCTCTATTTTTCATCTTTCTTGAGGCCATTCAAACCATATGCCACCATGTTATGATCATCTACTTTGGTACCTATTTCTACAAGGGAATCCCTAATGCTTTTGGCTTTCATAATGTACTAATAGACTGATAGATTACATGGCTTCTTGAGGTTATTATGCTCATTCCTAAGCCATACATTCCTAGTTTTGATGTTTGTTGTAAACATCTTCTCTAAATAATCCTGCATGTCCTTAGTTATCTCCATTGATTGAACATCTCCAATCATAGTATTACTAATAAATTGTGAGATCATGAACATTAACATTCTACTTTTGATCTCCCAATCTCTCATGGGCTTGAACTCAGCTGGGTTAGGTGCAATATGATTTGATCCATCAATAATGCCACCTAAATCCTTACTTAGTATGAAATTGAGCATCTTAAACCTCCAAAGGAGGGTAGTTGTTCTTCTCAAGATTCTTAATAACATTGAAATTATCAGCCATGATAAAAGTAAGTTTTGTTATCTGTTTAGAATGTGTAGATAGATTTACTCCTTTGATGGTGAGCACTCCTATCGATGCTTCCCCTTGATGTAGCTTTTAAATACTTCACCTTATTGTCTTGCTTCACTTAAAGTCTTCAAATGATTCTTCTTGCATGTAACTTGATGTCTTCAAGCTACCTTGATACCAATGTTTGAAGATTTGTCCTCCAAATGCATAACAAGAAGCTTGGACCTTGCCGAAGACCTATCTACTCTCAAACCAGAACATATGCTTGAGCTTTCCTTAGAACCGCATAGCTTTTAACATTCAGCTTTTTTCTCTTTGATAATGTGAGTTTGACATCGAACATAAGCATGGTAGATATTTTGATCTTTATGATTGATCATTGTCCCATGTTTGATTGAATATATTCTCCATTGCTTTAGTTTTATTCCATCATTTGGTGCTTGCCAATTTTTTGCAAGAATGTGTAATTCATATGCCACCATGCACACATTAATATTGGAGGTAAACTTCAAAATGATTTTGAGATATTGTTCAAAAATGCATGTAAAAAAGACATCCTCTAATGTCAAGTACATGCTTGGTAAGAAGATTAAGCTTGATTATCATTTCATTATCGTTGCTCAAGAGATCAAATAATAAGAGTTCCATTCCTTGATTTAATCCAATGAGGTTCAAAAATGTGTAGTTTGCATGCTTGAATACTTTTAGAATTGTGAAAATCATGCTCTAGGTTTTATTTGTCAACTTTTTAATAATGTCTAGAACGTGTATATGTACTCATATCCAATGCCCAATCGATTTCATCATGTAATCCTCTATGGATAATATCAATGGGGTGTATGGATAATAAAGGAAAATTTATCCATTGCTTATTGATCAATCCTTTGCATTGTGCTTCCCAAAATGCAAGCCAAGTTGGCCTTAATGGGTCTAGAAAAAATGATGGATTAACTTGTAATAAGTATGGGGCATTCTGTCAATGTGGTCATAACATCAAGTTTTTTTCAAAAAAGAAAGTCACACAAGGTCTAGATCATCATCTAGAATTTTAGCATCATCTCCCACTTTGGGTGCATTCATTTCATGCAATCATGAGGTTAGCTCTTGGAATAATCTTTTCTATTCCTTTATTTCTTCCAAAACTTGTGCTTACGCTCTCTACCTTTATTTTTCTTTTTCATATCAAACACATCTCTTTTTTGTCTTGGTTACAATGTTCCACATATAAGTTGAATGCTTCATCAAGTTTCTTCTTTCGTTATTTTTCTTCCACTTTAAAAGATTCTGTATGTGCAACTCTGAGGGATCTTTTTGTGATCAAGTTGAGGTTTTATATTCTTTTAGCTTTGCTTCAATCCTACTGACTTCTTTTGGCATGTCATTCACATCTAGTGGTTCGTTATTCAATAGGGATGTCATCAATTTTTTATTTCTTTTCCTTAATTATTTAGTTTCTTCCACATATCCCATGAATTTTTTCTCTATTAATTTTGTTCTTGGAATAATGTGTACCTTGTCAATCTCCACTATATTGCATGTGTGCTTTGATTCCCCATGTTTCTCAACCAATTTTTTGTACTCTACTTGTAGCTTTTTTGTTTCTTTCTTAAAGTGCTTTACTCTCACATCAATGAGTGGACTCTCACTAATGTATCCTCCATCTCCTTTTCCAAATTCTTTTCTTACCTTTTAATTTTACCGTTTCTTTGAAAAAGGTGTGCATTAGCATCCTTATATTTTTTTTCTTCTCTATATTATCCGATTCCAAACTTTGCTTAGCGTCCATCATCTCCATGTATACCCTTAACATTTTGCATCATTGAGCATGCTAGTGGATTTAACATATTTACATCAAAATTTGGCCTTGTACATATAGGCAATGATAGCCAAACAAAGCCGTATCCAAGTGGCATAAAACAAAATATGATTAGAATGCCACTATACATGCACTATCAAAACCACGATCTCAAATCAAAGATGAAATGGAATTACCTAAAAATAGTACCACAATGCCATGATACATATCAAAACTTGACATAAGATGCTCTACTATCATATAGAGGAGCATCCACATAGATCATACATAATTAGTGCCTTCAAGCTTTAAAAGTAAGAGCTCACACACCAAAAAATATCTCTCATAAAAGTTCAAAAGCTCACTCTACTATCATATAGAGGAGCATCCACATAGATCATACGTAAGTAATGACTTCAAGATTTAAAAGTAAGAACTTGCACACCAAAAAATATCTCTCATAAAAGTTCCAGAGCAAAATGAACCTGCAAGGGTAATGAGGGTTTTTATGGTGAAACTTTGATGCTTTGTTTCTTGCTATTTCAAGAATAATAACCTTTGAATATCAGATATTGATCTTCATCAAACTTCAAGAAATCTATCTTGTCTGTGAAAAAATACTTAATATACCTCAATCTAAGTGTTTTAAGCTCAAGTTATAAGCTTAGCAAGCATCTACTATCATTTTAATCTTCATCTATAGCACTGTTTCATTGCATTTTTTGTTTTTGGCAACATATGCTCATGAACATGGACCTATCTTTTTGTTCAAATTGTAGATCATCCTCAAGCCACGTGTAGTACTTCAAATCACTTCCATACAACCTCTAGAACTCAAGGTTACAACCAAAATTATGAACCATTGTCCAAATGATTGTAGACTCAACTTTTAAATCACCTTGAGTTTTTTGAATTTTCTATGGACTAAAACTGTGAATTAAATGCGCCCTCCACAAAGCTAGCTCTCTTTGTAAGCTACAAAGATGACTTTGAATCACATTAATTGGAGTTTCCTAGCCTGATTTATGGCCAAAATACCAACATGTTATTAGGAAGATGTTGACCTGCACTTTCACCTCTTGTACCCTAAGATTTGATTGAAGCAATGAGATCATCAATGTATATGCAAATATATACCTGCTTGCCTTCTTCTTTCTTCATGTAGAGAGAGGGATCTGCATTACTTGAACTATACCCACACCTTGTGAGGTACTCGACCAATCTTTGATTCCAAGCATGTGGTGCTTGCTTCAACCCATACAAAGCTTTCTTCAATCTACAAACAAAATTTGGATGCGTTTTGTCTTCAAATCCAATCGGTTGACTCATGTATACCTCTTCTTGAAGTTCACCATTGAGAAAAGCATTTTTTATGTCAAGTTGGTACAATGGCCATCTCTTTGCTGCACTCACTGCAATCAAGGTTCTAATTGTTCCCATCTTTGCAACCGGGCTGAAAGTCTCTTCATAATCGATGCCGTGAGTTTGCTTGAATCCTTTTGCTACTAGTCTAGCTTTATGCCTTGCTAGAGAACCATCAACATTTCTCTTTATTTTAAACACCCATTTATTTGGAACAATCTTCATATCTTTAGCCTTTGGAACTAGCTCCCATGTGTGATTGTCCTTGAGAGCTTTCATCTCTTCTTGCATAGCTTCTTGCCATTCTATTTGTGTATGCATCCGGTTCTTTGTCTTTGACCACCTGTGTCATATATGCAAAATGCTTTGCAATAAAACTATCATAGCTCAACCTTTCAACTGGATACCTTGCTCTTGAAGACCTCCTTTCATTTCCTTTTGAACATTGCTTCTTCAACCGGTGCAACTTTACCTTTGGTGTGATCACCTCTTCATACTCTTCTTCACTTGCATTTGAATCACTATTTTGGGCAGCATTTTCAGCTTTAGATCTTTCATAAGTTGATGTTGGTGATGAGGAATGACTCCTTAGCCTCCCCTTCCATGTTGAGCTTTCTCCAAGTGATGTAGAAGCTTCTGGACCTGACATTTGAGTGCTTGTTTGCTGAAATTCTTCTTGGACAGCACCTCCATCATCTTCGCAATCTTCTTCAAGAATCTTCTCTTTCCCTTGGTCTCCAAACCATGGTCTTAGCTCATCAAATACCACATCTCGTGAGACTCGTAGCTCCTTCGTCACCGGATTGTGGCACCTATATCCCTTTTGCTCCGATGAATATCCAATAAAAATACATTTTTCGGACTTTGCCTCCATCTTTGTCCTTAGTTCTTGAGGGATGTGAACATAACACACACATCCAAAAACTTTGAGATGTGTAAGGTCAGGTTTCTTACCAGAATAAACCTCCTCGGGAGTTAGATTATGCACTCCAGCCGTTGTGCACTTGTTCATCAAATACACGGCCGTACTAGTTGCTTCAGCCCAATAGTTTAGTGGCATCTTCATCTCGTTGAGCATGCATCTTGCAACTTTTGTGATATGTGGATTTTTCCTTTCAGCTATTCCATTTTGTTGAGGCGTGTACCTACATGTAAATTGTCTCTTGATGCCATTTTCATAAAGAAAATCTGAAAATTCTTTGGAGAAATATTCTCCTCCTCCATCGGACCTCAAGGTCTTTATGTAGCGTCCTGTTTCCTTTTCTACCTGTGCTTTAAATCTCCTGAACATGGAGAACACATCTGATTTTTGTTTTATGCAAAACATCCATACTTTTCTTGAATGATCATCGATAAAAGTGACAAAATATTTATTCCCAGCCACTGATGGTTGTTGTGATGGTCCCCATACATCCGTGTGTATCAAGTCGAGGACATTCCTTGCCACATAGTTGCTCATCTTGAATGGTTGTCGAGTTTGCTTTCCTAGTTGGCATGCTTCACAAAACTCATGTAGTCCAGCATCATTGAATCTTGGAAGACCTCTTACCACTTCATGGTTGCTCATGTCCTTGAGCCTGGGAATGTTGATATGTCCAAACCTTTTGTGCCACAAATCGATTTCAGCAATCCTCTTGTTTCCAAACTGAATATACATCACCTTTCCATGTGGTTGTTGAATGTATAATGTCCTAGTTTACCACAATGATAACATGTTATACCTTTGTGAGGATTGTGTGAACCTCGACCTCTTCCTCTATTTCTTCCTCGACCTCTTCCATGTGTGTTGTCATTTGAGTTGTCCTTGTTGTCCTCCGCGTTGTGTTGGCTGAAATTTGTGTTGTTGTAGCTTCTTCCTCTTCCTCTCGAGCCTCCTCTTGAGTTCCTTCCTCTACCTCTTCCTGCATATAACATTTGACTATGGCTGTCCTTACCTTTGTTGCCTTCTCCTTGTTGAGCAACCTCTTCAGCCACAAGATTTGGTATAATCTCATCAAATGTTGGTAGATGATCTCTATAAAGGATGTTTGTGATGAGGGGCTTCCACTTTTTTTCACTCCTCAAGCCATTGAGGGCTGTTTGGACGATGTCTTCCTCTTCTATCTTGCATCCAACTGATGCTAGCTGATCTCGAAGCTCCTTAATCCTCAATGTATACTCACTAATGCTTTGGTTTGAGCTTTTCTTCATGTTGTTGAGATCGTTCTTGAGTTGCATCCTCCGAGACCTTGTTGAGGTAGCATACACCTTCTCCAACGCTTCCCAAACTTCCTTGGGTGTTTCTAAGATTTGCACATGACCAATCATAGTGTTAGAAATAACTTGTGAGATGAGGAACATCACCCTTCGATTCCTCTCTTCCCAATCAGCAAATTGTCTCCTTTGTGCCCGAGTAATGTTGAGATCTTCAAGGTCCACCGGTTGTGGATCGTCTCCACTAACGAGACTCCATAAACCTTTACCTTTAAGGTAATTTATCATTCTATACCTCCAAGATTGATAATTATCTTTGTCTAACTTCTCAACTTGTTGTCCTAAATCAGCCATTGAAAACTTCCAAGATTGAAGTTTACCTCAAGTATATTGTGGTGCTCTTTCTTGACTTCGCGAAGCTCCCCCTTGATTTGTAGCTTCTCCTTTGCTTCAGTTCAGTTCCAATGCTTTGCCTATTCAAACTCCAATGCTCTGATACCAATTATTGGAGAATTCCTCTCCTACTTGCAGCGGAAAATGTAGAAGACCTTCTCAGGATCAAGACTCTTGCCAACAGCAGAACCTTCAAATGAAATCTGGTACCAACTGAAATATCCAATGAACTTGAAACTTTGGTCACTCAAACTAGACACCTAGAGCTTTCAAATGAGATATCAAACACTCAATTTGGAGTAGATTTGAGTTGGTAACTATTTGATTGAAAACAAACTACCTGTCCACTCAGTTAGGCTAAAAACTGGACTTCACTAAAACCTGAATAACTCATAAAGAATAAAGAATTTCAAAAAAATGTTCTAGACAGAGGAAATACTCAAGATAAGCTTTCCAACAAATGTTTAAATACTAAAATTGGATACATATATTGAGAGATATGACTCTTACAAGTAGACTACCCAAAAATGGGTGTGCGGCTGGACATACTCTATGAGAGTAAACTGAACGAAATGACTCAAAACAATTGAAGTAGCCACAATGGGGCTTCCACGCCTTCTTCCTCTATCCTTGAGTGTCCTCCCTTGCTTCTTTTATAGCCAAGTGACCAAAAACTCTCATGATGAGTTTGAGAGCTCTTCTCCATCATTTCTCCACTACTTTGGACAACCACTCCTCTTACAGTTCAGTTTTTGGATTTGATTCTCTTTTGAATGATTCTCTTTTGGCCTCCACTACTTACTGAAGTAAATGCTTCTATTTTTCATTTTTGTATTTTCCTTCTACTTGAAGAAAATCCTTTTTGCAAAAAATATACGAGCTTACTTCTTTATTTTTAACAGCCTACACACCTGCTTCATCTCTTTGCATGTGAACAAGCGATGTACTCCGAGTACTACACGACACCGCCAACCGATGTCCGAGGTGTAATAAATTGGGATGCGCTACAAGCTCATCTAGCACGAGGATTATGGATAGGAGAAGACGAGCTAGCCACCAACGTTATCCAATACTATATTGACCACCCTATTGAACAGAGGTCTGTCAGGGGCGACAGACACTAAGAAGGGGGGAGTGTTGGCATACAAGTCATACGAAGAGCATACATGCACCATGGAGTAGTCACCACAATACGGCAACAAGGCCCAATTATTTTTTTTCATAAACAATTCCCAACTCAAAGTGATTTTAATCACTACACAAACATTGTAAATTCCGTTTTTGGCAGAATAGACTCCATTTGTTTCAAGCCAAGGAGTCCTTGAGCTTGAGGAGGGTTAGAATTAGCTACATACCAATTTTCGTAATTTTTAGATTCCGTTTGAGCCCTCAAATAGGCTCTAGAACCTAATTTTTAACTAGGCTGAACACTAGGTCTGGACAAGGCCAAAGCTAGTAAAAAAACTATAAAAAGAGCTAGAGAGCTCATTTTTGGGGGGGATTGTTAGTGATTTGAGCTTATGTAAAAGACTTTTGGAGTAATGCAAAGAACTCCATTGTTCCTCTCCTTGTTCTTGCCTTGTGTGCACGTGTGTGTGTATGTGTGTGCATGTTTGTGTGCTTCTCACTCACACACTTGTGCCATCACTTGCTCATAGTCTTCATACTAGTCCTCACGTCTCCACGGATTGACAATTATGAGGTGGATCTTCTCACGTTGGTACTTGCCATTGTGCTAGAGTGACACATTCATTTCATGAATTCTGACATTTAGGGTGAACATCCTACCCGATTTGTTTCCTTTGACAATCAATCTACCATCCTATTTGTACTCTTCTACATATAACCCATCAACATTGAACCTGACTTGTATTCCTTGGTCAACCATTTGCCCAAGAATTTCCAAATTCTTTGTTATGTTTGGAACATGCAACACATCAACAAGATGTTTTACCTTCCCATCCTCCATAGATAGTGCTATGTTTCCTGTATGCTTGATAGGATGTGATGTGTCATGGCCTATTTCAACATATCCAGGAGAAGGCAATTTTTGCAAACTAGTAAACCATTCCGCATGATTGTTCATGTGCTTTGAAGCACCTGAATCAACATACCACACATTACCATTCATTTTTGAAACATCAGTAGACATCGTATTCATCATGTGATGTTGGACCATGAACAACTTCTCAAAATCATCTACACTTGTGGATGCATAATTGTTTTGATGCCTTCTATTATTTTGATTCTTCAACTTGCAATCATGTTCAAAGTTCTAGGTTTACCACAATTCCAACATCCTTTACTTTCATTACCTAAATCATTTCTTTGGCAATTTATGTGGCCTCTTTCGTTCCCCATGCCTTCAAGCTATCCTCTACCTCCTGTATGATTTTGATGATGACCTTGGTCTTGATTACTATCTCCTCTTCCACTTTGAAAACCTCTACCTCCACCTCTTCCTCTACCAAAGTAAAATACGTACTCAGAACTAGGTTTTCCTTGGGATTTAGAGTCCTCACCAAGATTCTTTTCTTCAATAATCAACATGGACTCCAGATCAGTGAAATTCAGAATATTTTCTCTAGTCTCAATAGAAATTCTAAACTACTTATATATAGCTCTTAAACCACGAAGTCAAACTTTCACCTTATCATCATCTTCTACATTCATGCAAATAGATGCGTGACTCATATATGCTTTTGATTTTCAAGGTGTAATCACTTATGGACATACCCTTTTTCTCTAGTGTATGCAACTCATTCTTGAGTCGCAATTTCCGTGCCTTTGTATTGGTCTCATACAATGTGAACAAACTGTTTCAAGCCTCTTTTGAAGTCTTGGCATCCTATATGTGCCCAATAATGCTATCTTGTATGCTAACAAATAGCCAATATATTACCTTTTGTGCTCCTTGATTCCATTCTTCATATGCTCTTAACTAGTCCACAATCCGATTCCTCTCTAGTAACTGTGGAGCATTTTTGTTCTCTCCTTGAGATGGATAATCAAATGAAAGAAGTATTATTGTTATGCACCTTGCCATCATCATGGGGTATGTTTTGCACAACTATTAGCAATAGTGCACCTGGTGGTCAAGTGGTCTATGATGACAGATGTGGAGCACTCTTGAGTGAGGGGATTCAGAAAAAATCTATGGTTGGCACTCAGAGTGGAGATGCATTTAATCTTCATGATTCATACCAAGGAAAGAATTAAGAATGTGCCAAGAGCAAGAACAAGGAAAAGAATGGTCAACAGAATAAGAGTAGAAGTAAATCAAGGAAGAGGGATATCGTATTCCATTATTTTCATAAGAAAGGAAACATGAAGAAAGGTTGCTATGCATTAAAGAATGCTAAAGGTAAATGATATAATGTTTATGGACATGCTAAACAACTACCTGCACCATTTAGTTTGATTGTGCCCATTGAGGCTCTTATGGCTGATTCTCTTTCCCATGTGTGGTTCTAGATTCTGGTGCTTCTTTCCATGTGACACCACATAGAGAATGGTTCTCTAATTATGCAACAAAGTCTCTTGGTACCATGAGGCTTGGTGACTCTTAATAGTATGATTTTGTGGGGATTGGACATGTAGTTGTGCAGATCATTGATGGTTCAAAATTTACTATGCATGATGTATGCTATGTACCTCAATTATCATGTAGTTTGATGTCAGGTAGTCAACTTGATGACCTTGGTTATGAGGGGGTTTTCTATGCTTAGTCCCTTTGCGTATCAAAGACTAATGCGGTTATTACAAAAGGAAAATAATTGACTTACTTCATCCTTTATTTCTATCATAGAAAGAACACTTGTTAGCTGTTACTAAACAACCTATGGCTTGTACTTCACATGGCTATTTGTGCCACATATCTCGTAGTGGAATGAAAATTTCTCATTCTGGTTACTTGTGTGATCCAATTTTTCATTTTCTGAGCATTGTCAACATCGAAAGCAAACTAGGAATGTGCATAAGACATGCTTCTAATATTTGATTCATCCTTTAGATCTCATTTCTACAAATGTGTGTGGTCCTATGCCCACAAGGTCATTAGGTGGTTATCTTTACTTTTTACTAGAAAATTTTGGGTATATCCTATGAAATCAAAGGATGATATATCACTGACCTTCAGAAAATGGTTTGCTTCAATTGAGATTGAAGAAGGAACTAAGATCAAGGCTTTATGTTCACATAATGGGGGTGAGTATACCTCACATGAGTTCAACCTTTTTTGTCAGTCTAGAGGAATTCGTAGAGAGTTTACAAGTCCTTATACCCTACTAGAAAATGGTGTAGCTGAAAAGGATGAATAGAGACATTCAAGATAGAGTAGTTTCTATGTTGCATAAAGGATATGAGAAAAAATTAAAAGATGAAACTTTAGACTCTTTAGGATGTAGAAAATTTGTTACTGACCACATCTCTGATTATGAACGCATACTTTCTCATGTGCATAGTGACAAGAATTCTAGATTAGTAAACACGATTCTTGCATCCAATACGAAGTAATGGTGATCTTGTTGTGCTTGAAAATTAACAATGTGAATAGATTGCAATTGAATTAGTTACATGATGGGTATTGTTTTACGAGTGATCTCAACATCCTAAAGACCATGATGTGTGACCAAGTATGATGAATTGTTTTCCTATAATTCTTGATAATTTGACATCTTTTCTTTGCAAATTGATCGAATCACATTCCTTGAGTTCCCATCAATTGAGGCTCCATTCACCTTTGAGCTCACTAGAGGCACTTTGCATGCACCATCATTGGAACACGAGAAGTTGACCTGATCCATCAACTGAGCCTTTCACTCTTACATCACCCCAAGGTGGTGGCCCCAAGACAACATGGGTGAGGGTTTCCCCAAGGGGTGGCCCCAAATGCATTTAGGGTAAGGGTCGCCCATATGGAGGTCTCCCCAAAATATCCACATCCCTTTTTTTTATTTTTAAGAAATTTCTCAAGGATTCTCATAGAGTCCTCCACCAAAAGTGTCCAAGAGGTGTGCTTGAAGACAATGCCCCAAGGAGTTTTGCGATATTATAAGGAAAATGTCCACCAATTTACATGAGGGCTTAGTTTTTGCTTATAAAGACAAGAGGTCAACCATTGCATAACTTCAATATTCTTGTGAGCATCTATTATCATGTTCTAAGAAGGATGTTATGTTCTGCCATAGTACAATGCCTTTGACCTATTATCTAAGAATCCTTCTTGCTACACTCAAGTGTTCAAGTGTGGGTGCATGCTTGTGCTCTAAACGAACTCCTTCACTATATGCCAATTGTGATCTTGTGATCATGGCATATATGAGTGATCCAACATTGCTTCTATAAATATGAGCGTCATCAATTATTTGTCCTTGATGTGCACAAAAATTCTCATTTATATCCATAGGTTGTAATACATGTACATAATTTCAATACCTAGAAAGTATTTGAGCTCTCCAAGATCTAACATTTTGTGTTGATATATTTAGGTAGTGATGTGTGTGAACACTCTAGGACCGCCGGGACACTTTTTTCCCTCTTTAGGAGTTTTTTTTCCCCCGGCTTGTATATACGCCTATTGCCCTAATGGGCTACTTATCTTTGTACATTCTCTAGTAATACATTCAGTCTTGTGTGTTGTGCTCCAAGCTTCTTCTTCTTCCTTGTGCTATTCGCGTGCTTCCGCAGACGTCTAACTCCAACAATTGGTATCAGAGCAGGTCATCTCTTCTTCTAGGGCGCCGTCGACACTCCTCCGTTTGCAGTCTCAGATTCGCATGAAATTTGGTGAGCATACTCAGGGTGTTTCTGAGATCAAAACAGCTTTGCTGTGTGGTGCCGAAATCGCGATCTGAGCTCGTTTCGGCCTCCGAACGCACTATTGCAGCGCTTGTGCAGGATATTTCATCCTTTTGTGCCAAAGGTATATACCAGTTTCTGTTTGCCAGTTTAAGCGTCTAGAAGTCTGCTACAGGTCTAGCAGAACTCGTCTGGGCAGTTCTGTTCAACTTTTTGAGATACAGTCAATTTTCTGCATCAAGGTATTTTAGTCACCGGCCATGGCTAAAAGTAGTGATGTATTCCGTATGTTGGCTGTTGAGGATAAGTTGGATGGTACCAACTACCCATTATGGGCTTATATGATGCGACATGTACTGGTTGCAAAAGGATTGTGGAACATTGTGCAGGGTGTTGAAAGACGTCCTGTTACACCTGTAACGACATGTACTGCAAATACAGGTGTTGGAGCTGATGAAGATGGTGTCGAAGATGATATTCCGCAGATTCCTGTTCGTGCTGCTGTTTTTGTTGCACCTACTACAGAGCAGATTCGTTGGGATGGTAGAGATGCCCAGGCACATGCATTGATAGCTTTGTCTGTCAAACGTGCCATTATTCCTCACATTCGCTCTTGCAGAACAGCAAAGGATGCTTGGGATACACTTACCACTTTGTACCAGGCTAGGAATGAGGCTCGTGTTGCTTACCTCCGAAAAAAGTTGGAGAGTGAGCACATGAATGAAGGTGATTCTATGGCAATTTTCTTACAAAGATCAAAAACCTGAAGGAACAATTGATTTCTACTGATGAGGTTATACCAGATAGCTCACTTGTGTAGACCGTTCTGAATGGTCTTCCTGATTCATATCAAAGTTTTGCCTCTACTCTTCGGTTGATGATGAAAGGCAATCCGAATGCCTTGTCATTTGAGGAATTAGTCTCTGTTCTGTTGCAAGAAGATCAGTCTAGGCAGAACATGTCCATTATGCGTGTTGCAGATCAAGCTTTCCTGGCTAGTCAGAAGGGCAAAGGAAAATGGAGCTCTTCTACTAGTAAGCAGAAATCTGCAAATGCTGCACAATCGAAGAACTAGGATAAAGATGAGAAGAAATCAGAAAAGCAGAAATTGTTTTGCAAGTACTGTAAAGGAAATGATCATATTATAAAGAACTGTCCAAAACTGGCTGCTAAAGAGGCAAAGAAGAAAGAGGCTGGAATGGTTGTTGCAGAGGCCTCTACACCAAAAACAGAGTCTGCAAATCTTGTGCAGGAAGAAGAATGGGCGTTTACTACTGTCTGCAGTTTTGACCCATCTTCTCATGATCAGTGCATGTCTGCAGTGGACTCAGATGTTTGTTACTTTCACAGTGGGGCGACCAAACATATTACCTCGCAGCGCAGTTTCTTCTCTTCACTCGAGCCTGCCCCTACAGGGAATACTGTCACATGCGCCAATAACTCCTCTTATCCTGTTATAGGAGTTGGTAAGATCATTCTGACTACTGCTGATGGTAGTTCTTTCACTTTGTCAGATGCTTTATTTGTGCCAGGGATCAAAAAGAACCTGTTATCAGTTTCTGCATTAGCCAAGATTGGCTTGGTTGTGAAATTCGTTGATGACAGGTGTACAGTCCATGATGGCGATGTGATTATTGCTTCTGGCATTTTATGTCGTGGGCTGTATAAGCTCATAGACTATGAAAGATCTGTGAATGATTCGGCATGTGCAGTTCATGATTCTCAGGCTATGTCAGATGCAAAGCTTTGGCATGCACGCTTTGATCATCTGAATTTTGCTAGTTTGTTACGCCTGCAGAAATCTGAAATGGTGTCCTCTTTGCCCAAACTTGAGGCACCTGGAAAACATGTTTGTGAAGGCTGTATTTTGGGCAAAATGCAGCGTTCTTCCTTTCCAAAAGATGGTTCAGTTTGGGCTATGCAGAAATTGCAGCTTGTACATAGTGATGTCTGTGGTCCTATGCAGACACCCTCTTTTGGAAATTACCTTTACTTCGTGACTTTCATTGATGATTTTTCCAGGCATGCATGGGTATATCCACTCAAAGCAAAGTCCGAAGTGTTCATGTGCTTCAAACAATTTTTGGTTTTGGCTGAAAATCTATCAGCATGTAAAATGGGCACCCTCCGTTCTGATCGAGGGGGGGAATATATGTCTTCAGAATTTAATGCATTTCTGGCGAACGTGGGATAAAACACCAGTGTACAGTGCCATATACACCTCAACAGAATGGAGTTGCTGAACGAAAGAACAGGTCACTCATGGAGATGGCGAGGTGCATGGTCAAAAGTCACGCTTTACCACATAGTTTCTGGCTTGAGGCTGTCATGTGTGCAACATATATACAGAACAGGTGTCCCACTAAAGCGTTGCAGTCTATCACTCCATATGAGGCTTGGCATGACCGCAAGCCATCTGTTGCTCATCTGCGCGTTTTTGGTTGTTTGGCATATGCATTAGGGCCTGAACAACATCGCAGAAAATTGGATGATAAGGCAGTAAAATGTATTTTTGTTGGGTACAGTTCTGAAAGTAAAGGCTATCGTCTGTATCATCCACATACTAAACGCATTCTGGTTAGCCGTGATGTTGTCTTTGTGGAAGATGCTATTCAGTGATTGCTTTCATGTACTAAGGAGACATCTGTTAGCTCCAAAGACATGTATGATACTTTGATGCCTCTTTTTACAGGTGGACAGGCTAGTGCTGGTCCTAATGAGGCAACTTCTCAGCCTTTGCAGGTTTCATATGATGATGCAAATCATTCCATTTCTGATGCAGATTTACATGATGCACTTGTTGATGAGAGAGCTAATATTGAGCAGGCAAAAACTATGCCAAAATGGCTAGTGCAGACTTTGCGTGACAGCAAATTAGATGCACCTTTGTCATATCGTACTCGTTCAGGCTCTCATAGTGCCTCCTTTGCATCAGATTGCTATGCTATGGCTGCATCTAGTCTCTGTGATGAGAATGAGCCTGTTTCTTTTGATGAAGCACAAAATTCATAAAATTGGATGGCTGCTATGCAATCTGAATATGATGCTATAATGAAGAATGGTACGTGGTCTTTATGTGACTTGCCTCCTGGCAAGAAGGCCATTGGCACTAAGTGGGTATACAAGCTGAAGCGTAAACCTGATGGTACAGTTGACAGGTATAAGGCTAGGATTGTTGCAAAGGGTTATGCATAGGAAAGAGGCATTGATTTTGATGAGACCTTTGCACCTACATGCCGTATGACTACTGTTCGGAGCATTTGGGCACTTGCAGCCCATCATGGTTGGAATGTACATCAGTTGGACATTAAAACAACATTTCTGAATGGTGACTTGCATGAAGAAGTGTATGTTTTTCAGCCCCATGGCATTGTGCAGAAAGGGCATGAAAACCAGGTTTGCAGGTTAAAGAAGGCATTATATGGTTTAAAGCAAGCACCACGTGCTTGGTATGAGAAGATACATGCCTATCTGATTGCACATGGTTTTGAGAAAAGTCCAACTGAAAGCACCTTATATGTTAAACGTGCTAATGATGTGCTTCTGATCATTGTTGTCTATGTTGATGACATGCTGCTCACTGGTCCTATTGAGACACACATTGCTGATTTTAAGGCTGATTTGCATGCCTCATTTGAGATGTCTGATTTGGGGCATTTGCATCACTATTTGGGCATTCAGTTTATGCACGTTGATGGTGGAATGGCTTTGTGTCAAACGAAATATATTGACACATTATTGCAGCGTTTTGGCCCTGAAGACTGTAAGCCTATTGCCACTCCTATGGAGACAGGTTTACGATTGAGTCTTCATGATGCTGGAGATGCGTTTGATGCTGTTCTCTATCAGCAGGCTGTTGGATGCTTGATTTACTTATGCATTACTCGGCCAGATATTCAGTTTGATGTCTCAGAGATGAGTAGGTTTATGCATTGCCTAGGAGTCACGCATTGGAAAGCGGTTAAGCGCATCTTTTGCTACTTGAGTGGTACTCGGCTACTTGGGTTGTTTTATCCCAAGGGGGGATCACTACCGCCAGATTTGCATGCTTTTTCTGACTCAGATTGGGCTGGTTGCTATGACACTCGTGTGTCCACCAGTGGTTTTTGCTTCATGCTTGGTAGCTCATGTATATCTTGGTTGAGCAAGAAGCAGCCTACTGTGGCCACTTCCAGTTGTGAGGCTGAGTATAGGGCAGCTTTCACAGCGACTGTTGAGTGTGTGTGGCTCAGACGCCTTATGGCTGATTTGGGTGTTGGCCAGTCTTCTGCCACCACCATCTTCACTGACAGTCAGAGCGCATTGGCAGTTGCGAGGAACCCTGTGTTCTATGCTCGCACTAAGCACATTGAGGTGCATTATCACTATGTCACGGAGAGGTTCTCTGCTGGGGAGATCAGCTTGGCATATGTGCCCACGCAGGAGAACATTGCAGACCTTTTCACGAAGGCTCTACCTAGGGAGAAGTTTGAAGCTTTCCGCAAAGCTTTGGGCTTACTTCCTTTTGGGGAGTGATTTCCACATAGCTTGGCACTTCCTTATACATGAGTGCCAGCTCCTTGTTCACCGCATCACTCCCAGGGGGGATTTGTTGATATATTTAGGTAGTGATGTGTGTGAACACTCTAGGACCGTCGGGGCACTTTTTTCCCTCTTTAGGAGTTTTTTTTCCCCCGGCTTGTATATATGCCTATTGCCCTAATGGGCTACTTATCTTTGTACATTCTCTAGTAATACATTCAGTCTTGTGTGTTGTGCTCCAAGCTTCTTCTTCTTCCTTGTGCTGTTCGCGTGCTTCCGCAGACGTCTAACTCCAACATTTTGAACTCCTTTTCAAACTTGGCTTTGATCTCTCTGATACTTGTGAGATTTTCACTTTTAATGATCAAAACATCAACATAGATACATGTGTACACTGATTTTACATCCTCCCTCTTATAGTATAATGAGGATCCAAATCACTAGCTTTATATCCATACTTGATAAGGTATTCAATCAACATTTGGTTCCAAGCTTTTAGGGCTTTCTTCAATGCATACAAAGATTTCTTTAATGTGCATACATGATTTGACTTCCTTTTTTGCTTTATAACTGATAAGTTGATGCATAAACACAAATTCCTTGAGATCACCATTGAGAAATATATTCTTTATGTTAAGTTGAAATAATTTCCACCTTCTTTATGCAACTAATGAGATCAATGTTTTGATGGTTCTAATTTTGGCTACTAGAATAAAGAACACTTCATAATCTCTTCCATTTGTTTGTGTCTACCCTTTAGCTACCAAGCTTTCTTTGTGTCTAGAAATAGATCCATTTGCATTCCTTTTGATTTTGTATACCCATTTATTTGAGAAAATCTTCATACCTTCTTCTCTTGATGTAGTATGAACACTGTTGGTTCATCTCTGATTGTACTCAAGTCAACTCATGAGAGTCTTACCAAATTTTCATATCTATGATGTAATCATGTCTTCATCCTTGTTCAATATGTAAATCCTTCATACCTCTTTCCTTCAGAATCTGGTATAAACATATATGTGTGCACCTCTAAAACATACCTCTCTGAAATATCAAATTTCTCTTCAATAGAATTCTGGAACCTTCTCCTGAACAGAACACCTAACACAAACTTTCTCTAGACATTCTCCTTCTTCCTTCTTCTTTCAAAGCTGGAACATAAAGAGAACCTGACAAAGGAAATATAGGAATACCTATAGGTATGACTCTGTATTCTTTCATATATGGCTAAAATATAAGTCTTCATGTTTCATCACCCCTGTGGATGATTTAACATTAGTATCCAGAATTCTTCAAATATATCAGACTTTATGAAATCTGGAACGTCTTCCTTCATAAATCTGATTTTTCATAACATTAATACCTGTGTCTGAAACAAAACTCCTGAACTCTTTTTATTAGCATTGTACATATGCCAATAGCTTTCCCTATCATTCCTCAGCTTCCCAAAATCTAGAATAAGGTTAGCTGATCTATCATAAAAACCTTACTGAAAGCATTTTAGGATTCATAACCTTCTTCAACATAACAAGTATCTTCTTCTATTTCTCTGTAACACAAATCTGATAGAACCTGAATCTTTGACTTACTTCTTCCAATGCTAAGAACCTTATAAACAAAGGATAGACAACAGAATCATAAATACTCAAGATCTTCAAGACCTTCAAGATCATCAAAGATCATATAAGATCATACGAGATCTAAGATCTTTCCAACAAAATACCTGTGTGGAATCTGTTCTCATCAAACCTATCTCTAAGTGTCCATGCTTTTTCACATAAAGTTGTAAAACTTTTCTTTAACCAAATTCTTCCAAGAGTCTACAACTCCTACTTGAAACGTAGGTGGACATACTCTGACCTTGAGAACTCCAAAAGCTTCAAGTTTATACTTCGTATTTATATGTTCTTCCCGGGTGAATTGTGATAGTATCTGCTTGAATTTTTTATGGCTAACGTCACTTCTCAATCAAGTGATAGGATCTGAATTGGAACACCTTTTTGAATACAAGCATGTATCCAAAAGCCTAGACAAACATAGAAAGTAGATTCTTCAAGTGACTAGTACACCATAAATCTGAATTTTCTGAAGTTTTCTGAAAATAATGAATATGAGGTAACTTTTCGAAACAAAAAACCTCAACCCAAGTCTCCAACATTTGCCACAAAAAACTCTTTTACCTCAAGAGTTAGGTAAATAAGAAATATAGTTCTCTGCAACTTGTCATATACCAAGTAGCTCTGAATTGACACTTCAAGAATTCTTTGAGGGAACATATAGCTACCTGCTCAAAATCTTCAACTTATATATAACTCATACATATGAGTCAAAATATACAAGTTGTCTTCAAAGTCTATTTCTTTTCTTTCTCTCAATGCAATTCTTTGTCAAATCTACTAAATCGAAAAAGAAGTCTTAATTTTCTTTTGGAAATATTGGACTTTCTTCTTCTGCATCTTTCTTCCACCTGATGATGATGTCAACATCTTCAAACTTCTCTTCCATACCTTTTGTTCTCTTCATCTTGAAGTAGCAAGCACTCTTGTCTTTTTGAAATGATTTTTTTTCTTCCTCTAGTGCTAAGACTACGAGGCAAAATAAACATGGTATACAAATGGAAGTGAACATAGAATCATGTTTTATCATCTCCTCATATCCTTGAATCAAAATTTTGCTTCAAATGACTGATATGACTAAATTCACCAACTTTTTGTCTGAATGATGAATTACCTTTCTAGAGTTACCTCTCTAGATACAAAATGTGAGCAAAAAACTTCCAACCAACCAGATTGGCTAAAAAAAAAACTGATGCTCTCCATATTTGTCTTCTTAGATGAGCTTTCTTGCTATGAAAGAGATCTATCAAAACTATCCAAAAAAACCTCTAGATACCTGTTTTGATGTAGCTAATGCTTTTAACTTTCAAAAAATGAAAGTGTATAAAAGCACTCCTTGAATCTTTCAAATCTCTTCATAATTCTCTTCTAAGATATGACCTACAAATGACAATGTGATAGTAAAAACTGATACCTGTGATTTGATGTTGATCTGGTTCCTTCATCTTCTCCAAACCATTGTTTTTCCTTGAATTTGAAGTAGCCTTCTCTTCATCAAGTCTTGTTCTTCAAATAATAATTCTATAAAGTATTTGCATACTCTTCCAAAAATATTCGGCTGCTAACAGATCATCAACTTCATACTCCACACTGATGAATAAACATGTAACATAATTGTCTAATCCTCAAATCTCTACTCATCTAGATTAAGTATGTATGTCAAATGTCAAATGTTAGAAGATGCTCTTAAATCATATGTTGTAGACCTAGAAGTCTGGGAACCTGGGAACCTGGATATCTGAGAGCCTGGATGCTTTGATACCAAAACCCTAAAGCTCTGATACCAAATGTTGGAAATTTAGTAGGCCCACAATTAATACCACAGGTCCATGTTCCATAGGTCCAGGATCTACAACATAAATTTCAGCGATCTTCCAATATTAACAAAACATAACATACAACACTTAATCATACAAATGATGAGAAAAAGATAGAGAAAGATTAGACAACATGTGTAAAGTGTTAGGTAAGCCACTGCTTACTCACACTATCATATATACAAATGTCAATTTACAAAGTGGGAGTCAAAATCCCAACCACTCTATGTGAACAGAAATAGATGGATGAGTGAATATACAAATGTTACAGGAATATTTAGATGTATGGACAGAAATCTCAATATATATGAGATGTGTGACCTAATAGGTTGTAGAAGAGTGAATATGAGTGACAGAAAGAGGAAGGATCAATGTGAAACTGATAATCAGCAAACCCCCATCTAACTTTAGGCTATGGAAGACCCTAAGTCAGATATGTATGTGAAAAGATCACATACGTACAAAAGTAGCAAAGAATGCTAACAAGTTTGCTGCCAAAAATCCTCAAACTCATATGAACATACCTTCTCGAACACCTCATCCAAATATGCATAAAGCATACATGTACTGATTCTCCTGTACCTATGCCAAATAGGACTCCTCCTGATATGGATGCCACTTCCATATACTTCAAGTAGTACTTGTGTGCATAAAGAGAATATGTACCTGAATTCTTAACATAAGATGCAAATCTTATGTTAACCACCATCCAATGTCTTTGAAGTACACCAAAATCTTCATGTAGAAGACAATCTTCAAATACATTATGTAGATGGCTAATCCACACCACCAAGCTGCTGATGGGTAAGTCCATAAGCAAGAGTGTGAGCACACTCTTCTCCAAGAAGTACTCCATCGTTGCTCCTCAACATGCTCCTAGAGTGCACCATGGCTGCCCCATGTGTGCTAGATCACCACCTCTACTGAGGGACCAAGAACTGGCATTGCCAATTGGTGTGTGATGTCTTAGAAGTGACCCAAACACTTCTTTATATAACCTTGAGTTTCTCATGTGAAAAACTCATTAAAAGTGCTTTATTTTAATCACATCACATTTCAAATTGCTTTTGCTTTATTTTAAGTGAGTTTGCTTTATTTTTAAAGTTGCTTTTAACTAACTTTAAAAATAACTTCTTGACCTGCGTTTTCACACTTCTGACTACCTGATGAATGATATAACAACATTTTTATGATCCTCATGCCGAGATCTATCATATGAGGTCAAAACCCTAAATCAGTAGAAAATTAGGATTAGGGTTTTCTCCCAAATATGATGTCTGATGATTGAATGTCATATACCATTGGAAAGCTCTCTTTAAGCTCTACAAGATAGAATCATAAAAGTTTTACCCATTTTTGTGCCAAAAATGACTAAGTACCAAAATTAGGGTTTCTGCCCTAAATGGATTTTGGACTGATGTGACATTGTTTTCCAACACATTTAACCTTAGCTTGTTTGAGTCCATCTCATGTGAAAAACCAAACCTGATTGTTTTGTTATGTGAATGACTAGGCTCTTTTAGTTTAAGGCATATGAACATTTGTTCTTAAGGCTTTAAGTAGAAATTCAAACCATCTTCTTGAAGTTTTTTACATGCCTAATGCTTCCAAGGACTTAATATACATGCTTGCATTATTGAATCATAATTTGGTTATTATATTTGACATGAGTAAGTGCATTGTCTGTGATAAAGTTAATAGAGAAGTATTGTTTGATGTTGATATATTTTGGTAGTGATGTGTGTTAAAACATTAGGATCGCTGGGGCACTTTTTTCTCTCTTTATGAGGCTTTCTCCCCCTTGGCTTGTATATATGCCTATAACCCTAATAGGTTACTTATCTTTGTACATTCTCTTGGTAATACATTCAATATTGTGTGTTGTGCTCTAAGCTTCTTCTTCTTCCTTGTGTTGTTTGTGTGCTTCCATAGAGCTCAAACTCCAACAATTGGTATTAGAGAATGTCGTTGCTTCATCTAGGGCGTCCATGACATCCCTCCAATCACAGTCTTAGAATTGCATGAAAATTGGTGAGCATACTCAAGGTGATTAGGATTTCAAAACTGATTTTCTCTGTGGCATCGAAATCATGATCTTTGCTCATTTTAGCCTCTCAATGTACTATCATAGTGCCTATGCAGGCAATTTCATCTTTTTTTGTGAAACGTATATACATGTTTTGGTTTGCCAATATAAGCGGCTCGAAGTTTGCTATAGATTTACCAGAACTTGATAGGGTAGTCCTGTTAAACTTTTTGAGATACAATCATTTTTTTGCATAGGGTATTTTAGTTGGTGGCCATGGCTGAAAGCAGTGATGTAGTCCGTATGTTGGCTGATGAGGATAAGTTGAATGGTATCAATTACCCATTATGGTCATATATGATGCTTCATGTATTGGTCACAAAAGGACTCTTGAATATTATGCAAGGTGTTGAAAACATCCTACTACACCAGCAAATACAATTACTAAAGGTGATGCCAATGGCATTGAAGATGATGATCTTCAAGTTCTTGTTCGTGTTGCAGTTCCTGCTACACCTACTATAGCGAAACTTTGTTGGGATGGAAAAGATGCTCAGACACATGCATTGATAGCTTGTCTATCAAATGTGCCATTATTCCTCATATTTGCTTCTACAAAAGAGAAAAGGACGCTTGGGATACACTTACCACTTTGTACTAGGCAAGGAATGAGGCTCGTGTTGCTTACCTTTGAAAATAGTTTGAGAGTAACCATATGAATGAAGGAGATTCCATGGAAATTTTTTTGACAAAGATCAAAGATTTGAAGGAGGAAGTGATTTCTATTGATGAAGTCTTGCCAGACAATTCACTTGTGCAAACTATTCAGAATCTAGTAATAAGTATAAATCTGCTAATTCTGCACAATGAAAGAAGGATGACCGAGACAAGAAGAAAACAAAAAAGTAGAAATTATTTTGCAAATAATGTAAAGGAAATGATCATTTCATAAAGAGTTGTCCAAAAGTGGCTACAAAAGAAGTAAAAAAAAAAGAGGTTGGAATGGTTTTTGCAGAGGCTTTTACACCCAAATCAGATTCTCCAAATCTTGTGCAGAATGAAGAATGGACATTTACTACTGTTTGCAGTTATGAATCATCTTTTCATGAACAATTTTTGTCTGTAGTAGATTAAGATTTTTGGTACTTTGATAGTTGGGTAACCAAACATATTACCTCGTAGTGCAGTTTCTTCACTTCACTTGAGCCTGCCCCTTTAGGGAATACTGCCGCATGTGCCAATAACTTCTCTTATCCTATCATGGGAGTTGGTAAGATCATTCTTGCTACTGTTGATGGCAGTTCTTTTACACTGTCGGATGCTTTATTTGTTCCAAGGATCAAGAGAAATCTATTATGAGTTTTAGCATTAGTGAAGATCAGCTTGGTTGTGAAATTTGTTAATGACATATATATATTTCATGATCTCTCAAATGGAGGCATCATTATTGCTTCTGGAGTTTTATGTCATGAACTGTATAAGCTCATAGATTATGCAAAAATTGTAAATGATTCAACATGTGTAATTCACGATTCTCAGGCTATGTCATATACAAAGCTTTGACATGCATGCTTTGGTCATCTAAATTTTGCTAGCTTACTACACCTGCAAAAATCTGAAATGGTGTCCTCTCCCAAACTTGAGACACCTATTAAACATGTGTATGAAGGCTATATTTTGGGAAAAATGTAGCATTCCTCCTTCCCACATGATGGTTCAATATGAGCTACTAAAAAATTATAGCTTGTTCATAGTGATGTTTGTGGTCCTATGCAAACACCTTCTTTTGGGAACTACCTTTACTTTGTGACTTCCATTGATGATTTTTCTAGCCATGCATGGGTATATCCATTGAAAGCAATGTCCGAAGCGTTTATATGCTTCAAACACTTTCTAGTTTTGGCTTAAAATTTTTAAGCATGTAAAATGGTTACCCTCCATTCTGATCAAGGGTAAGAATATATGTCTTCTTATTTTAATGCATTTCTTGCTGAACGGGGGATAAAACATAGTGTACAATGCTGTATTCACCTCAATAGAATGGAGTTGCTGAAAGGAAAAACAATTCACTCATGGAGATGGTGAAGTGTATGTTCAAGAGCCAAGCTTTATCACATAGTTTTTGGATTGAGGTTGTTATGTGTACAACAGATGTACTTAACAGGTGTCCCACTAAATCATTGTAGTCTATCACTCCATATGAGGCTTGGCATGGTTGCAAGCCATCTGGTGCTCATCTGTGTGTCTTTGGTTGTTTGGCATATTCATTAGTGCTTGAAGAATAATGCAAAAAAAATGGATGATAAATTAGTGAAATGTATTTCTGTTGGGTATGGTTATGAAAGCAAAGGCTATTGTCTATATCATCCATAGACTAAATTCATTTTGGTTAGCCATGTTATTGTTTTTGTGGAAGATGCAATTCAACCATTACTTTCATGTACTAAGGATACTGTTAGCAGCCGGTGTGGATGACCACTTCATTTGTAAAATGTAATTCTGATGTAATGGGAAATGGGAATTTACAGAGATTCTAAGAGTTTTTGGATTTTTTAATTTCATTGATTATTATATTCCCGAAGTTCGAAACGACGTGTGTAGATTACGAAGAAGTTCGGTGACGTTCATTATGGTATGCATTCCAGAAGGGAGTAGTACGAAGAATGAAGATATGCAGAGTATCTGAGTCTATGAAGTCTCTATAAGAAGATGATGAAATCCAATGCTATGTGCTCTGAGTCATCAAAGACTTTATTCTCTAATGTCATAATCATATATCCATATTTTGCTGGTGTGATGAAGTACTGTTATATAAAGTGGTATGAATATACTGTAAGGAACATAAACGCATGTTTATGATACTTTGTATTTGTGAATCCCTGTTCTTGAACTTATGATTGGGTACTATAGTATTGCATTGAACAAAACACCCAAACATATTGGCAACCATGATGGGATGGGGTAACAAAACATAGCACAAAGTGGATTGATGCCATTTCAAAGAGGTAAGGAGTACTTGAAAAAGACCTATCATCACGAGTATTTAGACAAATTCGTTCAGCAGACCTTAGCAACATTGAAACTTGAAGATATTCCTCTTGAAGATGCAATTACCATACCGGAGGAAGTGCAGTATTGGGTGGAGACCTGAGTTCTACCTCTAAGGCTTTTGAAGGACCATCTCTTTGAGTGGAGGGACAACAAGCTAAGCAAAGTCTTGTGGCAAGGGGAATTCAATGGAAGGGACTAGCAGAGCCACATGCAGGAAGTAATATACCCTCTTCAAGTAGGCCAAAGCAGCGGCAGTGAACCCCCACCAGAG
Source organism: Ceratopteris richardii (assembly GCA_020310875.1). NCBI lineage: Eukaryota > Viridiplantae > Streptophyta > Polypodiopsida > Polypodiales > Pteridaceae > Ceratopteris > Ceratopteris richardii. The sequence continues at coordinate 127,187,174 of CM035429.1, read as the reverse complement.
TTGAATGTAGCCCTAGTTCCTTCGACTCGATTCGGTACCTTATAGATTCTTGGAAACCCGATGGCTCACCGACATTAATTGTCAGGGCTAAATTACACTCATTTTCATGGCCGAGTAGACGAAGACCCAGATGTGTGTGTACGCACATTTGAAAATCAATACATATGTAATCATTGTAACTTACATGATGATAGTCATAAGTTCTAGGTATTCCAAGCCACGTTGGCAGGTGATGCAGTGAAATGGCTTATCGAGTACCCTTCATATTATTTTTAGACCTATGATGAGTTGAAGGAGGCTTTCTTAGAGCGATTTTGGACCGCCAAGAGCATTTCGAAGCTCTATTCTTCACTCCAGTATGTGATGCAGAAGGAATGGTAGAACAATATGCGTCGGATTTCATATCTACAATGCGACAGTTCCCGATAGACAAATGTCCTTCTGAAGAAATGTTAACATAATTTTTTGTCGACAGACTTCAACCACCTATCAAAGAAAAGATTTGTATGTACATGCTTGATCAATCATGCACACTTGATCAAATCATTGACTTAGCCACAAGAATGGACTGCAAAATACAATTTGCCAACTTGGGCTCTGAGAAGATTAATTTAGTGTTCAAGAAAGGTACAACTCCAGAGAAGCAGTTGTATTGTTTATGGTGCAGGTATACGGGCCATATCATGGCCGACTATGCGTTGAACCAAGTATTTTGTCCAATTTGTAACAAGACTAATCATAGCTTAGAGGAATGTTGTTTTAATGCAAGAAACACACTAGTCACTAATGCACAAGTGGATGTCCCTTTGTGGAAAGGGAATGCGATTGGATATAACCCACAAGCCTCTTCCGGACAATGGCAGGATAGTCAAGATGCTAGATTTTCAGGACCATCCCAGTATCCTAACTGACAACAATTTTCGGAGCAGCGGCGTGGTTTTAGGCAAAATTTACAAGAATTCGGTCAAGGTTGGAAGTTACGACATCCCTGACCAGGTCCTTTAGGAAATCAACTGATCCAATGCTAGTTCTATTTGCAATATGGTCATAGAAGATGGGAATGCGAGGAGGCCAAAGAGTATGATGAGCGGAAACAAGAAGCTAAGCTTAAGGCACCCATGGCCAATGTGGTGACCTTAGAGTATTTAGAACCTTCAGCATCAGTGCTCACCAGGTCGCAGAAAGTGTATCAGAGTGGCCAGACATTGGATTATCTAGCACCTATGGAGAAGAAGCAAACACTTAAGAAAGCAGTACAATGGGCTACGGAATATCCTTCACACTATGTAGAGCCTCCATTAGATATAGTGGAACCTTCTAGAAAGAAGCGATATAGCACAATTGGTAAGAGCACTGATGAAACTATTCAGAGACAAAGGACAATTTTGGGCCACCAAAAGATTCACATGTATCCGAAGTGTCCCAAGTTGGGTCTACTGATCAAGAGACTATTAGTAGGTTTCGGAGCCAAAGGTTTTCGACATAATAGAAACAAGGGAATATGGACCTCGAAACATCAATGGATGGTGAGTATTGTGAATTCTTGTAGGATTCACATATCAAAATCTCATTGGGTGCCTTACTGGAGCTAGTCCTAGCTTTTCAAAAAGCAGTTATTACGATAGCTATAGGAAAAATATTCACCTTCTTTGGGTCCAAAAACTTCGGTGTCAATGGTAAGAGATGTGTCCGACATAATAGTAGACTATGTAGTTCCTACAATTACAGTGAGGTATAAAAATAAAGCCATTCCAAAGGTTTTGATTGATGGTGGTCCAACATTAACATCCCATCTACCACCACATGTAAGCAAATGGGCTGGAACAAAATAGACCTAGCTGCCTTCTTTGTTCGGATGACGGATGAGTCATGGGTACAGCTAGTGGGGCTGGTTAAGGACATCCATGTGCTGGACAAGCTTGAAGATGATGAAGAGCAACAATTTTTAGAAGCGAACAAAGATTTGCTATCTTTCAGAGTGGTCGATGTGAATTCAATCATCAGCCCAAGCTGGGACAGTATGGCGACCGCAGTCTACAGGGAACCCTTAGAACTAAATGATGAAGGTGGTGTTGACAAAGTGATAAAAGTCCCCATGGAGAGTGGGAAGATTCGGGTAGAAGAAGATTCTTTAGAAGTTGTAGACCTTGATATTACAAAAGAACCAAAGCTAGTCTGAATCTGTTTGGAGCTTGCTCCAAAATTTCGGATGGCACTGATAGCTTTATTGCAACAATACAAAGAGTTTTTGCATGGACAAATGCGGACATGAAAGGTCTTCATCCAAAGCTATATCATCATCGCATTTTGCTTAAGCCGGATGCTACTACAATTATGCAAGAGCGATATAGAATCTTTGCAGAGCAGGTGAAACATGAGCTAGATAGACTAATTAAAGTAGGATACATTGTATCGATTGAGAATCCGGAATGGGTCTCACCCATTGTTATTGTTCCAAGAAAAACAAGCAATTGCAGATCTGTGTCGATTATAGAAAATTGAATGCGACCACTATACCGGATCCTTTCCCATTGTCGTTCTTGCAAAGTATGCATGATGAGGTCATGGGTCGAGAAATGTATTCGTTTCTCGATTGATTCAATGGATAGAACCAGGTTAGGATGGTGGAAGCGGACATACCCAAAACAACATTTATTATGAACTTGGGAGTATTTTCTTGTACAGTCATGTGGTTTGGGTTGTGAAATGTGCCAAGCACTTTCAAGTAGTGCATGCAAAAAATATTTGCTCCCTACCTTACATAATTTATGTGCATTTTTCTAGACGACTTCTCAGTTTCTGGCACAATGGCCGCACACTTGGAATGTTTATGCACCTGCTTCAGTTCTTGCAGACAGGTACACCTTTGTTTGAATCCAAATAAATATATTTTTGTAGTCAAATGCAGAAAGTCCTTGGGCCACCTTATTTTTGAAAAAGGTATTGCAATGGACCTAGATAAAGTTAAAGTGATACTGGAGACCCTAGCACCCTGGAATCCAAAGGAAGTCTTACGATTTCTGGGACAGGTTCGGTGGCATGGCCGACATTTACGAGGGCTAGCACATATTGCCATCCCATTGAACAGACTCGCACATGTCCGGCCAACAGAATTTGTGCGGATGATGGAAGCCCGAACTACCTTTGAGCGATTATGGAAGATGTTCGCCACATCACTTGTGTTGAAAGCTCCAGACTGGACGCATTCGTTCCATGTATTTGTGGATGCTTGAGATAAAGCTATTGGAAGTGTGCTTATGCAGAAGGAAGATCGCAGCTGGTTTCAACCTATTTATTATGCTAGTCGGAGATTAACAACACTAGAGCAGAATTACTCGACTACGGAATGGGAATGCTTAGGTCTTATTTATTCAATAAAGAAGTTTCAATATTATTTGTTGGGCTGAGCGTTCACTTTCCATATTGATCACAATGCTCTACTGTTTTGTGGTGGGGCGTCTTGCTAGGTGGGTCCTTTTGTTACAAGAATTTGAATATGACATTGTTCATCGCCCAGGCGCTAGTCATGCTATAGCAGATTTCTTGTCGTGCATTGACCATGGCAAAACCCTTGAAGGTGTTGATGATAATCTTTCGGATGCAGAAGTTTTTTCGGTGGTCGAATTCATGAATCCTCCTCAGACTTACCCTACTTGGTACGAGGAAACATTAACTTTTCTAGAAAATGATATTGCTCCATCTTATTTACAGTTAGTGGCACAGAAGAAACTTGGCCTTCGCAGTTGCAGGTTTATGATTATTATGGGATAGTTGTACCACAAGGACCCAACTAGAATTTGGTTGCGCTACATGCCTCCACACAAGGTGCCAACAGTTATTTTAGAGGCTCATGCAGGTGAGACTGGTGGACACTTCAGCCATCTTATTATGGTCCAACAAATTTAGTAGTCCAGATTATGGTGGCCTACTATGTATGCATATGTTTAACAAGTAGTGTGGAACTATGATCCCTTCCAACGCATTAGTGAACCTCATGATAGTCAGCATTTTCCATTCCAGCCAATTCTTCCACTAGAACCTTTCCAAAATGGTGCTTGGACTTTATAGGTATGATCAAACCACTAGTAGCTCGAATAGGTGTGTTGTATATTTTGACCTGTATGGATTTAACATGATGGGCAAAAGCCTAGGAAACCACAGTGCTACAACACAAACACTAGCAAGGAAACTGCAGAATGAATTTTTTTTTGCGCTATGGTCTACCATTGGAATTAGTCCCAAATAGGGGAACTCATTTTTTGAATCAGTTAATTGCAAAACTTACTTTGGAGTATCTGATTAAGCACAAATTTAGTTCTCCCCATTACCCACAAACAAACAGCTTGGTGGAAAGTACTAACAAATTTTTACTTCATATGCTACAAAAGATGTTACTGGATTCGATGGATCAGTGGGAAATTACGCTTCACACTGTACTCTAGGCGTATAGAACTTCTTACAAAGTTTTTGTTGGGAGTACACCTTTTAAATTGCTCTATGACAAGAGGCAATCCTTCCATTTGAATTTGTGGTACCCAGTCTTTGAATTACGGTGAGGAAGAGATTGGTTCTAGGGGATTCCTTTGATTACTGAATGGATCGGTTGTGACAATTGGATGAACATCGGTACCAGAGTTTTTTACTATTCCAGGAAGTACAAAGTAGGCAAAAGAAGTGGCATGATCGGAATCTATGAACAAAGATTTTTTGGCCTGGAGATTTGGTGCTGTATTTTCATTCTAAAATGAAGAGAAAAATAGGTAAATTAAAATTACGGTGGACTAGTATGTTCTAGGTTCACGAGATGTGTGGACCAGGTTCTTTTCAGTTGGCCATGTTGACTTGAGAAGTTCTAGCGACAGTAATCAATGGGTCCAAATTATGGCCCTATCAAACTTTCGGAGACTAATATCCAATCTTAAAAAAAAATAAACAGATTTTTAAAAAATAAAAAATAAAAAAATAAAACTATAAATATAAATAAAAATTTGATGACTAATATATAGTTTGAATATATCATGATCGTGGAATATTAGTAATAATGTCTGGTACGACTACTTTACATGCAATGTACATGCAATCAACAAGCGATGGCGGCCATGACGTTTCAAACCTGATAAGTGTTCCTTAATTTGTGAGCTGTGAATAAGTGCAAATTCGAGAGTTAAGATCCCATAGTCAACAATCATGGCTCAAACTCGCAGCTCTTTACACAGGTAGGCACGGCATAAAAGGCTGCACACTTTGCCAAATTTGGCTTATTTGGTGAGTGTGCACACAGAGCGATTATAGCAATCAATGGATCAAACTTCCATAGCAGTAAAACAACGAAGTAGCAGTGCAACAATGGCTGTCTCATTCTTTGGGCCATCTACTGTACATCCTAGAGAAACTTTCCCAGGAGCAAAAGGACTGGTTCAACTAGTGAAGTCTATTGTAGTGCACCATGTTATATTGGAAGAGCATTCATCCTCATCCGTAGGCAAAAGATGTTGCAATGGAGATAGCCAGGTAGATAGATGGTAATGACATCAACACACAAGAGATTAGTATCAGAATAGGGCAAGAAGTCTTTTAGTTGTTGTCTGCATTAATCGCAAAGAGGTTTAGTGTCGCTAACAATGGAATTATCACCAATACTGAGCCCATAGAAGCAATAGAAATGTACGGCTTACTTGGAAAGCCATGTTTGGGTGAATATCTATTTGGTCAACTCTCGATGACAAGCCTTTGAAGCTAGGCTTGCTACTAACAATGATGATCCAAGCAAAACACTATGCAGTTTCTCAGCAACTCTTTGCTTTGGTGAAAGGATCTACTAAAACGCAGGTAAATTGGGTTGAAATCATTTTTCAAAAATTAAAGAAAGAAGTTCGAAGGCTCTTCAGACGTACTGGCCGAGCAGTGAACGTGGTGTTAGATTATGAAGTGGGCATCATTTTCACTTTGCTTTTTATGGAGACCCCGGTGTACTTATCTTGAGAATACACATTATGCTTGGTGAAATTTTTTCTGTAGATCCTTAAGAAGAGAGCAGCAGAGCGGAAACCGATGGGTGACACTTCTCATGAGCAGACACAAATGGAGAGAGATGAGGATGAGGAGTCCCATAGGCGATAGGTGCAGGAAAATCAATGGCAAGAAGCTGAGAGAAAGGCCAAGGAAGAAGTGGAGAAGGAAAGAGAGGAAGAGGCAGCACGAGAACAATTGGAAGAAGAAAGGCACTGGCAGTAGGAGGAAGAAGAAAAGAGGAGAAGAGAAGGGGAAGAAGGGAAAAAAGGGTTGCCGAGGAAGAATGGTGCAGAAAACAACAACAAGAACAAGGAGATCATTCTGGAGGATCATCCCGCAAAATTCCGCTCTTACATATAAATTCATCTTGCGAACTTACAAACAGGTGGAAAAATGAAGAAGGAAAAGTAAAGTTACCTGCTGTACAGTGAACGACTACATCTACCCGTAGATGTATAACAGTGAGACGTTCTGACTGGAGTTACTTGGTGATTTGGCCAGATGGATTACGTGAGCAAAAGGGGTATAAATGTTGTAACCCACTCACATGATAGGTGAAGGTAAGTAGAGATGTGGTGTTTGATGAAATGTCAAGCTTCTATGTAGATGCCAAAGATGGACTTAATCTTGAACCAAATGACAAAGAAAATGCTAAAAAACCAAGTGCAAAATCTCAAGTTTTGAGTGGACTAGATGTGTCACGAAGCAATAGTTCCAACTCAAATCCATGGAATGGAAGATTGCATGGAAATTTTAGTCTAGAAAATTCATCAACTACATTGAAGAAAGGTAAAGAAAAGCTTTATTCTGGTAGTAAAACATCTACATGTTTTGAAGATATTGATGGAGATTAAAGCAGTTCAAAAAAGAGCCTTGATGAGGAACATGGATTGCCCTATGTGAAGACTTCAGGAGTTAGAAAGGCACATGCAGATGACACAAGAAAAAGTGACTCAAGACCAAGATGATTTTCGAGGATGTAGAATTGAGTGCAATGATTGATGTATGACAGTTATATGGCGCGTCATTGTGCCTAGATGACAAAGGTAATAGAAGATGCTCAACCTTCTTGTTTTGAAGATGCAATTGGAAATGTAGATTGGGAAAAAGCTATGGATGAGGAGATGGTTGCACTTTATGGAAGTGAAACATGGAAACTGGTTCCATTGTTGCAAGGAAAGAAACCCATGAGCTGCAAGTGGGTCTACAAGGTAAAGCATAATGCTGATGGTAGCATAAGAAGGTATAAAGTGTTGATATATTTAGGTAGTGATGTGTGTGAACACTCTAGGACCGCCGGGGCACTTTTTTCCCTCTTTAGGAGGTTTTTTTCCCCCGGCTTGTATATACGCCTATTGCCCTAATGGGCTACTTATCTTTGTACATTCTCTAGTAATACATTCAGTCTTGTGTGTTGTGCTCCAAGCTTCTTCTTCTTCCTTGTGCTGTTCGCGTGCTTCCGCAGACGTCTAACTCCAACAATTGGTATCAGAGCAGGTCGTTGCTTCTTCTAGGGCGCTGTCGACACTCCTCCGTTTGCAGTCTCAGATTCGCACAAAATTTGGTGAGCATACTCAGGGTGTTTCCGAGATCAAAACAGCTTTGCTGTGTGGTGCCGAAATCGCGATCTGAGCTCGTTTCGACCTCCGAACGCACTATCGCAGTGCTTGTGCAGGCTATTTCGTCCTTTTGTGCCAAAGGTATATACTAATTTCTGTTCGCTAGTTTAAGCGTCTCGAAGTCTGCTACAGGTCTAGCAGAACTCCTCTGGGCAGTTCTGTTCAACTTTTTGAGATACAGTCAATTTTCTGCATCAAGGTATTTTAGTCACCGGCCATGGCTGAAAGCAGTGATGTATTCCGTATGTTGGCTGTTGAGGATAAATTGGATGGTACCAACTACCCATTATGGGCTTATATGATGCGACATGTACTGGTTGCAAAAGGATTGTGGAACATTGTGCAGGGTGTTGAAAGACGTCCTGTTACACCTGTAACGACAGGTACTGCAAATACAGGCATTGGAGCTGATGAAGATGGTGTCGAAGATGATATTCCGCAGATTCCTGTTCGTGCTGCTGTTTCTGTTGCACCTACTGCAGAGCAGATTCGTTGGGATGGCAGAGATGCCCAGGCACATGCATTGATAGCTTTGTCTGTCAAACGTGCCATTATTCCTCACATTCGCTCTTGTAGAACAGCAAAGGATGCTTGGGATACACTTACCACTTTGTACCAGGCTAGGAATGAGGCTCGTGTTGCTTACCTCCGAAAACAGTTGGAGAGTGAGCACATGAATGAAGGTGATTTGATGGATAGTTTTCTTACAAAGATCAAAGACCTGAAGGAACAATTGATTTCTGCTGATGAGGTTATACCAGATAGCTCACTCGTGCAGACCGTTCTGAATGGCCTTCCTGATTCATATCAGAGTTTTGCCTCTACTCTTCGATTGATGATGAAAGGCAATCCGAATGCCTTGTCATTTGAGGAATTAGTCTCTGTTCTGTTGCAAGAAGATCAGTCCAGGCAGAACAGGTCCATTATGCGTGTTGCAGATCAAGCTTTCCTGGCTAGTCAGAAGGGCAAAGGAAAATGGAGCTCTTCTACTAGTAAGCAGAAATCTGCAAATGCTGCACAATCGAAGAACTAGGATAAAGATGAGAAGAAATCAGAAAAGCAGAAATTGTTTTGCAAGTACTGTAAAGGAAATGATCATATTATAAAGAACTGTCCAAAACTGGTTGCTAAAGAGGCAAAGAAGAAAGAGGCTGGAATGGTTGTTGCAGAGGCCTCTACACCAAAAACAGAGTCTGCAAATCTTGTGCAGGAAGAAGAATGGGCGTTTACTACTGTCTGCAGTTTTGACCCATCTTCTCATGATCAGTGCATGTCTGCAGTAGACTCAGATGTTTGGTACTTTGACAGTGGGGCGACCAAACATATTACCTCGCAGCGCAGTTTCTTCTCTTCACTCGAGCCTGCCCCTACAGGGAATACTGTCACATGCGCCAATAACTCCTCTTATCCTGTTATGGGAGTTGGTAAGATCATTCTGACTACTGCTGATGGTAGTTCTTTCACTTTGTCAGATGCTTTATTTGTGCCAGGGATCAAAAAGAACCTGTTATGAGTTTCTGCATTAGCCAAGATTGGCTTGGTTGTGAAATTCGTTGATGACAGGTGTACAGTCCATGATCTCTCAAATGGCGATGTGATTATTGCTTCTGGCATTTTATGTCGTGGGCTGTATAAGCTCATAGACTATGAAAAATCTGTGAATGATTCGGCATGTGTAGTTCATGATTCTCAGGCTATGTCAGATGCAAATCTTTGGCATGCACGCTTTGGTCATCTGAATTTTGCTAGTTTGTTAGGCCTGCAGAAATCTGAAATGGTGTCCTCTTTGCCCAAACTTGAGGCACCTGGAAAACATGTTTGTGAAGGCTGTATTTTGGGCAAAATGCAGCGTTCTTCCTTTCCAAAAGATGTTTCAGTTCGGGCTATGCAGAAATTGCAGCTTGTACATAGTGATGTCTGTGGTCCTATGCAGACACCCTCTTTTGGAAATTACCTTTACTTCGTGACTTTCATTGATGATTTTTCCAGGCATGCATGGGTATATCCACTCAAAGCAAAGTCCGAAGTGTTCATGTGCTTCAAACAGTTTTTGGTTTTGGCTGAAAATCTGTCAGCATGTAAAATGGGCACCCTCCGTTCTGATCGTGGGGGGGAATATATGTCTTCAGATTTTAATGCATTTCTGGCTGAACGTGGGATAAAACACCAGTGTACAGTGCCGTATACACCTCAACAGAATGGAGTTGCTGAACGAAAGAACAGGTCACTCATGGAGATGGCGAGGTGCATGGTCAAAAGTCAGGCTTTACCACATAGTTTCTGGCTTGAGGCTGTCATGTGTGCAGCATATGTACTGAACAGGTGTCCCACGAAAGCGTTGCAGTCTATCACTCCATATGAGGCTTGGCATGACCGCAAGCCATCTGTTGCTCATCTGCGTGTTTTTGGTTGTTTGGCATATGCATTAGTGCCTGAACAACATCGTAGAAAATTGGATGATAAGGCAGTAAAATGTATTTTTGTTGGGTACAGTTCTGAAAGTAAAGGCTATCGTCTGTATCATCCACAAACTAAACGCATTCTGGTTAGCCGTGATGTTGTCTTTGTGGAAGATGCTATTCAGCCATTGCTTTCATGTACTAAGGAGACATCTGTTAGCTCCAAAGACATGTATGATACTTTGATGCCTCTTTTTATAGGTGGACAGGCTAGCGCTGGTCCTAATGAGGCAACTTCTCAGCCTTTACAAGTTTCATATGATGATGCAGATCATTCCATTTCTGATGCAGATTTACATGATGCACTTGTTGATGAGAGAGCTGATATTGAACAGGCAAAAACTATGCCAAAATGGCTGGTGCAGACTTTGCGTGACAGCAAATTAGATGCACCTTTGTCATATCGTACTAGTTCAGGCTCTCATAGTACCTCCTTTGCATCAGATTGCTATGCTATGGCTGCATCTAGTCTCTGTGATGAGAATGAGCCTGTTTCTTTTGATGAAGCACAAAATTCAGAAAATTGGATGGCTGCTATGCAATCTGAATATGATGCTATAATGAAGAATGGTACATGGTCTTTATGTGACTTGCCTCCTGGCAAGAAGGCCATTGGCACTAAGTGGGTATACAAGCTGAAGCGTAAACCTGATGGTACAGTTGACAGGTATAAGGCTAGGCTTGTTGCAAAGGGTTATGCGCAGGAAAGAGGCATTGATTTTGATGAGACCTTTGCACCTACATGCCGTATGACTACTGTTCGGAGCATTTGTGCACTTGCAGGCCATCATGGTTGGAATGTACATCAGTTGGACATTAAAACAACATTTCTGAATGGTGACTTGCATGAAGAAGTGTATGTTTTTCAGCCCCGTGGCTTTGTGCAGAAAGGGCATGAAAACCAGGTGTGCAGGTTAAAGAAGGCGTTATATGGTTTAAAGCAAGCACCACGTGCTTGGTATGAGAAAATACATGCCTATCTGATTGCACATGGTTTTGAGAACAGTCCAACTGAAAGCACCTTATATGTTAAGCGTGCTAATGATGTGCTTTTGATCATTGTTGTCTATGTAGACGACATGCTGCTCACTGGTCCTCTTGAGAAGCATATTGCTGATTTCAAGGCTGATTTGCATGCCTCATTTGAGATGTCTGATTTGGGGCATTTGCATCACTATTTGGGCATTCAGTTTATGCAAGTTGATGGTGGAATGGCTTTGTGTCAAACGAAATATATTGACACATTATTGCAGCGTTTTGGCCTTGATGACTGTAAGCCTATTGCCACTCCTATGGAGACAGGTTTACGATTGAGTCTTCATGATGCTGGAGATGCATTTGATGCTGTTCTCTATCAGCAGGCTGTTGGATGCTTGATTTACTTATGCATTACTCGGCCAGATATTCAGTTTGCTGTCTCACAGATGAGCAGGTTTATGCATTGCCCAGGAGTCACGCATTGGAAAGCGGTTAAGCGCATCTTTCGCTACTTGAGTGGTACTCGGCTACTTGGGTTGTTTTATCCCAAGGGGGGATCACTACCGCCAGATTTTCATGCTTTTTCTGACTCAGATTGGGCTGGTTGCTATGACACTCGTGTGTCCACCAGTGGTTTTTGCTTCATGCTTGGTAGCTCATGTATATCTTGGTTGAGCAAGAAGCAGCCTACTGTGGCCACTTCCAGTTGTGAGGCTGAGTATAGGGCAGCTTTCACAGCGACTGTTGAGTGTGTGTGGCTCAGACGCCTTATGGCTGATTTGGGTGTTGGCCAGTCTTCTGCCACCACCATCTTCACTGACAGTCAGAGCGCATTGGCAGTTGCGAGGAACCCTGTGTTCCATGCTCGCACTAAGCACATTGAGGTGCATTATCACTATATCAGGGAGAGGTTCTCTGCTGGGGAGATCAACTTGGCATATGTGCCCACGCAGGAGAACATTGCAGACCTTTTCACGAAGGCTCTGCCTAGGGAGAAGTTTGAAGCTTTCCGCAAAGCTTTGGGCTTACTTCCTTTTGTGGAGTGATTTCCACATAGCTCGGCACTTCCTTATACATGAGTGCCAGCTCCTTGTTCACCGCATCACTCCCAGGGGGGATTTGTTGATATATTTAGGTAGTGATGTGTGTAAACACTCTAGGACCGCCGGGGCACTTTTTTCCCTCTTTAGGAGGTTTTTTTCCCTCGGCTTGTATATACGCCTATTGCCCTAATGGGCTACTTATCTTTGTACATTCTCTAGTAATACATTCAGTCTTGTGTGTTGTGCTCCAAGCTTCTTCTTCTTCCTTGTGCTGTTCGCGTGCTTTCGCAGACGTCTAACTCCAACATAAAGCACGATTAGTAGCAAAAGGATATGCACACACATATGGCATTGATTATGAGGAAACATTCAGCCCTATAGCTAAAATTTCCACTATCACAAAACTTGTTGCATTACCTATAACAAAAGGATGGACTTTGCATCCGATGGATGTGAAGAATGCTTTCTACATGGTGAGTTACAGGAAGAAGTATAAATGGACCAGCCAAAAGGATATGAAGATTCAAAGAACCCAAAATATGTTTGGAGGTTGCAAATGGTTTTGTATTCGCTTAAACAAGCCCCTCATGCTTGGCATGCAAGGATTACTAGCTACTTAACCACAATTGGGTTTTCTATGTGTGATGCAGATCATTTACTATATGCAAGGAAGGGTGATTATGCATCATGGTTGTGGCTATTTATGTTGATGACTTGATTGTAGGTGGTGATAATGAAGAAAGCATTAAAGAGTTAAAGCAACTTCTTATGCAAGAATCTGACGTGAAAGATCTTGGTGTGATGCGCTATTTTCTTGGGCATTGAGTTTATACATATAGAAATAGGTATATGGATGTCACAATGGCAATATGCCTTGAGTATCCTACAAAAGTATGGTATGACTGATTGTAAGCCAATTTCTATGCCATTACATCAAAATTTAAAGTTGGATACTACATCAGGTGAAGCATTGGAAAATGCTACTATGTATAGGAAAATTATGGGAAGTCTAATATATCTCATAATTACAAGGCTTGATCTAAGATACACTATTGGACTTGAAAGTCAATTTATGCAAGTTCCCAGGAAGCCACATTTATATGCTTTGAGGCGTATTCTACGTTATGTGAGTGCTACTTTGGATTATGCATTGTTTTATGAAGCTGGTGTAGATTTGCATGTTCATGGAGACACCGATGCAGATTGGGCTGGTAGCATTTTAGATAGAAGAATTTTAGTTTGTGTGTGAATTTCTTAAAAAAGAAGATGGTTTTGAATATGACTTTGAAAATTCTAAGATAGCTTTGCCCATAGAATGAGTTTTTTCTAGAGCCAACAAAATGCTCCATGAATGATAAAAATGTTCAAGTTAATTATCCTACAATTACTACCAAAAACTATACCCACAACTCATAATTACCAAAAAGAGCAAGTGAAGGTGAGGGAAGATGAGGCTATAGAGAGGATTAGGATGAAAATAAAACTCCAAATCAATATCTCAAGAGCGCATGAGAGTCCTCCAAGAGTATGAGCATACTCTACTCCAAGTCCTTAAAGTCGTTTAGAAGTATAAGATGTCACGAGGAAGGAGATAAGGAGGAGAGCTCACACACATACTCTCATAATCAAAGAGGAGAACACACACAAATTGAGGCAAGGAAGAATGATCTTCTTCTTCTTCTTCTATTATATAAAATGAATGTACAAGAATGACCTACAACAACAATACAACAAGTGCAATATATAAAGAAAAGTAAATAAGGAAAAATCCTAATGTCCATGAATGAGCAAGCTGCCAAGAAACAAATGTGTCATCACTCTTGGTAGATAAATCTAGTAAAGCTCAATGAAGTATACCTGACATATATACATGTCAGAGAAATGAAAAAGTGATATAGGTCATCCTAGATCATCGCATGTTGAGCTTGATATCTCAACACTCCCCATCAAGCTCAATGTCATGTCCTCTAATCCAAGCATCTTCCAAAATGTCTTCATCTTCTCTTCTCCAAGTGCTTTAGTGAAAATATCAGTAACCTGCTCATCTGTTCTCACATAAACAAGATCAATATAATCTGCTAATACCTTCTCAGGCTGATGAAGTGATATGTACCTCAATATGCTTTATTCTAGCATGAAAAAGAGGGTTTTGTGCTAATTGTATGCTACTAAGATTATCACAATAGATGGTGATAGGCTTTTGTGTTGAAGAATCACTCACAAATTTGACATACAGACAGACATAAAGACGAAGAAAGACAAAGAGAAGCAGAAACAAAGCATTCAGAAAATCAAGCCTTAGTGAAGGGACAAATTCAAGATTGTAATATAGTTCATAGAAACTTCCAGAAATGCAAGTTTTGAACTCGGAACAAAATGTATATATATGAGGATGAAGATCATAATAAAGAGAGTGGAAAGAGAGAGTGAAGAAGAAATAGAGAGCGCATAGAACCGGAATAGAATAGCGCATATAGAAATTCAGGATAGTGATATAGAAGACGCCAGAGATTGCGTATGTAGAGATGAATACTAAAACCTGAACAGTCGGGTATTCATCTGAGAGAGATGGTAAGGAATAACTACTCAGAGTAGGAGAGTTTTCCATAGCTATGAGCAAAGTAAGCCCAAGCTATTTTTGTACACATCTTCTCTAATAGAAAACACATGTTCATATGGAAGAAGTTTGAACACATTCTTCGGATGTGAAGAAATCTGAGTGATTTCATGTTACTGTGCAAGTTAGTTAACAGTTACAATTTTCTCAGTAAACATTTTCGGGTACATCTACAAGTTAGATCTCGTAGCACAATGTAAAGATTTTCATGAGTGATAGCTCATCTTGAAGCTAGGAGTCTGAACTACAAACTGATCAAAAGATTTTTGTGAAATGAGACATGTACACAGTACAAAATCTGACCGTAAAGACATCCAAAACTAGTGAAGTTTTTCCTTAAACTTCAGATAGTGTTCATTTACTGAAGGAAGCTCAGGTATTACTTCCTTACTTCATCAACAATCATTTGAAGTAACTACAAACAAAATTTCAGTTAATTCCGGTAACATTACGGTGACATTCTGGTGACAGTCCGGTGAAGTTCCGGTGAAATTATGGTGAGTTCAAAACACAACTTTTTACATAGTTAAGTGACGGAGAGATTATTTAACTGTAAGCAAACACAATAGTGTAAAGTTTGAGGTAAATCAGTTTAGAATTAGAGCTTGAAGGAAACGTGAAGCTTTCTGTAAAGTGAATTTTCAGTTTTCACTAAAGACAGTTATAAAGTTTTCAGTTTCAGAAGGTTGCTAAGCTACTGATGATTATAGAGGTGTTCTAATATCACTCTAGCTTAGTTCTTGTGGCGTAGTGAATTCTGCAATTGAGCTTTAGATAGTTAAGCTCACTCACCACGTCGACAAGTAGTACAAGAGCTCAACACTTGGTGATAAGCTGTTAGAACTCAACAAGTGGTATCAGAGCAGAAAGATTCTGAAGAGCAAAAAAGGTCCTCAAGAGTAAACGAAAGTGAAGATACAAGAGAATTTGAAGAACTTTTACTAGGAAGGTGAACTCTGAGATGATCAACGACAAATGGCATCAAGAAATGTTTTGAAGTAATTCTCAAGGGTAAAGGTTTGTAACAGGTAAAACCTTTTAACATTACACTCATCGAAAGTAACAGAAACAAGAAGATTATGGCAGATCATATCTCTATTGACAAATTGGACAGAGATAATTATCCCGCATGGGTAATGCACATGGAAGCCTTACTTATGAGTAAGGACTTAATGATATATGTGACAGGAGAAGAAAAGAAGCCGACTTTCGAAGACGACAGTGAACCAAAGAAAGAAGAGTTAGAAGCCTTGAAGCTGTGGCAGAAGAAAGATGCAACGGTAAGAGCTTACATCTACAATACCATTACAAATCATCTACTACCGCACATTAGAGGTCTGGAGAAAGCGGAAGACATATGGAGTGCATTGGAAGATCATTTCCAAGGTACGAAGAAAGCTAGGAAGGCTAGCTTATGGTCAGAGTTTACAACGTTCAAGAAAAAGCAAAGTCAAAGCATTAGTGATTATGTCACTAAGATGAAAGACTTGGCGGACAGTCTTGGATCTATTGATGAAGATATTGAAGATCACAGGTTGATAGCACAAGTGCTTGCAGGATTGAGAGGAGATGAAAGGTGGAAACCTTTCGTACTCTCAACTGAACTTTCTTTAAATCATTTTGTACCAGATTTAAATCAGTTGCTTGGACTAATGTTAACGTTTGAGCAAGATTTGAAGACAGATGGAGATAAAGGACATAGTTCGGCTATGTATGCATAGAATAAAAAGAAAGGTGATAAAGGAAAAGAAAAAGATGAAGAAGAGATGACTACTCAAGCAAATTATGCAAGAGGAAGAGGTAACGTCAGAAAGAGAGGTAATACAAAAGGAAGAGGTAACAACAAGAAGACTTGTTGGATCTGTGGATTAAGTAATCATTTGGCTCATGATTGCTGGCATAATTCTCAAGGATCAAGTCAGAATCAAAATAACAACTGCAGAGGCAGAAGCAGAAGATATCAAAGAGGAAGACAAAGCCAAAGAGGCAGATATGGTAGAGGTGGAGCAAAAAGTTGGGGACAAAATCAATCTCACAACACTACCTACTACAACTATGCGAATGATACGCAGAATGACAGTCATACAACGTTGATGATGAACTCGATAAGTATGTCAGAGAATGAAGACCTCAAGGTATTCTATATTGACTCTGGTTGTTCAAATCATTTGTCAGGAAATATAGAATTGTTATCAAAACTTGAAGGAGGTATTTCAAATCATACAGTACAAACAGGTGATAATACAAAACATAATGTAAGGTCAATTGGAAAAGTAAAGTGTAAAAATGGAGCTGACCTATTAACAAATGTTTTGTATGTACCAACAATCCCAAAGAATCTGATTAGCGTGGGACAGATAGTAGAAAAAGCTTTTCAAGTTAGGTTTACAAATGGAGTATTTGTTGAAGATCTAGAGAATGGATACAATCAAATTGTCCATGGTAAAAAGGAAGGTAGACATTTTACTCTTAAAGTACAAGGGAATGTTGGTCAAGCCTTGATAACACATGGTGATGAGGTATTTATAGAGTTAGACCTCTCGCATAAGAGGTTAGGACATTTTAATGAAATAGGAATCAAAACTATGGTGGAGAAACAATCCGTGAGAGGATTACCAAATATGAAGAATCAACATATGATTCACAAGTGTGAAGCCTGTCAGATGGGAAAAGCCCACAGGTTACCATTTCAGAACAATGGCTACAAACACGATGGTGTGCTAGAGCTCATACATATAGATGTATGGGGACGGACAAAAGAAGGATCTATAAGTGGCTCAAGGTATTATGTTATTTTTATTGATGATGCAACAAGATGGATAACTCTTTATGTTTTGAAAGAGAAGTCAGAAGTATTTGAAGCTTTCAGGAATTTTCATGCATATGCTGAAAGACTTACAGGATAGAAACTCAAAAGACTAAGGTCTGATGGAGGAGGTGAATATTTTTCTCCAGAGTTCAATGATTATCTGTGGATTGCAAGTATCAATAGAGAAATAACTTGTAGGTATACACCGCAACAAAATGGAGTAGCAGAAAGAAGAAACTGAACTCTAGTTGAGTTTGAAAGAGCAATGCTAAAGGAGAAGAATTGCCCAAATTATCTTTGGGCTGAGGCTGTAAATACAGCTACATATATGGTAAATAGATTACCATGTATAGTTTTAAATGGGATGACCCCTTATGAAGCTTGGTGGGGCAAGAAACCAACACTTGATCATTGTAAAGTGTTTGGATCAGTAGCTTATGCTTATGTACCATCACAACTAAGACATAAGCTTGAACCAAAAAGCTGAAAAATATGTGTTCATCGGATATGATGAAAAACAGATGGGTTATAGGTTATGGATTCCTCTAACCATATAGTTTATTGTTTCCAAAGATGTGACATTTGATGAAGAGCTGGTATACAGATAAAGAGCATAGTGTTGAAACACTTGAAGAAGAGATAAGAAGAAATGAAAAAGGTAAATCACATATGCAGGTAAATGGAGATGAAGACCATATGCAGGCAAGTACGTCTAGGATCGGATTAGGTATGAGAAACGAAGATGGACCAAGATTTGATGAAGATGTGTATTCAGATACACATGAAGAATATGAGCTAAGAAGGTCAAACAGAGTAAGGAAACAACCAACAAGGTATTCCTATGACACTTCTTATTTGACTCAGAAAAACTATGCTTACTTAGTAAAGGAAGATGAATAACCTCATAATTACAGTGAAGCAAAAGGTAAAGTAAAATGGGAAGAAGCAATGAAGGAGGAGTTCAATGTGTTGGAAGAGAACAAGACTTGGGAACTTGTTCCAAAACCAAATGGTAAGAAAGTGATTGGAAATAAATGGGTTTACAAAGTTAAGAAACTTGCAGATGGAAGGATAGCCAGATACAAAGCTAGACTGGTGGTCAAAGGCTATGCTCAAATGCATGGCATAGATTATGATGAGACGTTTAGTCCGGTGGCAAAGATGTCAACCATAAGGACATTGATTGTTATAGTAGCATCAAAAGGATAGAAGCTAGGTCAGCTGGATATAAAGAATGCATTTTTAAATGGATATATATCAGATGAAGTCTACATGGAACAACCTGAAGGGTTTGAAAGTTCCAGTTACCCAGATCATGTTCACAGATTAAGAAGAGCTCTCTATGGATTGAAGCAAGCTCCAAGAGCTTGGAATTACAGACTTGTGAAGTATCTCAATGACCTTGGATACCAAAGCTCAAAGGCTGATGCAAGTCTACTCATTAAGAGAACAGATGAAGGTATGATCTACATTTGTATTTATGTAGATGACATAATAATCACAGATACCTCAGATGAAGGAATCAAGGAGGTAAAGAGATTGCTTGAAAAAGAGTTCAAGATCAGTGATCTAGGAAAGTTATCATACTTTCTTGGAATGGAAGTTACATATAAAGATCATGGTGTATATGTTTTGCAAGAAAGATATCTCCTAAACTTACTGAAGAAGTTTAACATGGAGAATTGCATAGAAGCTTCAACACCGCTTGAAGTAAATCATAAACTCAGCAAATATGATGGTGCAGAGTTTAAAGATATGAGAAGGTATCAATCTTTAGTGGGAAGCTTGATTTATGCTACGCTAACAAGACCAGATCTTAGTTATGCAGTAGGAGTTCTCTCACAGTTTATGCATTGTCCGAAGGATCAACATTGGGTTGTAGGACAAAGAGTTCTTAGATATATCAAAAGAACTATAAAAGAAGGATTATATTATCCTTTTACATAGGATATAAAGCTGAGAGCATACATTGACTCAGACTGGGCAGGAAGTCAAGATGACAGAAGGTCAACACATGGATATATGATATACCTAGGAGATAAGCTTGTCAGCTCGTGTTCAAAGAAGCAGCATACAGTAGCTTTATCGTCAACTGAAGCTGAATACAAAGGACTTGTGGAAGCAGCTAAAGAAGTGATATGGATGTAGACCTTGTTCAAAAGCATGGGTATTGATCAAGGTATACCTATCATACATGGAGATAATATGAGTTCGTTGTATCTTGCAGCAAATCCAGTATTTCATGCAAGAACAAAGCACATAGAGATTTAATATCATTTCCTGAGGGAAAAGGTAATGGAGAAGGAGATTGAAATAGTATTCATTGCTACAAAAGATCAGATAGCAGATATTCTAACAAAGAGCTCAGATGGAGTAAAGACAAGCAGATTCAAAGAAATGGAAGGTATAAAAGAAAAGAAGAATATATGAAAGATCAGAGAATGCAAATTAGTGATTGAGGGGGAGCTATTGAAGAATCACTCACAAATTTGACATACAGACAGACATAAAGACGAAGAAAGACAAAGAGAAGCAGAAACAAAGCATTCAGAAAATCAAGCCTTAGTGAAGGGACAAATTCATGATTGTAATATAGTTCATAGAAACTTCCAGAAATACGAGTTTTGAATCTCGAAACAAAATGTATATATATGAGGTAGAAGATCATAATAAAGAGAGTGGAAAGAGAGAGTGAAGAAGAAATAGAGAGCGCATAGAACCGGAATAGAATAGCGCATATAGAAATTCAGGATAGTGATATAGAAGACGCCAGAGATTGCGTATGTAGAGATGAATAATAAAACCTGAACAGTTAGGTATTCATCTGAGAGAGATGGTAAGGAATGCCTACTCAGAGTAGGAGAGTTTTCCATAGCTATGAGCAAAGTAAGGCCAAACTATTTTTGTACACATCTTCTCTAATAGAAAACACATGTTCATGTGGAAGAAGTTTGAGCACATTCTTCGGATGTGAAGAAATCTGAGTGATTTCATGTTACTGTGCAAGTTAGTTAATAGTTATAGTTTTCTCAGTAAACATTTTCCAGTACATCTATAAGTTAGATCTCGCAGCATAGTGTAAAGATTTTCATGAGTGATAGCTCATCTTGAAGCTAGGAGTCTGAACTATAAACTGATCAAAAGAGTTTTGTGAAACGAGACATGTACACAGTACAAAGTCTGACCGTAAAGACATCCAAAACTAGTGAAGTTTTTCCTTAAACTTCAGATAGTGTTCATTTACTGAAGGAAGCTCAGGTATTACTTCCTTACTTCATCAACAATCATTTGAAGTAACTACAAACAAAATTTCAGTTAATTCCGGTAAGATTCCGATAACATTACGGTGACATTCTGGTGACAGTTCGGTGAAGTTCCGGTGAAATTATGGTGATTTCAAAACACAGTTTTTTACAAAGTTAAGTGACGGAGAGATTATTTAACTGTAAGCAAACACAATAGTGTAAAGTTTGAGGTAAATCAGTTCAAAATTAAAGCTTGAAGGAAACGCGAAGCTTTCTGTAAAGTGAATTTTCCGTTTTCACTAAAGACAGTTATAAAATTTTCAATTTCAGAAGGTTGCTAAGCTACTGATGATTATAGAGGTGTTCTAATATCACTCTAGCTTAGTTCTTGTGGCGTAGTGAATTCCGCAATTGAGCTTTAGATAGTTAAGCTCACTCACCACGTCGACAAGTAGTACAAGAGCTCAACAGTTGGTGATAAGTTGTTAGAACTCAACATTTTGCACTTCCATACCTAAATCTGCAAGTAGCATCTCTAGCCATGATTCCTCACATGTTGGCATTGCAGCACCTCTATACTTAGCCTCTATACTCGACAAAGCAATAGTGGGTTGCTTCTTACTGCTCCATGTAATAGCTGCACTCCCAAGTGAGAATAGAAAGCCACTAATAGATCAAAGAACTTGATGAATATTTACTATATAGAGATGTAGATTTCCAACAATTGATACAAGAAGAATTTGATCTGCTTAATCCACAGGGGCATAGAGAGAAATTAGAATTGAAAAGAGGGTTTTTACTAAATTGCATGAATTCACCCTTGGCATGAAAGTTGATAACACGTTTTATTTGATTCCTTGTCAAAACTCTCGGGTGACCTTTTATAAAGAAAAGGAAAGTAGAAAAATAAAAAAACGATGGTTAATCACCCAATTTTACCTTCACTTCCATTATAGAACCCCCACCAACATTTTTATGATTAAAACCATTGCGTGACTCATTAAAGATTGGGACAATATTTCCAACTTAGCAATAATGATGATTGTAAAAATATTACATCTCGTCTTGGTCTATTGCGCCACTTATCTATAAGAAAATTCACCCAAAATCACCTCTTTTTTTACCTTTGAAATGGACATTTCACCTCTTGAAATGGACAATTCACCTTTGAAATGGACAATTCACCTCTTGTTGTTTACAAATCTAAAGTTCCACTAAATAGAAACTTATTTGCTTACTACCCTCCAATAATGTGTTTAACAAGTCATTACATTCAAACTTTTGAGGAAGCTTTCTACACAATATTTTTTGTCATAATGTTTTATATATTGTATCGTTTCAATTACCACTTTGAATCCCACGTCATGGCCTATGAGGTAGATCTCTTTTCGTTCTTCAAGCTAAACCCCTTAGACCTGGTCACTTCGGATAGGAACTGGTCAAATGGGAATATAATTTCTACATACTATTATTACTCTCAAAGATACAAAATTGTCTTGGATAAAAATGGTGAAGGGGAGAATCTTGGAGGTGACTTAGCAAAGCCAAAAAGAGAGTATGGCAAAGAAGATTCTTAGAGAAGGAAGAGTGAGAGAAGATGAAGAAAAAGCAAGAAAAGGGAGAAGAAGAAGGACAATGACCAATAGGAAAACAAGGTTTTCTAAGGACCATCAAAATTTTTGTATCACTATTCATGAAAAGTTTTTATCATGACACAGATGTCTCCTCTATAATTTGCAATTTTTAACATTATTTGTAAAAAGTGCAAGAAAAGCTCTAAATTTAGGGAAAGATTCATGTTAATTGTGAAAAGGATATCTATTGCATAATTATGGATGAAGAGACTAGGTAAGAAAAGGTCTCTTATGGAGATGGCGAGGTGTATGGTCGAAAGTCAGGCTTTACCACATAACTTCTCACTTGAGGTTGTTATGTGTGTAGCCTATGTACTTAACTGGTCTCCCACCAAAGAACTACAGTCTATCACTCAATATGATGCTTGGCATGGTCACAAGCCATCTTTTGCTCATCTGCATGTCTTTGTTTGTCTCGCATATGCATTAGTGCCTGCACAACAACACAAAAAATTGGATGATAAACTAGTTAAATGTATTTTTGTTGGGTACAGTTCTAAAAGCAAAGGCTATCAATTGTATCATCCACAGACTAAATGCATTTTGGTTAGCCGTGATGTTGCTTTTGTGGAAGATACATTTCAACCATTACTTTCATGTACTAAGGAGACATCAGTTAGCTCCAAAGATGTGTATGACACTTTGATGCCTCTTTTTACAAGTGGACAATCAAGTTCTAGAACAAATGAATCGATTTCTCAGCCTTTACAAGTTTCACATGATGATGTAGATCATTCCATTTTTTATGCATACATTTACATGATGCACTTGTTGATGAGAGGGCTGATATAGAGGAGGGAAAAATGTTTCCTAAATGGCTAGTGCAGACTTTGTGCGATAACAAACTAGATGCACCTTTTTCATATCGTACTCACTCAGGCTCTCATAGTGCTTCTTTTGCATCATATTGCTATGCAATAGCTGCCTATAGTCTTTGTGATAAGAATGAGCTTGTTTCTTTTGATGAGGCACACAATTTAGAAAATTGGATGGCTGTTATGCAATTAGAATATGATGCTATTATGAACATTGGTACTTCGTATTTATATGATTCACATCCAGGCAAAAAGGCCATTGGCATTAAATGGGTATACAAGCTCAAGTGTAAGCGTTTTAGAAGAGTTTATAGGTATAAGGCTAGGCTTGTTGCAAAAGGTTATCCTCAAGAGAGGGGCATTGATTTTGATGAGACCTTTGCTCCCCATGCCCAATGAACACTATTTTTGGCATTTGTGCACTTGCATCTCATCACGGTTGGAATGTATATCAGTTCGACATTAAAACTACATTTTTGGATGGTGACTTACATGAAGAAGTGTATGTATTTGAGCCCCTTGGTTTTGTGCAGAAAGGGCATGAAAACAAAGTGTGCGGGTTGAAAATGGCATTATATGGTTTGAAGCAAGCACCACATGCTTGGTATGAAAAGATACATACCTACTTGATTGCACATGTTTTTCAGAACACTCCAACTAAGAGTATGTTAAGCGTGCAAAAGACGTGCTTCTGATTATAGTTATCTATGTTGATGACATGATGCTTGCTAGTCCTAAGTAGAAGCATAGTACTGATTTTAAGGCCGATTCACAGGCCTCTTTTGAGATGTCAGATTTGGGGAATTTGCATCATTATTTGGGCATTCACTTCATGCAAGTTGATGGTGGAATAGATCTGTTTAAAACAAAATATATTGACACACTATTGCAATGTTTTGGCCTTGAAGATTATGAACCTATTTCCACTCCTATGGAAATAAGTTGAGGTTCATTCTTCATGATGGTGGAGATGCATTTGATGTTGTTCTATATCAGTAGACTATTGGATGCTTGATTTACTTATGCATAACTTGGCATGATATTGAGTTTGATGTCTCACAGATGAGTAGGTTTATGCATTTCCTAGTGTTAAGCATTGGGAGGCACTTAAGCACGTCTTTCACTACTTGAGTGGTACATGGCTACTTGGATTTTTTAATCCCAAGGGGGAATCACTACCACTAGATTTACATGCTTTTTCTAACTCTAACTCGGATGGTTGCTATGACACTTGTATGTCAACTAGTGGTTTTCTCTTCATGCTTGGTAGCTCATGCATGTCTTGGTTGAGTAAGAAGTAGCCTACTATGGCCACTTCTATTTGTGAGGCCAAGTATAGGGAAAATTTCACAACAACTATTGAGTGTGTGTTGTTTAGGCACCTTTTGGCTTATTTGGGTGTTGGTCAGTCTTCTATCACACCATCCTCATTGACAGTCAGATCACATTGGTAGTTGTGAGGAACCTTGTGTTCCATGCTTGCACAAAGCACATTGAGGTGCATTATCTTATGTCAGGGAGACGTTCTCTTCTGGGGACATCAGTTTGGCATATGTGCCCCACATAAGATAACATTGCAGATCTTTTCATATAAGTTATGCTTCGGGAGAAGTTTGAAGCTTTTCACAAAGCTTTGGTCTTACTTCATTTTGTGGATTGATCTCTTTCCACATAGCTTGGCAATTTCCTTATACATGAGTGCCAGATCCTTGTTCATTGTATCACTCCTAGGGTGGATTTGTTGATATATTTTCGTAGTGATGTATATGAACATAGAAGGACTGTCAATGAAATGTTTTTCCTCTTTAAGAGGTTTTTTCCCTCGACTTGTATGTAGGTCTTTAACCCTAATGAGTCATTATTTTGTACATTCACTTGGTAATACATTCAATATTATGTGTTGTGCTCCAAGCTTTGTCTTCTTCCTTTTGCTGTTCATGTGCTTCTGTTAGCCCACAAAATGGTTGGTTTTTATGCACTAATATGTTTGTATTTGGCAGGGGAATTTGTTTGATTTCAGGTACTTGAAGCATGAATTTGATAATTGATGAGAAGCATGTGGAGATATTGATTGCAGGGATGTGGAGAAAAGGGAATGAGCATGGACAAGCCTCTTAAGAACATAGGAAATACTGACATGCAGAGGAAATTAGAAGCGGCTTTGTTTCAGGGGGGAATGCTTTCTTATCAACCATCAAATACAATTGTTTGACCGATTTCTGGAATTTGATCTTCGACACCTCACAAAAAAAAAAAAAAAAAAGAATTTAGAGATGTGGAGGTGTTCAGCCATTTCTTTGTTCTCATCCCAAAGGCATGGCTGTTTTAATTGTCAGAGAATAAAAAACAAATTGGCAGCTTTCTATTTTGTGTGCAGAAGGGAGGAAGTTAGTTTTGTTTTTTGTTACAAGGGTTGTGTGGTCTATTTTCAATTGGAGGGATTGGAACCTTTATGGGGGCGGCAGAAAAAAGGGGTCGGCTGGCTCTCCATTCTTCTTCGCCAGAAAAAGGGGGTGTGGAGGTACGCATATACAGAGCCGGGGGAAAACGCATCCGCCCGGAAGTTTGAACTTTGGGTGCCGTTTGTGAGCATAGCAATCTGAGAATCGACTGAGTTTACTCATACTCTTTACTCAGTGAGAGCTTGTAGAGTGTACTGTGTGAATATGATAGAGTTGGGCGACAATCTGTTGTGTACTGTCTGAGATTTATGGCGTTGTGGTGAAGTCTAATAACACATGGATGGGCTGGTCACTGAAGTTTGATAAGTATTAGTGACACTGTAGTATTTATGGGCTGAACATTTGAAGTCCGATAGCGCTTGGATGATGAACTGTGAACCTGAGGTCCTGAACTATTGCTCTGAAGCTTCAACAGGAGTTCAAGGCTAGTTCTTTCTCTCGTGCATGTTTGGGCAGGCTGGTGGTCTGTCATACCTAGTAGGAGAAGGGCGAGGAAAGGGAGGCGGGTGCACGGGAAGGATCTAAAAAGGCTGACTTTGGATTTTGGCAGCCTTCGCGAAGGGAAGGAAGTTGAAGGAGGGAAGCACGGAATCGATGCCCAAAAGGGATGGACGCTGTGCAGTGGAAGGGGAGGCATTGATTGGCTCCGGATAGAGACGGATTTGAAGATTGGCAGCTGGATCATACAGTCGTGAGCAGAAGGCTGGACATCAAGCTGAGGGTCTCCACTCGGGAACCATCGATCTCAAATCACCTGGCAGCTTCTCAGGAATCAGGTATAGATATCGGCCATATCAATTCATTTGGGGGTGTGGGATATTGAGTGGGGCTCTGTTTTTGGAAGGTAGTAACAACGAAAATGGGAAGGGGCATATTGTTGTTTATAGAGCTCTATTAAGCATATTCAGACTGCAGCATTGAGGGGAAAGAGTGACGATCTCTCAGGAACACTGGCGGAAATATGTTGGGGGAAGTTAGCTCCTGTTGGCACTGGTGCTAAGTTTGATATATTATGGAGGAGCTGACATGAAACTCAATAGATGTCATAGCAACCGAGGATTTGCAGTCGGGAGTGGTTGTGTATGTGTTGAAGATGTAAATGGAAGTTTATACCAATTTCTCGCTGTTCGAGAGAGCCCAATGATTGGATTAGTCAGGTCCCAGATGACGTAAGGTATTCAGTCACAGATAGCACAAGGTAATCGGACAGAAGAATGCTGTAAAGATCATGTAGTATTGAAGCATCGACCATTGATTCTGTCTATCTGCGTTATTGTGTACTCATATATTTGGGATGCAACAGCTTATGATACTCTGCCTGCATTTGAACTCTCTCTCTCTCTCTCTTTGTGTGGCTTTTTGGTCTACTCCTTTCGTATGTGTAGACGTGCAAGTACAGGAATAGAAGAGGCTGGCGGGGAATATTCACAGGAGAGTAAGGGGGGGGGGGGGGGTTTCTTTGAGAACGGCGGTGGAAGGGGCATTCTCTTGAGGACAACTCAGAGCAGTCAACGAGGATAAGTGTGGATGCTTTTGGGTCTTTCTTTCTGAGCATTCAAGATCTCGACAGGGTATCGAAGGAGTATGAGCAGATTCCGGTGAGCCTTCTCTGGAAGGAAGACATCAATAGGGGGTCTTTATCTGAGCATTCAAGATTTCTACAGGGGACGTGGGGGATCCGGAGAGCAGACAGGTACGAAGAGGAGAGAAGGCAACATTAAAGGTGGGGCATGCATCATGAGTGAAGGGAGAAGAAGGGTTTGAGGGGAGGAACATAAAGGAGGAGACAGAGGCTGCTCTTCATCGGGTCTCGAGGAGAGAATCAGGCCTATCTTAATAGTCAATAGGATGAATATGTGTTTTCTAGAGCTATAGGTCGAAGGAGAAGAAGCTTATTAGATGTTTTTCTTTGGGGTTGGTTTTTTATGTGGTGTGGCACAGGCGCGCACCTCCAGCAGCAACAGAAGGGGTTCGAAGAAGAAATCGTACAAGAGGCAGGGAAGTTGAAGATGGAAAGGGGCACTGCCAGTTCACCTCTTGTCATTCTTTTGGGATTATAGAGAGAAGAGAGGAGTGCAAAAAGGGGAATATCCTCTCAGATTACCATCGAGAGGAGGCAAGCAATTGGGGTAACAAGGGTGGATGGGATATGTGTGTGCTGCAGAAGCACACAAGGAGATATTTAATCACAAAGAAGGGCTTTGTTTTGGATTGCATAGCGCTTTGAGTTTCTATTACGGAAGAGAATGGCTTTGATGAATGCCTAGCAGGATGAGAGCAGTCCACCCATCTTTGCTGAATGAGCAGTCCACCCATCTTTGTTGAATGAGCAGTCCACTTTGTCTCAAGGGCTCATTGGCTGGAGGAATCACACACAGGAGAAGCAGAAAGGGGTGAGTACAGAAGGTTGTGGTCTTTGTGAGATCGTTGGCTATTCGAAAAGTCAAGGGGAGGCTGGCATCTGTTGGAGTGCCCAATTCTATAGCCAATTTTTGTCTCTTATTCAATGAAAGGGGGATTCATTATTCTTTTGGGAGGGGAAAGGGGAGATTGACAATCATCCTCCTTGTGTAGATCATCTCAACGGGACCAAGAATAGTAGTTCTTTGGGACCTCAGACTGCTTGTGTGCCCTTCTTATTCATCCATCTTGGGGATTTTGGTGATAAGTACTATTGGAAGCATTGCATAAGTTGGTATAGTTTCCTCACATGGCATTTTGGGTGACTCTTTTTAGGCATATCCATCATGCATGGCTAAGATTATGATGGCCACTGTTCAGCTAATTGGTTTCATGTCAAAACTATGATGCCCATGATTGAAATCTTCCTATTGCCATGTCTTTTGGAGAAAAAGTGTGTGTGTGCAAGAGTGAGTGCATGGGAGTAAAAGGACTCGAGAGAACGATAGTGCGTACGTACAAGTGTGTGTTAGATAATGAAATTGAAGGTACATTAGGGGCTCAAGCAATGCAAGTCACTTAGTTTGAGGTGATTTGAGCACACCATAAGCATTTGTGGGAATTTGTTCCTTAGGCTTAGAAACCTAAACATTGTGGTGCGTCTGCCCGGAACTTCTGAACTAGTGCATAGACATAGGAAGAATCCATTGTGAGATAATTGCGGGCTCCAGGTAATCCAATTGGACCGATTGCGAGGAGTTAAGCAAAATAAAGGCTTCCACAATCATCTTTTCCTTGGGCTTAAAAGCTAAACATTTTGGTGTGTTTGCCGGGAACAGCTTGGTACGTCTCTATAAGAGAGTGCCATATGTTCGCCTAGCGCCACAGGTTGGCCGAGCTTGCGGACCCCAAGATCTAGTACATGAGCGAGGGGAGCTCATCGTCAGGAGCAACACAAACTCAAAGAGAGGAACGCGCTCAGAGAAGAGCCCTTGAAAGAGAAAGGAGAAGGTGGGAACCGCCAGGTGAGTGGACCTCGATTGGTTCGAAGAAATCAGCCAAAAACGTGTACTCCCGTAGGAGAGTCGCGAATCAAGTGCGGAAGTTTGAAGGAGGGATCCTGAAGCCAAGTGTACTAAATATCTGGGATCGAAGTGATATTGACATCACACCTCTGTTCAAAATGGCTCAGCGGATTTCGGTTCACTTGGGGGACTTCACCAAGTTTTCAGGTACTTGGGACGAAGATCCGGATAGTTTTATCCAGTTGTTTGAGGTTACCTGTGAGGCCAATGATGTAGTTGACCAGGATCAAAGGTTGAGAATTTTTCCGGCTATTCTCCGTGATGAGGCAGCCAATTGGTATGGGAATCTGACACCACAAGAGCGTGGAACTTATCAAATGCTCAAGGAAGCCTTCTTGGCAAAGTTTCGACGACAAGGCTTCCAAGACAGATTGGCCCAACAAATGGATTATTTGCGACAGGGAGTCAATGAGAGCATCGATAACTACATTCAAAGAATGGAAACGTTGGTAAGAAAGATGGGCACGAATGCCCCGAACGATGAGACATTGAAACGAAGATTCATTTCCGGATTGAGAGATCCTACGGCACAGCAGCATATCAGCCTGACAAGACCTGCGACTTTAATGGATGCTAAGGAACAAGCGAGGCTTTGGGAGGAAGTACAATTATGCCAACAAAGGAAGATGGAGCTCTTATACGAGCCTATGGGAGGCCCAGAAAACATACCGATGAAAGATCCGGGCCAAGGAAGTCCTGCATTGACGACCCCAGCTTTTGTAGCTGCCACTAGCACGCCAGGCGAGGTAAAGCCTGCGGTAACTGAAGAACGAATATTGGAATTGGTCACGCAAGCTATAAAAGCTGCCACAATGACTCAGGAGACATATACAGTAAAACCAGAGGTCATAACAAACCCGAATCAAGTGTTTCGATCAAATACATGGTGTGGAAAGTGCCATGGTTACGGCCATTTGGCTTCAGAATGCCCTACAGTCTCGAGAGTATTCACAGATAGATCACCACGTAGGATGCGTTGTACTTTTTGTGGAAGGACAAATCACACAGAGGATCGATGTTACAACAAGAGAGCCTATGAAGAGAGGACTATGAAATCAGGAGATACAAGAGAAAGACCTTACACGGGATTGCCCGCTCAAAGTGTCCCACCTACATCTCGTTGGGAAAACAGACCGACTTATGGATATGGTGCTCAGGGTCAAGGAGGAGACTATCCAAGAGGAGCCGCACGTGATCAAAGAAGAGATGGTCCAATCCAGTGTTGGAGGGGCCATGGCTTTGGCCATACTCAATCTAGATGTCCAAACGAAAAGAAACCAATTGATTACACCCCACTATGTAGGTACTGTAGTGGTGAGGGCCACTTTGATGAGGATTGTCCAAAACGAAGAGCTGCCGCCGGCAAGGAAAAAGGACCAGTAGGGTCCTCGAATTATGTTGATACTCAGATGCATTCCACATCGAGAGCTCAAGAGCAAGTTCCTACAATCGGAGTAGTGTTCAAAACACCGAACCCTCAAGAAGGCTCTAGCTCGTCAATGCACTTTGTGGATGCTTACGAGGCCAAGAAACCACACAAAGATCCAACTGTGGCAGTAGTCACAAGGACTCAAGAGTATTCGAAGAGGAATCCAGGAGGCGAAGGTGAAGAAGGGAGTCAAGAGAAGATCGCTGAGCGTGAAGAGGTAGAAAACCAAGTTGGAGGATTTGCTGAGCAGCAAGAGTTTGCGGATGGGGAAGAGATTGAGATTCTTCCACCAGTGACCAGGGAGTTTGTGCCAGGCATAGCACCATTCTCCGAAAGATTAAGGGCTCTGAAGTGTAGAAAGGAAAGACAAAGTTCGGAAGAAGTAGATATTGTAAAGTTGCTCGCTGATACGGAAGTCACGCTGGACATTGGCACATTGCTGAAATGTTCACCTGCATATGGGAAACAATTCTACAGTGAATATATTAAGAAGCTGAGGAAAGCTCGAGATAAAAACAGGCAAGATAAAGATGTCCAAGGAATCATTCAAAGTATTACGACGCAAATCGATTCGAATGCTCCAGCTGTGACGGTCGAGATTAAAGGATATGCAGTCCCCGGTGCTCAGTTAGATAGTGGAGCCGCAGTCAACCTGATGACTGAGTTCATGATGAAAGCTTTGGGCCTCAACCACATGGAAGAGACGCCGATGTCTTTGAGAATGGCAGATCAAACACAAGTGAAGCCTGCGGGCCTTTTGAAGAATGTAAGCACAGTTGTGGGCGGTTTAGAGTTTAAAGTTGATTATCTGATAGTAAGACCAAGGACCTCAGAGGCTACCTTCTCGATCCTACTTGGGCGGCCATGGCTGGTGCAAGCCGAATGTGTGCATGATTGGCGCACAGGTTTTATTTCAATAGGGCCAAAGTCTGATCGGATTCAGTTGCAAGTATCCCCACCCTCGAGCAACAAGAAGAAAACAATAATAGTCGATGAGATGGAAAAGAAAGAGAAGGAGAAAGCAAGGCACGAGATTGCACGAGCTAGGTTTTCTTTGAACACGGACACCTACAAGAATCTGCTTCAAGACGGGTTCAACTTGCAGCTCTTTAAGAATCAAGACACGAAGATGGGAGAGTATCAAAATCCATTGCTCTATAACAACGATTCCGATCAGGAGTTGCTAGGATGGTTGACACATACAAGAGAATTTGAGTGCTACATGTTGAGTATAGACGCAAAGGAAAATAAATCTACTCAATCCCTGGAGAAGGAAACTTCAAGAGAAGATTTGAAACTGGAGTTAGCTCCGACAATGGAAGTGCAACAGTTGAGAGAAAGAGTTAGAATGCTAGAAGCGGAGATTCTAAAGAGAAGTCGAGAATCGGAAAAAGAAGCGAAGAGTAAGACTAAAGTGTCGGAAGCCATTGCAAAAGCTGCAATAAGGAAATTAGGTTCAATCGAAACAGAACAAAACAATGATTTACTGGCCAACCACGCACGCGTGATCGGAGAGCATGTTCCAATCACAGTGTCATCAAGGAATAAGGAATATTTGCGAGAAGCTCAGGTGGAAAAATGGGAAGTCTTTCCAGAAAAGTTCTTGAGTGTGGGGTCAGAGCTACCAGATGAAGTACGAGATTGTATTAAGTTGACACTCAAAAATTTCAGCAAGGCCTTTGCATGGTCATACAGTGATTTGAGAGGAATTGATCCCCGAATCTGCCAACATTATATAGACTTGGAAGAAGGCACACGACCAATATGTCAGCGACTTAGGCGGACGAATCTAGTCTACTCGGAATTGATCAAGTTGGAATTGACTAAGTTATTGGAAGCAGGATTCATATATCCCATCGCATCCAGCGAATGGGTATCACCAATTGTAGTGGTTCCGAAGAAAAATAAGAAAATCCGTATTTGCATAGATTATCGAAAGTTGAACGAGCGCACAAAGAAGGATCATTTCCCCTTGCCTTTTACTGATCAAATCTTGGACAGAGTGGCTG
The DNA here is from genome assembly GCA_020310875.1 of Ceratopteris richardii. NCBI lineage: Eukaryota > Viridiplantae > Streptophyta > Polypodiopsida > Polypodiales > Pteridaceae > Ceratopteris > Ceratopteris richardii. The sequence goes on along the minus strand of CM035429.1, from coordinate 127,154,558 downwards.
GCCATAAATTTTACTCATTTTTGGATGGTTTCAGTGGATACAACCAGATCCAAATCCATGAAGAGGATCAATCAAAAACTACTTTCACCACAGAATGGGGTACGTATGCATATCGTGTGATGCCATTTGGATTATGCAATGCACCGGCCACATTCCAGAGAGCAATGATAGCTGCATATCAAGACTACTTGCAGGATTGGATGGAGATATTTCTCGATGACTTTGCGATCAGAGGCGACGATGAAAACATGATGGAGAGGATCGAAGCTACTTTAAGGAGAAGCATTGAAAAAGGCATTGCATTAAATCCTGAAAAGTGTACATTTGGAGTACGAAGAGGATTGCTTTTGGGACATGTTATTTCCGAAAAAGGGATTGCGGTTGACGAGGATAAGGTGGAAAAGATTGGACAACTTCCACCTCCTCAAAATTTGCGGCAACTCAGAGGATTCTTGGGCCATGCGAATTATTATCGACGATTTATATTGAATTTTGCATCCATAGCGGCACCACTGACGAATCTTTTGAGGAAAGACCAACAATACCAATGGACTGGAGAGTGTCAAGTTGCATTCGACTCGATCAAAGAGAGATTGATAAATGCACCGATTTTGGTCGCACCCGACTGGACGAGAGAAATTCATGTGCATACCGACGCTTCTCATACTGCGGTTGGAGCAGTACTATGCCAAGCCGATGAAAAGAAGTTGGACCACCCTATTTATTACGCAAGTCGCAACTTGAATAGCACTGAGAGAAACTACACGACTACAGAAAAGGAATGTCTCTCGATGATCTTTGCGGTGAACAAGTATCGACATTACCTAATGGGAAAGCATTTCACATTTTATGTGGATCATGAAGCCCTTAAGTATATCATTAATAAACCAGAGTTGTCAGGGCGACTGATGAGGTGGATGCTACTTCTCCAAGAATTTCAGTTCACAGTGGTAACCAGACCAGGCAAAGCGCATATATTGGTTGACCATTTATCTCGAATTGTTAATGAGGAGCCAATCTCTGGTGTGCCCGATGATGCTCCCGATGGGCATCTATTCCAGGTTGATGCTAAAGTACCTTGGTATGCTGACTTGGTGAATTTCTTGTGCACTACTAAATATCCGCTAGGAGCAAGCAAGAGAGAGAAGCAAAAACTGTTAGCATTGGCGAAGCACCATAGCATCATTGGGGGGCAACTCTATCGATATTTTGTTCATGAGAGCATTTATCGGAGGTGTCTCGAGGAAGAAGAAGCAAGCCTAGTGTTGAGGGCTTTGCATGACGAACCCTGCGGTGGACATTTTGCTGGTGACTGATGGCAAAAAAGATTTTATTGGCGGGGTATTGGTGGCCAACGCTGTTCAAAGACTCGCATACATACTGTAAGAAATGCGACAAATGCCAAAGAATGGGCAAACCCACATTAGCACATGCTGCTCCTCTCACGCCGGTGCTCGCTCTTAAGCCCTTTGAGAAGTGGGGAATTGATTTTGTGGGGCCTATTGATCCTCCCTCACGACGAAGATCCAATAGGTATATCTTGGTCTGTACTGACTATGTTACCAAGTGGGTGGAAGCCAAAGCTCTGAAGACTGACCGAGCTGTTGATGTAGCTAAATTTTTGTATGAACAAATTATCACTCGAATCGGATGCCCGTTGGAAATAGTGAGTGATAGAGGAACACATTTTGTCAACGAACTGATCGAAGAATTAATGGAATTCTATAAGATCAAACATAGAAAAAGCACTCCATATTACCCGAGAGCGAATGGACAAGTGGAGGTCACCAACAAGGTGCTGGAACAGATTCTGACAAAGACAGTAGCTGTGCATAGGAGAGACTGGGATGAGAGACTTTTGGAAGCCTTGTGGGCATATCGAACATCCTACCGAGTGACGATAAAGAGCACTCCGTTCTCCCTAGTATATGGCGAGGAAGCCATCTTTCCCATCGAAAAAGAAGTGCCAACATTAAGAGTGGCTATTGAGGCCAGGATGGGAGTGGAAGAGTCATTAAAGGAGAGGTACATACAACTGGTCAAGCTGGAAGAAAAGAGACTCATCGCACAACAAAGTTTGGAAGCTATTCAGAAGAGACGTAAGGAGAGGCATGACAAGAATCTCAGGACCTATGCGATTCAAGAAGGGGATTTGGTACTAGTTTATGATAGTAAATATTATAAATTCCCGGGGAAGTTACAGACAAGATGGGCAGGACCGTTTAAGGTGGTGGAACTCAATTCCAATGGTTCCATGCAAATTCAAGATTTAGGAGAAGAATATGCTCCCGTGAAGGTTAACGCGCTTCGAGTTAAACCATATTTCAAGTGATATTAAGACGAGAGAAGCCAGACGAGATCCAAACGAAATGACGAAGTAGACTCCTTGTACATACATGTATAGTATTATATATATATATGCGCATATGTAAGCTATGATTTGTGTGTCATAAATATTCTTCCTTGCTAGCTCAAGAATTTTGGACTTCTAATTATTTTTCTTGTGTTGCGCAGAGACTGTTAGGAGCTAAGTAACAAAATGGCAGATCAAATAACGCAACTCTACTTGTACGAGCTAAGGATATATTTCTCGGACCAAACATTCGCCCGCATGGACATAGATGTCGACGACTTTGAGACGGAATATGATGTTGAGGAAGCGCATTGGCTGGTATGCTTTATAAACTAGGGTTTGGGTGTTGCATTTTACATTGAGTGTTTTGAGGAATACCTGACTCGACATGTAGGATGGGCGGGAGATCGATATTACTATTTCGATTCTTCGAGGGAGATGCCTAATGAGGAAAATGATATCACGTGGGCTTGGGCAGATGTGCTAACGATAGGGAGTGATGACGGAGCTCCTGAAGTTGAGCCTGACTCGCCCTAGGGAAGTTGTCGGGATGCGAGTACGATGTGAGACTACATGAGACATCCCAGAGACTCACATTCTAGGACACCTAAGGATAGGTATACGAGGGACTAAGGCATAGCTGGCTGTAGTTACCAAGTGAAAAGTCAACTCGATGAATACATATGTAGTGTCTGTAATTGAGAGAATGGAGTGAAGAGGTGGTTGATCTGTCAAAGGCTAGTGTGTATATGTTTTGCATGCATGTGTGGGAACAGTGGGGAAAGTCCCTTTCTTCCTCTCCCTAATTCTCAGGACTTGGGTGAACTAATTAACTATGAAAAAAAAAAAACGAAGAAAAGAAAAGAAAAGAAAAAATATTGTGTTATTGTGATCGTAGCAATGCGCTATGGTGGGCTAGTTGGTGGGTGGATTTATCCTCGCCGGGTGGTTAGGACCACGAGCCGCAGCTAGTTTCGCCATAGGCTTGGGATATATATGTTGGTGTCTTAGCTACGCGCCATAACGGGTTGGTAGGTAGGTGGAACCATCGTGGCTGGGTAGTCACGACCATGAGCCGTATCCAGCTTCGTTATGGGCTAGCTGATATATGTTATGTGTTATCATTATGTGTTTGTGTGTTGTGCGCTGCATTGCATTGGTAGATGGGTGGAATCAACCTGATCGGGTGGTCAGGTCCACAAATCGCATCCAGTGTCAATGTAGGCCAACGTGTGATTAAAATAAAATTTTCATATGAAGTTATTCCCCACTCCTGAGGGGGAGAGAGAGAGAGGAGAGGGCGATGATCACCTGGAAGGGAACGTTATTTGCTTGTGTGATTGGTATGTGATGGCTTGCGACAGATCAGCTCACTTTGAATCAACATTCTTGAAAGCACAGATATTCTATATGTACTTATGGATGAGGCTTTAGTGAGGTAATGCAACGGTCTTGCTTTATAACTTGTGTGCTTTATCCGAGGATTTTTAAGTGTGTGTGACACTCTAGGGTTCTGATGTATGTCTTCACTTGCACTCGAGTTTCGATGGCTTTTGTAGGACGACGATGGGGATTCTTCGGAAGTGTCTAGTCATGGAATGATTGTACATAGCGAATAGTAGATGCAATAATGGGGTATGCATTTTGGGTATTTTTGCATCTCCGATTGGATTCATTTCACTTGTCGTTGTTCATTTCGGTATTTTCTTTTCTGTTTTCCGCAATGGTAGTTGCATGTGTAAAACATGGAAAGGTATGCATGTGTTATTTTGCTTGAGACCATTTTTCATAATGGAATGTATGAGCAAATTGATGCATGGCTGAAATGGAATTGCATATATGTGCATGTTCGTGGATCATTTTGGAAGTGACTGATTTGTATGTATTCATGAGTGATTTTTTTTAGCACTAATAGCTTCGATGAGTGCAGGTTCAGTGGAAGTGACTTGATGAAAAGGTATGCAACCAAGTTATAAATTGACATGTTCATGGTTGTTTGGATTTATGCAGCAATAGTGGCTCATCGAGGACGACTTCGCAATTAAGAAGAGGGGAGTATGTTAGCCCACAAAATGGTTGGTTTTTATGCACTAATATGTTTGTATTTGGCAGGGGAATTTGTTTGATTTCAGGTACTTGAAGCATGAATTTGATAATTGATGAGAAGCATGTGGAGATATTGATTGCAGGGATGTGGAGAAAAGGGATTGAGCATGGACAAGCCTCCTAAGAACATAGGAAATACTGACGTGTAGAGGAAATTAGAAGCGGCTTTGTTTCAGGGGGGAATGCTTTCTTATCAACCATCAAATACAATTGTTTGACCGATTTCTGGAATTTGATCTTCGACACCTCACAAAAAAAAAAAAAAGAATTTAGAGATGTGGAGGTGTTCAGCCATTTCTTTGTTCTCATCCCAAAGGCATGGCTGTTTTAATTGTCAGAGAATAAAAAACAAATTGGCAGCTTTCTGTTTTGTGTGCAGAAGGGAGGAAGTTACTTTTGTTTTTTGTTACAAGGGTTATGTGGTCTATTTTCAATTGGAGGGATTGGAACCTTTATAGGGGCGGCAGAAAAAAGGGGTCGGCTGGCTCTCCATTCTTCTTCGCCAGAAAAAGGGGGTGTGGAGGTACGCATATACAGAGCCGGGGGAAAACGCATCCGCCCGGAAGTTTGAACTTTGGGTGCCGTTTGTGCGCATAGCAATCTGAGAATCGACTGAGTTTACTCATACTCTTTACTCAGTGAGAGCTTGTAGAGTGTACTGTGTGAATATGATAGAGTTGGGCGACAATCTGTTGTGTACTGTCTCAGATTTATGGCCTTGCGGTGAAGTCTAATAACACATGGATGGGCTGGTCACTGAAGTTTGATAAGTATTAGTGACACTGTAGTATTTATGGGCTGAACATTTGAAGTCCGATAGCGCTTGGATGATGAACTGTGAACCTGAGGTTCTGAACTATTGCTCTGAAGCTTCAACAGGAGTTCAAGGCTGGTTCTTTCTCTCGTGCATGTTTGGGCAGGCTGGTGGTCTGTCATACCTAGTAGGAGAAGGGCGAGGAAAGGGAGGCAGGTGCACGGGAAGGATCTAAAAAGGCTGACTTTGGATTTTGGCAGCCTTCGCGAAGGGAAGGAAGTCGAAGGAGGGAAGCACGGACTCGATGCCCAAAAGGGATGGACGCTGTGTAGTGGAAGGGGAGGCATTGGTTGGCTCCGGATAGAGACGGATTTGAAGATTGGCAGCTGGATCGTACAGTCGTGAGCAGAAGGCTGGACATCAAGCTGAGGGTCTCCACTTGGGAACCATCGATCTCAAATCACCTGGCAGCTTCTCAGGAATCAGGTATAGATATCAGCCATATCAATTCATTTGGGGGTGTGGGATATTGAGTGGGGCTCTGTTTTTGGAAGGTAGTAACAACGAAAATGGGAAGGGGCATATTGTTGTTTATAGAGCTCTATTAAGCATATTCAGACTACAGCATTGAGGGGAAATAGTGACGATCTCTCAGGAACACTGGCGGCAATATGTTGGGGGAAGTTAGCTCCTGTTGGCACTGGTGCTAAGTTTGATATATTATGGAGGAGCTGACATGAAACTCAATAGATGTCATAGCAACCGAGGATTTGCAGTCGGGAGTGGTTGTGTGTGTGCTGAAGATGTAAATGGAAGTTTATACCAATTTCTCGCTATTCGAGAGAGCCCAATGATTGGATTAGTCAGGTCCCAGATGACGTAGGGTATTCAGTCACAGATAGCACAAGGTAATCGGATAGAACAATGCTGTAAAGATCATGTAGTATTGAAGCATCGACCATTGATTCTGTCTATCTGCGTTATTGTGTACTCATATATTTGGGATGCAAGAGCTTATGATACTCTGCCTGCATTTGAACTCTCTCTCTCTCTCTCTCTCTCTCTTTGTGTGGCTTTTTGGTCTGCTCCTTTCGTATGTGTAGACGTGCAAGTACAGGAATAGAAGAGGCTGGCGGGGAATATTCACAGGAGAGTAAGGGGGGGGGTTTTTTTTCTTTGAGAACGGGGGTGGAAGGGGCATTCTCTTGAGGACAACTCAGAGCAGTCAACGAGGATAAGTGTGGATGCTTTTGGGTCTTTCTTTCTGAGCATTCAAGATCTCGATAGGGTATCGAAGGAGTATGAGCAGATTTCGGTGAGCCTTCTCTGGAAGGAAGACATCAATAGGGGGTCTTTATCTGAGCATTCAAGATTTCTACAGGGGACGTGGGGGATCCAGAGAGCAGACAGGTACGAAGAGGAGAGAAGGCAACATTAAAGGTGGGGCATGCATCATGAGTGAAGGGAGAAGAAGGGTTTGAGGGGAGGAACATAAAGGAGGAGACAGAGGCTGCTCTTCATCGGGTCTCGAGGAGAGAATCGGGCCTATCTTAATAGTCAATAGGATGAATATGTGTTTTCTAGAGCTATAGGTCGAAGGAGAAGAAGCTTATTAGATGTTTTTCTTTGGGGTTGGTTTTTTATGTGGTGTGGCACAGGCGCGCACCTCCAGCAGCAACAGAAGGGGTTCGAAGAAGAAATCGTACAAGAGGCAGGGAAGTTGAAGATGGAAAGGGGCACTGCCAGTTCACCTCTTGTCATTCTTTTGGGATTATAGAGAGAAGAGAGGAGTGCAAAAAGGGGAATATCCTCTCAGATTACCATCGAGAGGAGGCAAGCAATTGGGGTAACAAGGGTGGATGGGATATGTGTGTGCTGCAGAAGCACACAAGGAGATATTTAATCACAAAGAAGGGCTTTGTTTTGGATTGCATAGCGCTTTGAGTTGCTGTTACGGAAGAGAATGGCTTTGATGAATGCCTAGCAGGATGAGAGCAGTCCACCCATCTTTGCTGAATGAGCAGTCCACCCATCTTTGCTGAATGAGCAGTCCACTTTGTCTCAAGGGCTCATTGGCTGGAGGAATCACACACAGGAGAAGCAGAAAGGGGTGAGTACAGAAGGTTGTGGTCTTTGTGAGATCGTTGGCTATTCGAAAAGTCAAGGGGAGGCTGGCATCTGTTGGAGTGCCCAATTCTATAGCCAATTTCTGTCTCTTATTCAATGAAAGGGGGATTCATTATTTTTTTGGGAGGGGAAAGGGGAGATTGACAATCATCCTCCTTGTGTAGATCATCTCAACGGGACCAAGAATAGTAGTTCTTTGGGACCTCAGACTGCTTCTGTGCCCTTCTTATTCATCCATCTTGGGGATTTTGGTGATAAGTACTATTGGAAGCATTGCATAAGTTGGTATAGTTTCCTCACATGGCATTTTGGGTGACTCTTTTTAGGCATATCGATCATGCATGCAGGACTAAGATTATGATGGCCACTGGTCAGCTAATTGGTTTCATGTCAAAACTATGATGCCCATGATTGAAATCTTCCTATTGCCATGTCTTTTGGATAAAAAGTGTGTGTGTGCAAGAGTGAGTGCATGGGAGTAAAAGGACTCGAGAGAACGATAGTGCGTACGTACAAGTGTGTGTTAGATAATGAAATTGAAGGTACATTAGGGGCTCAAGCAATGCAAGTCACTTAGTTTGAGGTGATTTGAGCACACCATAAGCATTTGTGGGCATTTGTTCCTTAGGCTTAGAAACCTAAACATTGTGGTGCGTCTGCCGGGAACTTCTGAACTAGTGCATAGACATAGGAAGAATCCATTGTGAGATAATTGCGGGCTCCAAGTAATCCAATTGGACTGATTGCGAGGAGTTAAGCAAAATAAAGGCTTCCACAATCATCTTTTCCTTGGGCTTAGAAGCTAAACAGCTTCCATAGACCTCAAACTCCAACTATGTTGTGGTTCTTATTGCACCTACTGTAAAGAAATTCCATTCAGATGGTAGAGATGCATAGAAACATGCATTGATAGCTTGGCTATCAAAGTTCCATTTTCCCTCATATTCAATCCTGCAAGATAACAAAAGATGCTTCAAATACTCTTCCAACAGTATACTAAGCAAGAAATGAGACTCGTGTTGCTTATCTACCAAAATAGTTGGAGAGTGAGCATATGAATGAAGGAAATTCAACGTATATTTTTTTTTACAAAGATCAAATATTTGAAAGAGTAATTGATTTCTGATCATGAAGGCTTGGTAGATAATTTTGCATGATCTTTCTTAATGTTCTTCTTGATTCGTATCAGAGTTTTTCTTCTACTCTTTGATTGATGATAAATAGAAATCCAAATGCCTTAACATTTAAGGAGTTAGTCTCTATTTTTTTGCACAAAAATCAGCCTAGGCAAAACAAGTCAATCACGTGTCGGAGTTTGAGGTCTGCGATAGCACACGAACATCACAAGGAAGAAGAAGAAGCTTGGAGGACAACACACAATACTGAATGCATTACCAAGAGAATATACAAAGATAAGTTACTCCTTAGGGTTATAGGCGTATATACAAGCCGAGGGGAAAAAACCTCCTGAAGAGGGAAAAAAGTGCCCCAACAATCCTAGTGTGTTCACACACATCACTACCTAAATATATCAACAAATCCCCCTTGGGAGTGATGCGATGAACGAGGAGCTCACACTCATGTATAAGGAAGTGTCAAGCTATGTGGAATCAATCCACAAAAGGAAGTAAGCCCAAATCTTTGTGGAAATCTTCAAAATTCTCCCTAGGCAGAGCCTTTGTGAAAAGGTCTACAATGTTCTCCTATGTGGGCACATATTCCAAATGGATCTCTCGAGTAGAGAACCTCTCCTTGCCACAATGATAGTGCAACTCAATGTTCTTAGTGTGAGCATGGAACACAATGAAGATGGTGGTGGTAGAACACTGACCAACACCCAAATCAGCTATAAGGAATCTGAGCCACACACACTCAACAATAGTTGTGAAAGGTGCCCTATACTCCACCTCACAACTAGAAGTGGCCACAGTAGGCTGCTTCTTGCTCAACCAAGATATGCATAATCTACCAAGCATGAAGAAAAAACCACTAGTGGACAGACAACTGTCATAGAACCAACCTAGCTAGAGTCAAAAAAATCATGTAAATCTGGCGGTAGTGATCTGCCCTTGGGATATAACAATCCAAGTAGTCGAGTACCACTCAAGTATCAAAAGATGCACTTAACCACCTCCCAATGCTTGACACCTAGGAAATGCATAAATCTACCTATCTATGAGATAGCAAACTGAATATCTAGTCGAGTAATGCATAAGTAAATCAAGCATCCAATAGCTTGCTCATAGAGAACAACATCAAATGCATCTCAAGCATCATGAAGACTCAACTGTAAACCTATTTCCATAGGAGTGGCAATAGGTTTGCAGTCTTCAAGCCCAAAACACCGCAAATGTGTCAATACATTTTGTTTGACACAAAGCTATTCTACCATCAACTTGCATAAACGGAATGCCCAAATAATGATGAAAAGGCCCCAAATATGACATCTCAAATGAGGCATGCAAATCAGCCTTAAAATCAGAAATATGATTCTCATGAGGACCATTGAGCAGCATGTCATCAACATAGACAACAATGATGAGAAGCACATCATTTGCACACTTAACATATAAGATATTCTTAGTTGCATTGTTCTTAAAACCATGTGCAATCACGTAGGCATGTATCTTTTCATACCAAGCACATGGTGCTTGCTTCAAACCATAAAATGCCTTTATCAATCTACACACTTTGTTTTCATGCCCTTTTTGCACAAAACCTGGGGTGGAAAAAGACTTCTTCATGCAAGTCACTATTCAAAAATGCAGTTTTAATTTCCAACTGATGCACATTCCAACCATGATGTGCTACAAGTGCACAGATGCTACGAACAATAGTCATTTGGCATGTAAAGGCAAAGGTCTTTTTGGCATTTGAGGTTTGTGGAAGCACGCGAATAGCACAAGGAAGAAGAAGAAGAAGCTTGGAGCACAACACCCAATATTGAATGTATTAGGACTAGAATATACAAAGATAAGTAACCCATTAAGGCAATAGGTGTATATAAAGGTCGAGGGAAAAAACCTCCTAAGGAGGGAAAAAAGTGCCCCGACGGTCCTAACCTGTTCGAACACATCACTACCTAAATATATCAACAAATCCCTGTGGGAGTGATGTAGTGAACAAGGAGTTGGCACTCATGTATAAGGAAGTGCCAAGCTATGTGGAATCAATCCACAAAAGGAAGTAATCCCAAAGCTTTGCATAAAGCTTCAAGCTTCTCCCTAGGTAGAGACTTCATGAAAAGGTCTACAATGTTCTCCTACATGGGCACATATGTTGTTGGCAGTAGTCAGAGGCATAGACGACGAGGAAGTATGTGAAGGTGGATTACACACAACGAAGTAGTGGGGAGCCAAGCAGATTAATTTTTCAAAGAAATATGTTTTATAATACTTTTCAAAACTCCCAACAGTGATTTTCATCACTCTTGTAACATATGTAACATAGAACAACCACTTTTGTAATGAGTAGCTCCAGTTTTTGCAAGCCGAGGAGTTCTCCAACTTGAGGAGCCTAGGTAGAACGATCCTACCAATTTTGGCTATTTTTAGACTCCATTTGGACCTTCAAATAGCACCTAGAACCTATTTTTTAATTAGACCAGTCACTAGATGTGAAACCGGTCAAAACTAGTCTAAAAACTATAAAGAGAGCTATAGAGCTCATTTTTTAGGTTAGCTAGTGTAGACTTGTATGAGCTAGTGTGAACTTGAGCTTGTAATTGAGATCTTGAGTAATAGAGTTTATTTTCCTATCTTCCATTGTGTCTTGCTTGTCTCTTACATGTGTGTGTGTATGTGTGTGTGCATCTCTATGTTTCTCACCTTCACTCTCACTACATCTTGCGTTCACGATCTTCATATCACTCCTATCTCTTCCGCAGATTGACATTAAGGAGATGGAGCTTCTTAACATGGTACTTACCATTGTGCTAGAGAAACACCAAATTTGGCACCATTGCCGGGGATCGAGTCTAGGATGAATGTGTGATGGTAAGAGTATAGCAAGAAGTGGCGTTGGAAGGTAAAAATTTCAATTTTTGTTGTTGTTTTTAGTTATTTTTTTGTGTTTTTCATCTCCTCTAGACTCCTTCTTCACCACCACATCATCTTCTCCCACTCTGAAGGAAATTAGAAAATTCACCATATCCACCCATTCTCCTCATTTCCCCTCATTTGTGCATGCGAGAGAGAGACAGAGAGAGCTTTTGTGCTTGTTGTGATGTGTGTGTTTTTGAGTTTTTTTGCAGGTACAGTGCTCTAGAGCAGCAGGAAAGCTTCCAAAAGGTAAGAAATTCACTTTCTATCAGAATGTGCCATTGAAGTTGGACCATCACGGTGGTCTGACAAAGTTGGCACTTTTGGTAAGCGACCACACCACGAGGTAGGTGACCCTTGCCCACACACGAATCCACAGTTGCATTCTCAAAATCATCATTTTGGGGGACCATCGCGACGTGCTCACGCCATCGTGATTGTGTCACACCATCGCGATTGGCTCATGCCATCGCAATGGCTCGGTCGGACCATCGCGACGGTCTCACACCATTGTGACAGTTCACTTGAACCATCGTGACGGTCACTGATCATCGCGACAATCCCGTCGACCCCATGCCATCGCGATTGGCCCATGCCATCGCAACAATCCCCTACCACGTGTCAAGATAGACCATCGCGACGATACCAGGTACGCCATCGCAATGCTTCGAAATTGGACCATCGTGATTGGCTCAAGCCATCGCACCTCGTGACCATCGCGATGGGGTCACGCCATCGTGACGGTTGCGTTGACTATTGACCATCGTGACTGGCTCACGCCATCGTGATTGCTCGCAAGTTAGACCATCCCGACGCGTCACACCATCGGACCATCGCGATTGTGCCAGACCATCGCGATGGTTCACTTGAGCCATCATGACGATTCACCTGAGCCATCATGACGGTTCACTTGAGCCATTGCGACGGTCTTAGACCATCGCGATTGTCCACCCAAAATGCCAAATTTAGGGTTTAATTTTTTGGGTAAATTTGAGGCTATTTTGAGAAAATTTTTGGGTGATTAAGCTCATTGGAGACCCCTTAGCTCATAATTGAAGAAAAACATGTTTGTCAATTTTTACCCCTGAGGACCTGAACGTTCATATCTTTTTCATTTGAAGTCCGATTTTTGAGCTTTATAGCTCATTAGAACACGTTGTTTTTTAGCTAAGATAATTTGAGGTTGACCATTGCTGGGACTAGAAAAGAAAGGGTGCATTAAAATTTGGGGCAAGGAGAAAGGACCTAAAAGGTGTATATATCAAAGTGCTTGATCATCAATTTAAGAATTGGCCTAAACATTGGATTTTTATAGGTCTAGCAAGAGCTATCCAAGGCAATCAATTAGAGGGAAATCTGTACTAACAAGAGTACTAATCCCAGATTAATAAAAGCATAGAGTTGTTTTTGAATAAGGAAACTGGCAACACATTTTGGATGTACAGAATGGAACAACCTAGTGAGGTCGGCTCCATCATGGTTTACGAATTCAAGGACCGAGATACTTGTGGAAAAGTAGTGTACTTGGATGATACATCGGAACGAGTATTTGTAGTACCAAACCACACAAGAAATACCTACACATGGAGAGGCGATTTATTCTTCCCCCCATCTCGAGCAAATGTAAACACGAGCCATCAAGGTGCTGGAACATCCTCAGCCCATGGTACTCAAAGAGAGAAGAAAAAAGAGAGACCAGAAGTAAGTTTCACTCATCCCGTAGGGAGAGATAGAACCACCATGGACACCGATAGAGTGGAGAGACAAAGAGAACCAAGAATACCAAGTGGTAGAGATGATTTTCCTCTACCTAGACCACGTCAACACCCATGGATATTAAGACCCACTCAGTTAGTAAAGTCGATGAAAAACTACTTTGATGGGAAAGGAGATCCCTATGACCATGTTGTAGAGTTTAAGCAAGTGCTCCGAGTAGAGCAAGTAGAAGACATGTTCACGCAATACAATGCTTTTGGACTAACGTTAAAGAATACTGCTTTAACTTGGTTCCAACCATTGCAATAGAGGCAATTTAGGGATACCATCACTTGTTAGAGTCATTCATCATAGAATTCTCTAAAAGTGGAATCGGACATGATACTTCTTCGTTGACTCATAGCTTCAAACAATCCCCTCAGGAAATAGTTAGACTTGCAAGACATAGGTTTAGACAATATGTTGAGAGATGTCTGATGCAAGAGTTAACCTCATAGGCCAAGCAACTGTCAATATTTTTAGATGGCCTCTTGAGCTCTAAACTACACTTCTATGTATACTTGAAGGAACCCAGAACATTAGAGCAATGCGTAAGAATTTGTATAGACATTGAGGACAACTTAGGAGACGAGTTGGAACTCTCAAAGGTCTATAAGGACTCAGATTGTTCATCTCTAGCATCCTCAAAATTGTCTAACTCGATAGAATACCTAGCAGAAAAAGTGGCCCAGAGACTAGGATTTTCTAGTAAACAGATGCCTAGGTTGACAACAAACAAGCGTTGTTACACCTGTGGTGGTGATCATATGGCAAATGTGTGTCCCAATGTAACACAATTACAAGCCAACCCTAGTGGCCAATACTGTACAATTGAGAGATGATACACGAATCACACGGCTCAAGGTTGCCCATACAACAAACAAGCAGTACGACAAAACTACCCGCAAGCATACCCCCAACCTGGTAGGTATCAAGGTCAATACAACGCTCAGCCTCATTACTATAGGCCTCCTCAGAACTGCCCTTATCAGGCTCAACAGAGACCTCAACCTGTTTTAGCTCAACAACCACCCCCACTAGCTAATGTCATCTCAGTCAAATATGTTACTGCAAAAGAGAACCTCAATAGGGCTTTAGTGCCTTCTTCACCCCTGATCACAGAAAGTGACCCTAATTCTAATAGTTTCAACTCTACTCATGTAGACAGTCCACCCGCATATTATACGGAGTCACCAAAATATGTGGAAACATATCAATACGATAGTCCACCATTGGAACCCAGTTGGGAAGCCGACCATGCTAATGTGATGTATGCAAGCCCTAACCCACGGACCCAATTGAGACAACAAAGACCACAAGGCCCTAGAGGACCATGATTTAGGTGCCAAGGAGATCATTTCATTAAGGATTGTCCACACCCTCCGATAGTAGGACAATCACAATACTATAACATACAAGGTTTTTGTGCCGAGTGTGGTAAAGAGCATGTCATCAAAGATTGTCCCAAGAGCCCTGCTAATGCTTCAAAAGTGACATCGATCAACGTGATAGGTATTGTACACAATGCAGATGGATCCAACCCTACATACATGCCTATCCAAGCTATAACAAGAGCCTAGGTGCTCTTACAAAATCAACAGCTTAATCCTGAGAAAATAGCTCGAACTAGCGAAGTTGGAGAGTCTAGTAATAAAAAGACAAAATCGTGGAAAGATTCCAGAGAAAGAATTAAGAGGAAGTGGAGTAAAAAGATAACTCAGTTGGAAGGAAGTCTAAAGGAATCCAGGGCCAAAATCCTAGAATTGACTTCTCAAGAATCTAATCAAGAGAACCTACCTCAGAAATTAGGATCAGTTTTAGAGGAACCGATACCAAAAAATCTAGACGATGTTTCGTGCATATCGAGCGAGATTAAAAGAAGGACCCCAGATAGTGGAAATGAGTAAGAACTATCCATGAGCAGACTTAGAAATTGAGAGGCCTAGATTTTGCATGAAGATGGTAGAATTAGCACAAACTATGTTTGAAGCCTCTCGTTATCTTAATTGGAATAACATGGCAAAACCTGAATTACACTTTCAAGGACTACTGGAGAGGTTGGAATACTTGATCAATAGCAACGAGAAAAAGAATATGCATAGGAACCCAAATGACTTTGAGACCCAAGAAAAGAATGCACCATCCTTGTCTCAAGTACCAAATACAGAAGTTGAAGACCACATGTCTTCCATACATAAGTATTCACAAGAGAAATCCAAGAAGAGAAGTGGAGAAAAGAGCAAGAAACCCATCCTCCTATCAAGAAATAGAGGACTTGCAAGAACAATTTCCCCAAGACATCCCCTCTATCTATGATGATGTAGAGGAAGAACAACTGAGTGAACACACAAATTTTGAATCCAATTCTTTGCAAGAATTGCCTCAATTCATAGGACCTTGGGAAGCCAAGTCTATTAGCATGAGATCACCCATGATAATAGTCAGGAATGAAGAATCAATAATCCCGAGAAACATGGAAGTGCTCAAGAATACCAAAGTACAGTGTCATCTCACTCTAGAGGAGTTGTTAAAGGTTAAACCAGAATTATGGAAGCATGTAGAAAATCAATTCCTTGAGCTTGCTATTGCTCCATCTCAAATAGGATCACACAAGAAGGTACTAGAGATACCCGTAGAAAGAATTGGAGATGTAAGCGAGGTAGAGGAAGGTAACACTTATCTTCCAATAACCCACAAGGGTTACACCACCAAAGCCATCTTAGATTCAAGAGCCGGAGTAGCCATCGCTACTACTGCTTTATGGAAACATTGGGGTAAGCCAACATTAAGACCTACCAGGATGAAGTTACAAATGGTTGACGGACATATAGAGAAGCCATTGGGCTTACTAGAAGGCATATCGCTCACCGCTTGTGGTGTGGAGTTCCACCATACTTTCGCCACTTGTGATTTTGGAAAAATCATGCTTACGAGGTGATTTTAGGACGACCATTCATGCGTCAGTTGCAAATCGTACCAGATTGGGGAACTAATTCTTTGTACTTGCAACATTTAGGAGTGACTACCAAAGTCAATCTTAAAGACTATTCCGATCGAGATGTACCCCCAATACAATGGAATACCATCCATAAAACACAAAACTAAACAGAGTCGGTACACTCATTGGAATCAGACCCCTCATGGTTGCATGAGGATGCTCATCTATGGATGTGTAAAGTAGCCAAACAAGAGGAAGAACGATTAGAAGCCAGGACTTTAGGTTCAGAACAACATCTAGGAACCCTTCAAGACCCAGCTTATGCACCTATAGTATTTCCAGATGAGGAATTCAAGCCTCATGGTTGGGTAGAAATCTTAGCCACGATAGACATAGCAGTGAATGAAGAACAATGGACCCCTCATTGTGATGAGGACGGATATGAAATTTCCATTTTTATGATTGAATCTATCGAGGAATACTTTATGCTAGAAAAATGCACGGAAGTGATCCAAGAATCGAACGAGTGATGAAGAGGACCTAGAATCCATCATCATGGAACCCTTCTGTTCCACATAAGAGGAATATCTTTATTTTGTAGAATCCAAAACCCTGGAAGAAGAAAAGGAAATTCAAATGGAACAACTTGAGCTATCCATAAAGGATACAGAAAGCAAACAGAAGAAGAGAAAGAAATCACCTAAGATAGAAGAAGAAGAAGAAGAACCACTCATGGAAGTACCGGAGAACTTCAAGAAGTATGAAATAGAAGATAGACGAATCATGGTACGAATGCCTAAAAGAAAAGCTGATGTTAGAGAAGTATACGATAACCGAGAGAAAACAAAAAAAAACATAGTCACCATAGAAGGAGAAGAAGAAAAATGTACATACATAGGGCATGATTTGACGAATGAAGAAGAAGAAGAATTAATTGCCCTACTACGTGAATATAGAGATGTGTTCACTTGGAGTTAGAAAGACTTGAAAGGATTAGACCCAGATTTATGCTCCCATAGAATCCATATGACTCCAGATGCCAAGCCTATGAAACAGAAACCATACACGTACAATGATAACTATGCTGCTAAGATTAAAGAAGAAATAGATCGTTTGATAGAAGCAAGATTCATTTACGAAATTGTCATGCCCAAGAAGAATGGAAAATTGTGTGTGTGTATTAACCTTAAAAAAGTTAATGTTGCCACAATCAGAGACAGTTATCCTCTTCCTATCACGGAACATTTATTGGAAAGAGTTGCGAGCAAGGAAGTTTATAGCTTTCTTGATGGTTTTTCAAGCTATAATCAACTACCCATTTCTCCAAAAGATCAAGACAAGACGGCTTTTGCCACAGAATGGGGCATATTTGCATTTTGCGTAATGCCATTTGGGCTAACAAATGCACCCACCACTTTCCAGCAACTTATGTGTCATGTTATGCAAGAATTTGGAAGTTTATGTTGATGACATATGTGCACATTCGAATATGAGGTAGACTCATATCCCAGAACTAAGGCAAGTATTTGACAAATGTCGAGAATATCAGGTTTGTCTGAACCCATAAAAATGCATTTTCATGGTCAGAAAAGGCAAGATTCTAGGACACATTGTGTCAAAGAATGGAATCCCTATGGATGAAGAAAAGGTGAAAGTAATTGCTGACCTACCTAGAACAAATAACGAAAAAGAAGTACAGGCATTTATGGGTCATTGTGGTTATTACAGATGATTCATACACATGTATGCCATCGAAGCCAAGCCTTTGTACTCTCTTTTGACCAAGTTTGAATGGATAGATGAATGTGAGAATTCATTCAATGAACTTAAACGACGTTTGTGCTCAACACCAATATTAACAACCCCAGATTGGAGCAAGCCATTCCATGTACATGTGGATGCATCCAACTATGCCATAGGATGTGTGTTGGCACAACCCACAAATGAATGTAATATAGATCTCCCCATAGCTTACGCGAGCAGACAGTTGAATGCAGCAGAAAGAAATTACACCACTATATAACAAGAAGGATTGGGAATGATCTATGCAGTAAAGAAATTCAGGCATTATTTGTTGGCAAATAAGTTCAAGATCTTCACGGATCATCAAGCATTATTGTACTTAGTCAATAAGACATTAACACGGGACGACTGATATGTTGGTTTCTATTACTCATGGAGTACGACTTTGAAGTTATAGTCAGAAAAGGAAAGACCCACCTCAGAGCTGACCACCTTTCAAGATTAACCATAGGAGAAGCTCCTCAAGGAATAGTGGATGAATTATTGGATGCATACTTGTTTGACCTTGAAATAGTACCAGAATGGGCTAAGCCTATTGTCCCTATTCTCACATATGGACCCAAGAATCCTAGGATAAGTATCAAAGAAGGAGAGATTACCAAGTCTCAAAGATATCAAATAATAGTAGGAAGTATATATAAACAGGATAATCAAAAGATTCTTGCTTGTTGTGTAGATGAATCAGAACATGCGAATTGGCTGCAATTAGCACATGTAGGTGCATTAAAGAAACATCATTCAAAATATCGTACCTTGCAAACTCTACATAGACTAGGAGTATATTGGCCTTCTATGGAAGCAGATGTCTACAAGTTGTCTAGAGAATGCCCTGTTTGTTGTGAAAGACCACCAATAGAACATGCCACGTTATATCACATGTCTCTCACACCAGAATGGAGTGAACATTTAATGACATACTTGAGGAAAAAAATGTTCCCTCAAGGAATGACCTTAGCACGACAACGTTATCTAGAGAAGGACGCTCAAGACTATTCACTTATTGGTGACAATCTATACAAACAAGGACAGGATGGATACTTAAGACAATGTGTTCATGAAAGCGATTATTTGAACGTACTAGAGACTGCATACCAAGGTGTTGTAGGAGGTCATTTTGGCCCCAATAGGATAAACAAAGCCATACTGTTTGCAGGATTATGGTGGCCCACTCTTCACATGGATGCACATACCTATGTTAAGAGATGTGATGTGTGCCAAAGAACTCAATTTCCTACTCGCAGAGATGAAATGCCACTGAAACCCATGATGGGAGGACGTGCATTTTCTAAGTGGGGTGTAGACTTTGTAGGACCCATTAACCCCCCTGCAAAAGGCACTCATGCTGAATACATTATTGTAGCTACAGATTACCTTACCAATGGGTAGAGGCCAAGGCCACAAAAAAGAATGATGCACACGCGACTACAAAATTCTTATTTGAAAATGTCTTTACAAGATATGGATTTCCTATACAATTAGTGAGCAACAAAGGAACTCACTTTCTAAACAAAGTCATTGAAAATTTGTTACAGGATTTTATGGTGATTCACAAGAAATCTGCACCACATGATCCTCAGGCCAATGGTCAAGCAGAAAGCACTAACAAGATCCTCTGTAGCGTACTGACGAAACTCGTGAACAACAAATGTTCAGATTGGGGCAAACAGTTACACCATGTTGTTTGGCATATCGATGGCCTACAAGACCGTACTCAATGCAACTCCCCTTCAGATGGTTTTTGGTTAGAATGTTGTGATTCCTTTGGACTTCTTGATACTGACCCTTAAGGTTGCACAAGAACATCAGTGGACCGGCCATGAATTATCATCAAGAATAATGGACTTGGAACAATTAGCAGAAACCAGGTTGAAAGCAACAGCAGGCATATATGCAGCAAAGAGACGATAGAAAGCCTATTTCGATGCACATGTGAAAGACAACGGCTTAAAAGAAGGAGATTTAGTCCTAGTGTATACGCTGAAACAGCATGCACAAAAATTAGATAAGCGAGTTTATGGACCTATGATCATTAACAGACTCTCAACAAGTGGATCCGTACAATAGCCACCCTAGAAGGAGAGATAATGCCTAATTACATTAGTGGTTGTAGAGTCGAGCTTTATCAGGAGCCTCTTACTGAGGATATGCTTAGAAGACTCATGTTGGCAAAGAGGCATAAGGAGGAAGAAAAAAGAATACGTGCAAAAGCTCAGGCAGAAGCTATAGAACGCATTAAGCGCATAAAGCTAAGAAGACAAGGACTAGGGAGAGAACATTATAACCATCTAGAAACAACACCCAGATACCCCATGTCCATGTATCAAGAAAATTCAATTACTCATCCTAGCATAGTGGATAGGAGACCATTCATTACAGTCAGGCTAGAGCACGACAACCCCTACCATGAGCTCAAGGCTTTAATTGATTGAGGTGTTGCAACTAGTGCGATTAGATGGTCCCACTATAAGGACTCAGGAATAGAAATGCGGCCAATTGAGGCATACCTCATAGGGCTAGGAGGCATGAAAACCCCTTGCATGGGTGAGGGGTACCTTCCTATCCACATACACGAAGTGACCATGACATTGAAGCTACTAGTGTGCCATGATGACGACCTAATAGAACCCCTAATCCTTGGCCAAGATTGGCTATACGATCACTCAGTGGACCTAAATCTTAGACAAGGCTCCTTACAGATTGGAACCTTAGATCAGCAGCGAGTGATACCGCTTGACTTCCCTAACAACACTCCGCCTGAGGTATGTAACCCTAGACCATATGAAACGCATGCGATGGAGGACCAGAAGATTCTTGGCCAGATCCCTCGGCTAAGCACGCTCCTTCCAAAGTCATGAGAGCTTGGCAATGGATAGCGGCCAAACAAAAGGATTTCAATAGATTTTCCCCTTGTCTTCCAGCAGCGGTCAGGTGGGTTGCATAAGCGGTCAGGTGGACTGCATGAGCGGCCAAATGGGCACTATAGCCTGCAATGTCCATCCTTCCACACTACCTACAGACTGGCCTAGATTTATGGTGCAAAAGGTTGTACTTCCTAATGGGCAAGTTTCGCAAGTGTTGGACCTCCCTTCTTTTCCAAAGCAGAGTGTCCATCCGACCTCTCAAACCCAACCACAAAGGAGTCACCCACGACGGAGGAACCCAAACCGACGACCATACCAAATGACGTAAGGAAAGCAGCAGCAGCAGCATCAGCATCACAAAGCAAGCACCATGAAACAAATATGCGTGCCAAAAGGATGGAAAGCACCAATAGATTTCAACAATGCAGACAAGGATAAGAAGAAGTTAAGGCAGAAGCAGAGTCAGCATCTAACATCTCTTCAACCTTCTTCTACAAGTATGAACAGTCGACAGATTTGGATCGCAAAGAAGTATTTAACGAAACGGCCCACACCCATGCAGTCTTTTGGGTACCCAAATAGTGTATTATAGCTCAACACTCAAGCCATGTAACATATACCCCTCTGAAATCTCTTCACCCCTCAACACCACCACATCCAATATTGCCTTTTGACCCTCAGCAGAAACATACCACCCACTCAGCAACCCTTAGGAGATGGATACCGAAATGTATCCAGAAGCCCTCCCATGACCAATTGTATAACATTAACCCCATCCCAAACAACCAACTCCCTTGTAATAATTCCATCACAACTGAACTTTGTATAAACTTAACCACACTAACCCACTATCACTTGTAATAACATCTCATCAAGCCATGTATGCACTATCTGAAATATGTAGGCATCCGGAGACCTGCATTAGTTTTGCAAAAAATCATTCCATAAATCATCTCACAACACTCGGCTCCATAGGAGTGGCAATAGGTTTGCAGTATTCAAGGCCAAAATGCTCCAATAATGTTTCAATGTATTTTGTTTGACACAAAGCTATTTTGCCACCAACTTGCATAAACTAAATGCCCAAATATCTATGCAATTGCCCCGAATATGACATCTCAAATGAGGCATGTAAATCAGCCTTAAAATCAACAATATGCTTCTTATGATGACAAGTGAGCAGCATGTCATCAACATAGACAACAATTATAAGAATAACATCATTTGCATGCTTAACATATAAGGTGCTTTCAGTTGGACTATTCTCAACACCATGTGCAATCAGATAGGCGTGTATCTTTTCATTCCAAGCATGAGGTGCTTGCTTTAAACCATATAATGCCTTCTTCAACCTACATACTTTGTTTTCATGCCCTTTCTGCACAAAGCCACGGGGTTGAAAAACATACACTTCTTCATGCAAGTCACCATTTAGAAATGAATCTTAATGTCCAAATGATGTACATTTCAACCATGGCGAGCTGCAAGTGCACAGATGCTACAAACAATAGTCATTCGACATGTAGGAGCAAAGGTCTCATCAAAATCAATGCCTCTTTCCTGAGCATAACCCTTTGCAACAAGCCTAGCCTTATACTTGTCAACTCTTCCATTAGGATTATGATTGAGCTTGTATACCCACTTAGTGCCAATTGCCTTCTTGCCAGGAGGCAATTCACATAAAGGCCAGGTACCATTTTTCATTATAGCATCATATACTGATTGCATAGCAGCCATCCAATTTTCAGAATGTTGTGCTTCATCAAATGAAAGGGGCTCATTCTCATCAAAGAGACTAGAGGCAGCCATAGAATAGAAATCTGATGCAAGTGAAACACTATGAGAGCCAGAACAAGTATGATATGATAGATTGCTATCATGCAAAGTCTACACCAGCCATTTTGGCATAGTTTTTGCCTCCTCAATATTAGCTCTCTCATCAACAAGTGGATCATGTAAATCTGCATCAAAAATGGAATGATCTGCATCATCACATGAAACCTTTAAAGGTTGAGAAGTTGCCTCATTAGGGCTAGCACTAGACCTTCCACCGCTAAAAAGAGGCAGCAAAGTGTCATACATGTCTTTGGAGCTAACTGATGTCTCCTTAGTACATGAAAGTAATTGCTCAATAGCATCTTCCACAAAAACAACATCTCCACTAAACAAAATACATTTAGTCTATGGATGATACATATGATAGCCTTTGCTTTCAGAAATCTACCCAACAAAAATACATTTTATTGTTTTATCATCCAGTTTCCTGCATTGTTGTTCAAGCATTAATGCATATGCTAGACAACCAAAAACTCGGAGGTGATCAATAGATGGCTTGCGACAATGCCAAGCATCATATGGAGTGATAGCCTACAGTGCTTTAGTGGGACACCTTACTCTTGACCATCCACCTCACCATCTCCATGAGTGACATGTTCTTCCATTCAGCAACTCTATTCTCTTGAGGTGTATATGGCATTGTACATTGATGTTTTATCCCACGTTCAGCCAGAAATGTGTTAAACTTAGAAGACATATATTACCCCCCTCGATCAGAACAAAGGGTGCCCATTTTACATGTTGATAGATTGTTATCCAAAGCCAAAAACTCTTTGGAGCACACAAATACTTTCGACTTTGCTTTCAATGGATATACCCATGCATGCCTTGAAAAATCATCAATGAAAGTCACGAAGCAAAGCTAGTTTCCAAAATAGGGTGTCTCCATAGGACCATAGATATCACTATGAACAAGCTGCAATTTTTGAGTAGATCAAACTAAACCATCTTTTGGGAATGAGGAACGCTACATTTTGCCCAAAATACAGCCTTCAAAAACATGTTTACCAGGTGTCTCAAGTTTGGGTAGAGAGGACACCATTTCACATTTTTGCAGGTGTAGCAAACTAGTGAAATTCAAATGACCAAAGCGTGCATGTCAAAGCTTTGCATCTGACATAGCCTAAGAATCATGTACTACACATGCTAAATCATTCGTAGATTTTTCATAGTCTGTGGGATTATATAGCCCACAACATAAAATGCTAGAGGCAATAATTACATAGCCATTTGACAGATCATGAACTGTACATCTAGCATCAACAAATTTCACAACCAATCCAATCTTGGCTAAAGCTAAAACTGACAACAGATTCTTCTTGATCCTTGGAACAAATAAAGCATCTAACAATGTAAAAGAACTACCATCGATGGTAGTCAGAATGATCTTACCAACTCCCATGAGAGGATTGTTGGAGCAAGTCTATGACAAGCCTAAGTATTGGCTTGAGTCTCACAAAGTCTTAGAAGAAGCTTTAAAAAGAAGACTATGTAAAGTTCACTTGTGAACTACCTCTTGTAACTTTTGAAGAGTTTACTTAATGTAAAAGTAAGAGAATCTTAAGTGGTTGAGTCCACTTGATCAAGAATGGAAAGAGGAGCCACGAGTTCGTGATTTGTGGTAGGTAGAGAATCAAATCAATCATTGATTGATTAGAGAGTGATTGAGGGAAGTTAGCCTCCCAAACTCAACTATAAATAGATGGCAGTTTTAGTCGTGGTTAGAGAGACCTATGTGAAGACCTCCAAGAGCTGAGCTTTATGCCATATCAAGGTGTGATTACAAGGCACACATATGTATCAGTAAGTCATTGTATTGTACAAGCAATATACTTTCATTTTCATGATTATTTGAGTTCATCTTTCCATGTTCTTGTGAAGTGTACTACTCACTGCCATTACTCTCAGTTTTCTCAGTCAACTTGCAGAGATGTTTTCTCTGAGCTTGGTGCATCATTTTCAGTGATTTAACTTGGTAAAGTTAGCTCTATACGTTTACTATATGCTCACAAATTTTCATGTCATTTGGATGTTGCAATCTTCATTTATGCTCATTTGAAGTCAACAGGGTCTGTTCATCTTCACTTCTCTGTCAGGTACCCGACTTTTTCACACATCTTGTCAAAGTCATTTCTCACTGGCTACTTATCCAAATTACGTGATTTAAATCTTGTTAAATTCATCTTACTGTCTAGTATAACCATACAAATTTTCATAATCATTGGATTCCTAAATTTTGCGTTATGTTGATTTTTCTGCTCATTGGTCTCAAACTGTAGCAGCCCGTGAAAATCGGGATGATGTCATCACTTGTCAAAACTCATTCTCAGTGTGTGGTTTGTTATTTTTGATGAGATTACTCTTGAAAGTTAGCTCTTTAAGTTACCTAGACTTCCCCAAGAGGAATTAAGCTAATTGTTGCTGTGCTTAAAGAATTATGTAAAACATTGGACAGGTGTATGAACCAAGAATAGCAAGTTTTCACCTCTGAGCTAACTCCAACTTATCTGTTTTGATCTATCTTTTTGAGAGTGATCTTCCAAGGTACATAGGGTGTCTAATACATCCATTGGCAAGCTAAAAGGGCCCACCATATACTCCTGGAGTTCATTTGGCTGGTGTAGATCAAGGATTTTGCAACACCTCTTCATCTTCAAGCACATACCTATCCATCTCTTCACAGTGGTATCAGAGCAAGGTTGGACAACATGGCAGATGGATTTCCTTCATCAATTGACAAATTGGATAGAGGTAATTACTCAGCTTGGTCATTAAGGATGGAAGCTTATCTCCAAGGTAGAAGTTTATATGGTTATGTGGCTGGAGATGAAGTTATGCCAAGTTTCAGGAACAAAAGTCAACCAACACAAGAAGAGCAAGAAAGATTGAGCACATGGTGCTCCAAGGATGCACTTGCAAGGTCTTATCTCCTCAACTCTATCTCATATTTTTTTTTGCCTCACATTAAAAGTTGTAAGACATCTCAGGAAGTGTGGGATGCACTTGAAGCTTTCTTTTCTTCAAGTACCAAAGCTAGGAAGCATCAACTATGGCTGGATTTTACAACTCTCAAGAAGGCTCCCAAACAAAATGTGACTGATTTTGTCACAAAGCTCAAGGACATAGCGGATCAGTTGGGAAGCATTGGAGAGGTAATAGATCAAGAGCAAATTGTAAGGCAGGTGATCAATGGCTTGAAGGCAGATGACAAGTGGGAAGCATTCACCACAGCTATGGATTTGTACATGGACATGCATGTACCTGAATTCAACACACTCATTGGACAACTACTTACTCAAGAGGCAAAGCTTATCAAAAATGGAGAAAGCTCTAAAGGTAATCAATCTTCAGCTTTATACACGGATAAAAGCAAGTCTAAAGATAACAAAGGAAAGGCAAAGAAAGTGGATGATGAAGCAGGTACATATCAAGCTAACTATGCAGGTAGAGGAAGACATGGTAGAGGTAGAGGAAGAGGAGGTAGACAAGGCAGGGGGAGATCCCAAGACTCCAAGTCATGTACTATTTGTGGATTAACTAATCATACAACTGAAAATTGCTTTAGGAATTCCAGGAATCAAAGAGGCAGAGGATACAATAGAGGAAGTTATGGCTACTCAAGAGGAAGGTTCAACAACTACCATGGCAACTACAACAACTACAATCATTCAAACTATCAAGGAGGCTACAAAGGAAGGAGAGACTACAATAACTACACAGAAGACTCAAACAAAGAGGATTCATTATTGATCATGAACATGGCTATGCCACAAGGTAAATCTGATGAGCATGTTTTCTACATAGATTCAGGTTGTTCAAATCATGTGGCAGGAAATGTGGCACTCCTATCAGATTTAGAAGATCCAAGGAATAAGCATGAGGTACAAACAGGAGATGATGGAAACATCAACCTACTCAGTAAGGTACTCTATGTCCCTACCATTACAAAGAATTTGATAAGTGTTGGGCAGATAGTAGAGAAAGGGTTGCAAGTCAGGTTCACAAAAGCAGGAGCATTTGTTGAAGATCCAAGTCAAGGATTCAGAAGAATTGCAAAAGGTGAAAAGACAGGTAGATTGTTCACATTTGAATTACAGGACACTAGAAACATTGCTCTCTTTAATTATGGTAGTCAGACACTCACAGAATTGGAAGTATGGCACAAAAGGTTAGCACATATTGGTGAAAGGTAATTAAAGCAAATCTGCAGGGACCAAAGTGTACTTGGACTTCCTAATTTGTCAAAACAACATATGATTTATAAGTGTAGTGCATGTCAATTTGGAAAGTCTCACAGGTTACCATTCATGAAGAAAGGTTATATGCATGGAGATCTCTTGGAGTTGGTTCATACAGATGTATGGGGACCTAGCAAGGAAGCTTCAATATCTGGATCAAGGTATTATGTTTCCTTTATTGATGATTGCAGTAGATGGACTATCCTATTCTTTATGAAACACAAAGATGAAGTTTTTTCATGTTTCAAAAGATATTTGGCTCTTGTGGAGAATCAAACAGGTAAATCACTAAAAAGGCTAAGGTCAGATGGAGGGGGAGAATACTTCTCCCATGATTTTGATTCTTTTCTTCAAGAAAGAGGAATCAAAAGAGAGGTAACTACAAGGTACACTCCTGAGCAAAATGGAGTGGCAGAAAGGAGGAATAGGACAATTGTTGAAGCTGCAAGGTCTATGTTAAATGAAAAGCATTTACCTAATTACTTATGGGCTGAGGCTGTATCTACAGCCACTTACTTGATTAACAGGTTGCCTTCAAAATCCCTTGATGGGATGACTCCATATGAGGCTTGGAATGGAATAAGACCAAGCTTAGATCATTGTAAAATTTTTGGATGTATTGCTTTTGCTCATGTTCCTTCACAGGTTAGAGGCAAGATGGATCCAAAGGCAGAAAGGTGTGTATTTATTGGATATGACAACAATCAAAAAGGCTACAGGTTATACAACCCTACCAACAAAGGATTCTTGGTAAGCAGAGATGTAGTTTTTGATGAGAACAATTCATGGTATGAAGATCCATGCAGGAAGGTCAATTTACCATATGATCTTGAAGAAGATTTTCCAAAGCTTGGTAGAGAACAACCAAAGATTGAAGAACAAGACACCTCGGAGGATGATGAAGAATCTCATATGGAAAAGATCAAAGCATGGAAGTCTAAAGGTAAAGCAAAATTGCAGGAACTTGGACATGAGGCAGAATCATCACATCATGGCCTAAGAAGATCTATGAGGGAAAAGAAAAAACCAGAAAGGTATGGGTTTGACACCTCATTAGTAACTAAACATTCTATATACATAGCACAAGACATAAACCAAGAGGAGCCATCATCATTTGAAGAGGCCAAAGCAAAAACAGAATGGAAGCATGCAATGAAGGAAGAGATCAAAGCACTTGAGGAAAACAACACTTGGGATTTGGTGCCCAAGACTTCATCCATGAAGGTAATAGGCTCAAGATGGGTCTATAAACTCAAGAAGAATTCTGATGGTTCCATTAACAGGTATAAGGCAAGGCTTGTAGCAAAAGGCTTTGCACAAACTCAGGGAATTGATTATGAGGAGACTTTCTCTCCTGTGGCAAAGATGCCTACTATTAGGGTTTTGCTTAGTATTGCCTCTTCCAAGAATTGGAAGATACTTCAACTAGATGTAAAGAATGCATTCTTGAATGGTTGGATAAGAGAAGAGGTATATATGGCACAACCACCTGGTTTTGAGAATCAAGTTTATCCTGATTATGTGTGTAAACTTAACAAAGCTTTGTATGGTCTCAAGCAAGCTCCAAGAGCTTGGAATTTCAGGCTTGTTTCATTCTTGCGGGACAAAGGCTTTGAACCAAGCAAGGCAGATCCTTCACTCTTTATTAAAAAGAGTAATTCTGAGGTCATCTACCTATGTGTATATGTAGATGATATAATATTGACAGGAAATGATGCAGATGGTATGAAGAAGATCAAAGATCAGATGAGAGAAGAGTTCAAGATAAGTGATTTGGGTTCACTTACCTACTTCCTAGGTTTGGAAGTTGTCTACAAAGATCATGATTTGTTTCTCACTCAAAGGAAGTACATTAAGGACATGTTGGAAAAATTCAAGATGCAAGATTGTAAGATTGCAGGTACTCCAATGGAGGTCAATCACAAATTGAGCTCACATGAAGGTGAACTCATAGAGGACATCACATCATATCAAAGTCTAGTGGGTAGTCTCAACTATGCCACATTGACAAGAGTAGATATATGTTACAGTGTGAGTGTGCTAAGTCAATTTATGCACACACCAAGGAAACCACATATGGATGCTGCCAAAAGGATTCTCAAGTATCTCAAAGGAACCATAAATGAAGGACTTTATTATCCTTATGTATCTGATTTAGGTTTGAAGCTATTTTCTGATGCAGATTGGGCTGGCTCCAAGGAAGATAGAAGGAGCACTTCAGGTTATCTTACCTTTGCAGGTTCAAAGCTTATTTCATGGTCATCCAAGAAGCAACCCACAGTTGCTCTCTCTTCTACTGAAGCTGAATATAGAGGTCTTGCCATAGCTACACAAGAAGCTATGTGGATGAAGACATTATTCAAAGATCTTGGATTGGAGTTTGGAACTCCAACTATTTTTGGTGACAATATGAGTTCTATTCATTTGGCTGCTAATCCTATGTTTCATGCAAGGACTAAACATATTGAAGTTCATTATCACTATGTACGAGAAAAGGTTCTAAGCAAAGAGATTCAAATATCATATGTGTCCACTCATCAACAATGTGCAGATATTCTAACCAAAGCACTGGATGGTACAAAGCTTTGCAAATTCAAGGCTATGATTGGTTTGAAGGTAATCTTGGAAAATTGAAGACCTCAAGCATACTTGGCTTGAGGGGGAGCTGTTGGAGCAAGTCTATGACAAGCCTAAGTATTGGCTTGAGTCTCACAAAGTCTTAGAAGAAGCTTTAAAAAGAAGACTATGTAAAGTTCACTTGTGAACTACCTCTTGTAACTTTTGAAGAGTTTACTTAATGTAAAAGTAAGAGAATCTTAAGTGGTTGAGTCCACTTGATCAAGAATGGAAAGAGGAGCCACGAATTTGTGATTTGTGGTAGGTAGAGAATCAAATCAATCATTGATTGATTGGAGAGTGATTGAGGGAAGTTAGCCTCCCAAACTCAACTATAAATAGATGGCAGTTTTAGTCGTGGTTAGAGAGACCTATGTGAAGACCTCCAAGAGCTGAGCTTTATGCCATATCAAGGTGTGATTACAAGGCACACATATGTATCAGTAAGTCATTGTATTGTACAAGCAATATACTTTCATTTTCATGATTATTTGAGTTCATCTTTCCATGTTCTTGTGAAGTGTACTACTCACTGCCATTACTCTCAGTTTTCTCAGTCAACTTGCAGAGATGTTTTCTCTGAGCTTGGTGCATCATTTTCAGTGATTTAACTTGGTAAAGTTAGCTCTATACGTTTACTATATGCTCACAAATTTTCATGTCATTTGGATGTTGCAATCTTCAGTTATGTTCATTTGAAGTCAATAGGGTCTGTTCATCTTCACTTCTCTGTCAGGTACCCGACTTTTTCACACATCTTGTCAAAGCCATTTCTCACTGGCTACTTATTAAAATGCCGTGATTTAAAGCTTGTTGGATTCATCTTACTGTCTATTATAACCATACAAATTTTCATAATCATTGGATTCCTAAAGTTTGAGTTATGTTGATTTTACTGCTCACTGGTCTCAAACTGTAGCAGCCCGTGAAAATCGGGATGATGTCATCACTTGTTAAAACTCATTCTCAGTGTGTGGTTTGTTATTTTTGATGAGATTACTCTTGAAAGTTAGCTCTTTAAGTTACCTAGACTTCCCCAAGAGGAATTAAGCTAATTGCTGCTGTGCTTAGAGAATTATGTAAAACATTGGACAGGTGTATGAACCAAGAATAGCAAGTTTTCACCTCTGAGCTAATTCCAACTTATCTGTTTTGATCTATCTTTTTGAGAGTGATCTTCCAAGGTACATAGGGTGTATAATACATCCATTGGCAAGCTAAAAGGGCCCACCATATACTCCTGGAGTTCATTTGGCTGGTGTAGATCAAGGATTTTGCAACACCTCTTCATCTTCAAGCACATACCTATCCATCTCTTCACAAGGATAAGAGGAGTTGTTGGTGCATGTGATAGTATTCCCTGTAGGGGTATGCTCGAGTGAAGTGAGGAAATTGTGTTGCAAGGTAATATGTTTGGTTGCACCACTATCAAAGTACCAAACATCTGAGTCAACTGTAGACATAGATTATTCATGAGAAGATGGTTCACAACTGCAAACAGTAGTAAATGCCCATTCTTCATTATGCACAAGATTAGCAGACTCTGTTTTGGGTGTAGAGGCCTCTGCAACAACCATTCCAGCCTCTTTCTTCCTTGCCTCTTTAGCAGCCACTTTTGGATAGCTCTTTATGACATGATCATTTCCTTTACAGTATTTGCAAAATGATTTCTATTTCTCTATTTTCATCTCGTCTTTGTCATCCTTTTTTTATTGTGCAGAATTAGGAGATTTTTGCTTATTAATAGAAGATCTCCATTTTCGTTTGCCGTTCTAACTAGCGAGGAAAGCTTGATCTGCAACACACATTATGGACATGTTCAGCCTAGACTCATCTTCCTGAAATAGAACAGAGACTAACTCCTCAAATATTAAGGCATTTGGATTTCCTTTCATCATCAAATGAAGAGTAGAAGCAAAATCTGATATGAATCCAGAACACCATTAAAAATATTCTACACAAGTGAACTGTCAGGCAAGACCATCAACAGAAATCAATTGTTCCTTCAAATCGTTGCCTTTGTCTAAAAACTATCCATGCAATCTTCTTCATTCATGTGCTCACTCTCCAACTGTTTTCGGAGATAAGCAAGACCAGCCTCATTCCTTGCGTGGTACAAAGTGGTAAGTATATCCCAAGCATCCTTAGTTGTTCGACAAGAGCAAATGTGAGGAATAATGGCATGTTTGACAAACAAGGTTATCAATGCATGTGCTTGTGCATCTCTACCACATTTAGCAATTGTGTTTGGGGGTGTCATAGGATGTTTTTCAACACTCTGCACAATATTCCATAGTCCTTTTGCAACCAATAGATGACGCATCATATAAGCCCATAATGGGTAATTGATACCATCCAACTTATCCTCAACACCAACATACGGAATCCATTTTAGCCATGGCCACTAACTAAAATACCTTGATGTAGAAAATTGGTTGTATCTCAAAACATTGAACAAAACTACCCTATCTAGTTCTGTTAAACTTGTAGTAGACTTTGAGATGCTTATATTGGCAAACCAAAACCTATATATATCTTTGTCATAAAAAGATGAAATAGCCTATAGAAGCATTGCGATAGAGAGTTCAAAGGCCAAAATGAGCTCAAATCGTTATTTTTGCACCACAAAGCGAAGCAATTTTGATCTGCTAATCACCTTAAGTATGCACACCTAATTTTGTGTGATTCTAAGACTGTGACTAGAGAGGTGTTGAGGATGCCCTAGATGAAGTAGTGACCTGCTCTGATACCAAATGTTGGAGTTTGAGGTCTGTGGAAGCATGCGAAAAGTACAAGGAAGAAGAAGAACCCAGAGCATATCACACAATACTAAATGTATTACCACTAGAATGTACAAAGATAAATAACTCATTAGGGCAATAATTATATATACAAGCCGAGGGAAAAAAACTCCTAACAATGGAAAAAAGTGCCCTGGTGGTCCTACTATGTTCACACACATCACTACCTAAATATATCAACAAGTTTCATCAAAATAAATGTCTCTTTCTTGAGCATAACCCTTTGCAACAAGCCTAGCCTTATACATATGAACTATTCCATCAGGCTTACACTTCAACGTTTATATCCACTTAGTGCCAATGGCCTTCTTGCTAGGAGGCAAGTCACATAAAGACTAGGTACCATTCTTCATAATAACATCATATTCTAATTGCATAGCAACCATTTGGCTAAAAAGCATCTTCCACAAAAACAACATCATGGCTTACCAAAATGTGTTTAGTCCATGGATGATACAGATCATAGCCTTTGCTTTTAGAACTATACCCAACAAAAATACATTTCATTGTTGTATCATCCAATTTTCTTCATTGTTGTTCAGGAACTAATGCATATGTCAGATAACCAAAGACATGCAGGTGAACTGATGGCTTGCAACTATGCCAAGCCTCATATAGAGTCTAGGTTGCAATGCTTTAGTGGGACACCTGTTAAATACATATGTTGCACACATAACAGCCTCAAGCCAGAAACTATGTGGTAAAGCCCGACTCTTGACCATACACCTCGCCATCTCCATGAGTGACCTATTCTTCCTTTCTACAACTCCATTCCGTTGAGGTGTATATGGCACTGCACATTGATGTTTTATCCCATATTTAGCCAAAAATGCATTAAAATCATAAGACATGTATCCATCCCTCGATTAGAATGGAGGGTGCCCATTTTACATGCTGACAAATTTTCAAACAAAACCATAAATTGTTTGAAGCACATAAACACTTTGAAGTTTTCTTTCAATGGATATATCCATGCATGCCTAGAAAATAATCAATGAAAGTCATGAAGTAAAGATAGTTCCCAAAAGAAGGTGTCTGCATAGGACCACAAACATCACTATGAACAAGCTACAATTTTTGAGTCACTCGAATCGAACCATCATTCAGCAACAAGGAACACTGCATTTTTCCCAAAATATAGTCTTCAGAAACATGTTTCCTAGGTGCCTCAAGTTTGGGCACAGAGGACACCAATTTATATTTTTGTAGGCATAGCAAACTAGCAAAATTCACATGGTTAAAGAGTGCACACCAAAGCTTTGCATCTGACATGCCCCGAGAATCATGTACTACACATGCTAAATCATTCACATATTTTTCATAGTCTATGAGCTTATACAGACCACGACATAAAATGCCAGAAGCAATAATGACATTGCCACTTGATAGATCATGAACTATAAATCTATCATCAACAAATTTCATAACCAAGCCAATTTTGGCTGATAATAGATTTTTCTTGATCCCTTGCATAAATAAATCATCTGACAATGTAAAAGAACTACCATCACAAGTAGTCATAATAAGAGTACAAAGAGTCCATGAAGGTAACTTCATTCCTTTGTTTCCAGCAGATCCACCAATACTCGGCTCTCCAAAAACTATCTTCATGACTTTATCTAATTTGAAACAATTTCTCATTTCTCTAAATACTATCTTTATGACTTTCTAGAGAGAAAATTTCAGCATTCCATTAGTTTTGAGAGCAAAGTAAGATATTTTTCTTTGATCACTTAGAGAAATTGTTTCAAACTATGCTAATTCTTGGGTAATAAGCATTTTAGTCTTGTATTATGAGAATCAATAATGTAAGACCTTCCTTGAATCTATCATTAATGAATTGTTATAACAACTCATTCTAAGAAGAATAATTTATCAAATATCATGAAATGTTACATTTAGTTGTTCCAAATCAAATAGCCCCTATGCTTTTCTTTTACAGGAGGATATATATATCCTCATCAAGTTCATTCCTTATGGTGCATACACATGAACCTCAAAGAAATAAAGTGATGTGTTATAGTCCAAAAATTTTGGCTATTTTTTGAAACAGTAAAATAATAAATTGAGGAAAAAGAAAAATTACAAGGCCTTAAAGGATGGGAAATATTCATCCCAACATCAACTTACCATACAATAGTAAATATGGAAAGCATGATGAGGTAGCATAGAGATAACAGGATGTCTCTTCTCTTAGTAAACGTTTGGCATATAAGAAGTTGAGACTTAGAATACATAGAGGATGCACCTACATGCTATTAAAAAGTTATGTTTGGACACGAAAAAAGTTGAGGTGCTCCTAAAACAGAAATGTGCCCATGAAGGTGATTTCATTCCTTTGTTTCCAGTAGATCCACCAATACTCGGCTCTCCAAACATTCTACAATGGAAACATCCATATGCTTGTGTTCCCCTAATATGATCTTATGATTGAAAGGTGTTGGAAGAAGCTCAAAATTTGGTCTTAAAATCACTCATTCAAAGCATGTGGTTTGAAGAATGTGGTAAAAGGGAAGAAAAGCTATGGAAGCTAGGGAGGAAGGGATCTACTAATTTTTCTCATCTGAAATTCCTCCTCATATTATGTTTTTTTTTCTTTTTTTTCAAAAATACATGTAAAAATCCTTATTTTTTGCGTAAAATCCTATTTTTAATAGTAATCGAACCCACAATCTAAAAGCTGAGTAGTACTCAAGATTCACATGTGTTGGTGCAAATGCGTCCAAGCCTACATACTTGGACAATTAGTATTCACTTCATGTAGTCATTTGAAGTAACGTATGACTATTGTCTTGTAAAAGGCAATTACTTTTATCCTTGTAAAAGTGCATACCACTTACTTTCACGTGGAGTTAGAAGGAATCAAATCACGAATAATTTGGTGGGTGATTGATGAGAAAGCAAGTCCTAAAGTTTAGGATTCACTTTATTATAAGCGTTTGAATTTGAATTCAAATAGTGGCTCCAAATCTAAGCTATAAAAATGGATCAAAATCTCACGTGACTATAAGCCTGATTTGGAGATCATTTGAGAGGGATCCTTAGTGATTAGTGAGCTCCTTCTATAGCTCCATCACTACCCTCACATTCTGAAATTATACATTTCCAATGTCTTTGTAAATCTATGTGATTTAATACAAATACATTGATCACAACTCTACTTCATTTCTCTATTATGTTCATCTTAGAATAGTGAACTTCTCATTCTCAGTGCATACTTGCTCATTTGATGTGATTTAAAGTGCTATAGATTCAACATACTATCTATTTTGCTGCTATAAAATTTCGTTGTCATTGCTTTACTCAATCTTGATATATCTTTAAAACTTTACTCTTTGGTCTACATACTGTGGAAGCCCAAAAATGTCGGGATCGTCATCTAACTTGATAAGCATGATTCTCAGTGTACACTTGATCATTCTTAGTGAGATAACTTGTGATTGGTAGCTATCTAAGTCAGCTAGATACTCCCAAAAGAAATTTGATCAATTATTAGGAGGTTGAGAGTACTATTCATTTTACTGAACATGTGTAGAGACCAAAATAGCAAGTTTTAGTACTTGAATCTTCTACTCATCTGTTTCGATCCATTGATTACGAAATCATACTTCAAAGCACTTAGGTGATTACTTATGGTTCCTAGGAAGCTCAAGAGGTCTACTTTACACTCCTCAACTTGTTCTTGGCTGGTGTGAAGTAGGGATTTGCAGCACCATTTCATTTCTGGAATATATCCACCATCTCCTAAAAGTGGCATCAGAGCAACATCAAAGAAAAATCGGAGATGGATTTCCATCATTCATTGACAAATTGGACAGAGGCAATTATTCAGCATGGTCTATAAGGATGCAAGCTTACCTCCAATGAAGAAGTTTGTATGGATACATCTTTGGAGATGAAGAAATGCCAATATTTAGAAGCAAAAATCAACCTACAAGAGAAGAGCAAGAAAGACTAGTTGCATGGTGTGTAAAGGATGCTCTAGCCAGGTCTTATATACTTAACTCAATATCTGATTTCTTATTACCTCATCTTAGGAATTTTAGGACCTCCCAAGAGACTTGGGAAGTACTTTCTTCATACTTCTTATCAAATAAAAGGGCTATGAAGAACCAACTTTGGATGGAGTTCACAGCCTTAAAGAAGCAACCAAAGCAAAGTGTAGCTGACTATTTGACCAAGATGAAGGATGTAGTTGACCAACTTGGGAGCATTGGAGAAGAAATAGAAGAGGAGCAAATAGCAAGGCAAGTCATAAATGGCATCAAGGCTGATGACAAATGGGAGTCCTTCACCACAACAATGGACCTATATATGGACATGCAGATACCTGACCTCAACACATTGATGGGGCAACTCTTCACACAAAAGACAAAGCTCAACAAGAATGGAGATAACTCTAGAGGTAATCAATCTTCTTCCTTCATACAAATAGAAATAACAGTAAAGATAAAGGCAAAGGTAAAAGGAATGAAGAAGAGGCAAGTACCTCTCAAGTGAACTTCACCAGTAGAGGAAGAGGTACTAGAGGGAAGGGGTAGAGGAGGAAAGCAAGGCAGGGGGAGACCATACAACTCTTCACCTTATAATATATGTGGCTTGACCAATCATACCACAAATGAGTGCTTCAAGAACACAAAGAATCAGAGAGGAAAAGGTTTCCATAGAGGAGGCTATGGACAATCAAGAGGTAGGTTCAATAATGGAGGAACCAATTACCATCATAATTACAACCAAGGCTACAACAACAACAACAACTATCAAGGAGCCTTCAGAGGTAGAAGAGACTACAAGAACTATACAAAAGACCAAGAGGATTCTCTATTGATCATGAACATGATATCTAAGCAAGGTAAAGATGATGAGCATCTATTCTATATTAATTCTGGTTGTTCCAATCATGTGGCTGGAAATGTAGCATTGCTATCTGGTATAGAACCTAAAGTGAAGCATGAAGTCTAGATAGGTAATGACACTAGGCACTCTATTAAGAAGATTGGAAACATTAAAGCATCTGATGGTAACATGAACCTCTTAAGTACGGTATTATATGTGCCAACCATAACAAAAAACATAATCAGTGTTGGGTAGATTGTTGAGAAGGGCTTAGAGGTTAGATTAACAAGGCATGGAGCATATGTGGAGGACCCTCAACAAGGCTTCAAGAGGATTTCAAATGGTGAGAAATCTGGTAGACTCTTTACATTTGAATTTGAAGATACCAAAAATATTGCTCTCTTCAATTACAAAGATCAAACCCTATCTGAATTGGAGATATGGCATAAGAGACTAGGTCATATAGGTGAAGGGACACTAAAGGAAATATGTAGGGATCAGAGTGTGCTTGGCATTCCAAATGTGTCCAATCAACACATGATTTACAAATGTGTAGCATTCCAATTTGGCAAATCACACAAGTAACCATTCAACAGAAAAGGATACATGTATGAAGACTACTTGAAGCTTGTGCACACAGATGTGTGGGGTGCTAGCAGAGAACCATCAATCTCAGGATCAAGGTACTATGTTTCATTCATAGATGACTATAGTAGATGGACAATACTTTACTTTATGAAGCGTAAAGATGAAGACTTCACTTGTTTCAAGAAGTATTTGGCATTGGTTGAGAATCAGTCTTGAAGAGGCTAAGATCTGATGGAGGTGGTGAGTGTTTCTCACATAAATTTGACTCCTTCTTATAGGATAGAGGCAAAAAGAGAGAGGTTGCAACAAGGTACACTCTTGAACAGAATGGAGTGGAAGAGACAAAGAATAGACTAATAGTAGAGGCTACAAGATCAATGTTGAATGAAAAGAAACCTCCAAATTACTTATGGGTAGAGGTTGTTTCCATAGACACATACTTAATTAATAGGCATCCATCCAAGTCCTTGGATGGAATGACACATTATGATGCATGGAATGGTAGGAGACCTTCCCTAGACCATTGTAAAATCTTTGGGTGCATTTCTTATGCACATATACCCTCACATATTAGAGGAAACCTTGATCCAAAAGCTGAAAGATGTATATTCATTGGCTATGACCAAAATCAAAAAGGATATAGGTTGTATAATCCCACTAATAAAGGATTTACAGTTAGTAGGGATGTGGTGTTTGATGAAAATAATTCTTGGTTTGAAGATGATTGCAGGAAAACAAAGCTACCCTTTGACTTGAAAAGTGATTTTCCAACTGTGACTCAAGAAGAACCACAAATATCAGAAGATTTCAACACAAAAGATGAAGAACAGATTGACTTCAAAGCTTGGAAATCCAAGGACAAGGAAAAATACAAACAATTGGAAGACATTCTAGAGTCATCCAATCAAGCACTTAGAAGATCTCAAAGGGAGAGTAAGAAACCCATAAGGTATGGCTATGAGACATCACTAGTCACCAAGCATACTATACACATGGCGAAAGATTCTATGTAAGAAGAGCCTTCTTCATTTGAAGAAGCCAATAAGAAAGAAGAATGGAGAGAAGCTATGCAGGAGGAAATGGAAGCACTTCAAGAGAAAAATACTTGGGATTTGGTCCCCAAGAAACCAAGCATGAAGGTAATAGGATCAAGGTGGATTTACAAAGTAAAGAAGAATTCTGATGGTTCAATCAAGTTTCATAAACCAAGGCTAGTAGCAAAGGGGTTTGCTCAAAACCATGGAGTGGATTATGAGGAGACCTTCTCACATGTGGCCCAGATGCCAACAATCAGAATTCTAGTAAGTATTGTTGCTACTAAGAATTAGAACTTGTATCAGTTAGATGTTAAAAATGCATTTCTTAATGGATGGATCTCAGAAGCAATCTACATGGCTCAACCACCAGGATATGAAGACAAGGACAAACCAGATTATGTATGCAAATTAAGGAAAGCACTTTATGGTTTAAAACAAGCCCCTAAAGCTTGGAACCATAGGCTTATCAGATATTTGCAAGACCAAGGATTTGTTGCTAGCAAAGAATATTCTTCTTTGTTCATAAAGAAGACTAACTCAAAAGTTATTTATCTATTTGCTTATGTGGATGACATAATCATTATAGGGAATGATGCCAATGGCATCAAGAAGATCAAAGCACCGATGATGGAAGAGTTTAAAATCAGTGACCTTGGTTTATTAGCATACTTTCTTGGATTAGAACTTGTATATTCAGATTATGCTATCTTTATTACTCATAGGAAGTACATTCATGATATGTTGGTTAAGTTCAAGATGGAGAACATTAAAGTTGCACGTACACCCATGGAACCCAATCACAGACTTAGTTCTCATGAGGGAAAACTACTTGAAGACATTATAGGTTATCAAAGGCTTGTTGGGAATCTCAATTATGCAACCCTAACAAGAGTGGACATATGCTATGGAGTAAGTACATTAAGTCAATTTATGCATAC
The DNA here is from genome assembly GCA_020310875.1 of Ceratopteris richardii. Lineage (NCBI taxonomy): Eukaryota > Viridiplantae > Streptophyta > Polypodiopsida > Polypodiales > Pteridaceae > Ceratopteris > Ceratopteris richardii. The sequence continues at coordinate 127,114,931 of CM035429.1, read as the reverse complement.
AGCAAGAAAACCTCGCATGCAAGCAGCTAAGAGGATCTTAAAGTATCTAAATGGTACCATAAATGAAGGGCTATTTTATCCATTCACATCTGACTTGGATATCAAGCTATATTCTGATGAAGATTGGGTTGGCTCAAAAGATGATAGGAGGAGCACTCTTGCCTACTTATCTTTTGCAAGTTCAAAGTTGATTTCATGGCCATTAAAGAAAAAGCCAACTATGGCATTATCATCAACTAAAGCTGAATATAGAGGCCTAGCAAATGCAACACAAGCAGCAATGTGGTTAAAGCTACTCTACTCAAAATTGGGGATACATACCTATACTCCAATGATCCTTGGAGATAACAGTAGCTCACTTAATTTGGCTACTAATCCTAGGACTAAGCACATTGAAGTGCACTATCATTATGTGAGAGAGAAGATACTTAGCAGGACATCCCATTATCCTATGTATCAACCAATTTACAATGTGTAGATATGCTACCCAAATCTTTGCATGGAACTAAGATGAATAGGTTCAAGATGATGATTGGATTGCAAGAAATCAAGGAGAAAATGGAGACCAAGCATGTTAGGCTTGAGGGGGGTCATTGGTGCAAATGAGTCCAAGCCTAGATACTTGGACAATTAGTATTCACTCCATGTAGTCATTTAAAGTCACATATGACTATTCTCTTGTAAAAGGCGATTACTTTTATCTTTGTAAAAGTGCATACCACTTACTTTCACATGGAGTTAAAAGGAATCAAATCATGAATCATTTGGTAGGTGATTGATGAGAAAACAAGTCCTAAGGTTTAGGATTCATTTTATGGTAAGAGTTTGAATTTGAATTCAAACAATGGCTCCAAATCTAAGCTATAAAAATGAATCAAAATCTCGTGTGACTATGAGCCCGATTTGGAGATCACTTGAGAGGGATACTAAGTGATTAGTGAGCTCATTATATAGCTCCATCACTACCCTCACATTGTGAAATTATACATTGACAATGTCTTTGTAAATCTATGTGATTTAATACATATACATTGATCACATCTCTACTTCATTTCTCTGTTATGTTCATCTCAGAACAGTGAACTTCTCAGACTTGGTTCTCAATGCATACTTGATCATTTGATGTGATTTAATGTGGTATAAAATTGGAATATTGTCTATGTTTCTGCTAAAAATTTTTGTTGTCATTGCTTTACTCAATATCGAGATATCTTTGAAACATTACTCACTGGTCTGCATACTGTGAAAGCCCGAAAATGTAGGGATGGTCATCTAGCTTGCTAAGCATGATTCTCAGTGTACACTTGATCATTCTTAGTGAGATAGCTTGTGGTTGGTAGCTATCTAAGTCAATTAGATACTCCCAAAAGGAATTTGATCAATTGCTAGCAGGTTGAGAGTACTATTCATTTTATTGAACATGTGTAGAGATCAAAATAGCAAGTCTTAGCTCATAGTTGAATCTTCTACTCATCTATTTTGATCCATTGATTAGAGGATCATATTTCAAAGCACTTAGGTGATTATTTATGGTTCATGGGAATCTCAAGGGGTCTACTTTACACTCGTCAACTTGTTCTTGGCTAGTGTGAAGCAGGGATTTGCAGCACCACTTCATTTCTAGAATCGATCCACCATCTCCTCCAACAAAATGGACATAAGTAGAATAGACACACTGCAATTTTGGCGCCATTTCGACCTCCAAATAGCCATTGGATACTATTTTTAAAGCTAGGCCAAACATTTTAGTGTATACAAAGCTCTTAAAATTCTATAAAAGATAAAGAACTCTCATTTTTTGGGGTTACTTGTTCGGAGTGAGCTTAGAGAGCTAAAAACTATTATGAGCTTTTGTACAAGACTTTTGTAATATAGTGCACTTCTTGAACCTCATCCCTCTTGTCTACTCATGTGTATGTGTGCATACATGCATATGTGCATGCCCATGTGCATGCTTTCCTTACTCCTGTTGTAGATATGTGTGTTTCTATCTCATTGCATGCAGATCTCCATACCTATCTACTAGTCACTCCATAGATATGACATTCTTCTTATTTGTGTGCTCCTTGACTATGATGATGGGATTTTAAAACCTTTGGTGCCATTTTTGGGAAGACTTCTTATCGAATGCTCATGATGGTAAGCTCTTGCTTGAGATATGTGATTCCGATGCTTCTTGCATGTTTTCTAAGTATTCCTCCTTCATCTTCATTGCATTCCATAGTTAGTTAGGTAGGTAGATATGTTGATATATTTCTTTAGTGATGTGTGTGAACACACTTCAGATTGTCAGGGCAATTTTTTGGTTTTTTAGGAAGTTTTTTCCCCCAGCTTGCATATACGCCTATAACCCTAATGGGTTACCTATTCTTGTACATTCACTTGGTAATACATAACAATGGTATCGGAGAAGGACTCTACTTCATCTAGAGTGTCTCCATCTGAGCTCATCTCGGCCTTCAAATGCACTATCGCAATAGTTGTGTAGGAAATTTTACCCTTTTGTGCCAAACATATATATGTTGATATATTTAGGTAGTGATGTGTGTGAACACACTAGAACCATTGAGGCACTTTTTTCCCTCTTTAGGAGGTTCTTTTTCCCCCAACTTGTATATACAACTATAACCCTTAAAGGGTCACTTATCTTTGTACATTCTCTTGGTAATACATTCAGTATTGTGTGTTGTGCTCCAAGCTTCTTCTTCTTCCTTGTATTGTTCACGTGCTTCTGCGGACCTCAGAATCCAACAATTAATATCAGAGCAAGTGTCGTGGTCTTTACGTGAAAAAAGGCCATTGGAAAAAATGGTTATATAAGCTATATCATAAACCTGAAGGAAGAGTTGACAAGTATAAGGCTAGGCTTGTTGCAAAAGGTTATGTTGATGAGAGAGGCATTGATTTTGATGAGACTTCTAATCCCACAAGCCAAATGACCACCATTTGTAGCATTTCTGCACTTGCAACTCATCGTGGTTCGAATGTACATCAATTGACAAGAAAAAATGCATTTCTGAATGGTGAGTTACATGAAGAAGTGTACGTATTTTAGCCCCATGGTTTTGTGCAAAAAGAGCATGAAAAGAAAGTGTGCAGGTTGAAAAGGGCATTATATGGTTTGAAGCAAGCATCACGTGCTTGGTATGAAAAGATACATGCCTACTTAATTGCACATGGTTTTAAGAAGAGTCCAATAGAGAGCACCTCATATGATATTCAGTCTGTTGTCTCTCATATGAGTAGATTTATGCATTGCCCAAGTGTCAAGCATTGGCAAGCGATTAACTGTGTCTTTCGCTACTTGAGTGGTACCCAACTACTTGGATTATTTTATCCCAAGGGGAGATCTCTACTACCACATTTATATGCTTTTTCTAACTTTGACTCGACTAGTTGTTATGACACTCTTGTGTCCACTAGTGGTTTTTGCTTCATGGTTGGTAGCTCATGCATATCTTGGTTGATCAAGAGACCACCTACTATGGCTACTTCTAGTTGTGAGGCTGAGTCTAGGGCATCTTTCACAACGATCATTGAGTGTGTGTGGCTAAGACACATTTTGGTTGATTTGGGTGTTCTTCAATCATTTGCCACTACCATCTTTAGTGAAAGTCAGAGCGCATTGGCAGTTGTGAGGAACCATGTGTTCCATGCTTGCACAAAGCACGTTGAGATGCATTATCATTATGTTAGGGAGAAGTTCTCTACTAGAGAGATCACTTTGGCATATGTGAGCACATAGGAGAAGATTGCAGCCCTTTTCACAAAGGCTTTAGCCAAGGAGAAGTTTGAAGCTTTCCACAAAGCTTTGGGCTTATTTCGTTTTGTGGATTGATCTATTTCCACATAGCTTCACGCTTCTTTATACATGAGTGTCAGCTCCTTGTTCACTGCATCACTCCCAGGGGGGATTTATTGATATATTTCAGTATTGATGTGTGTGAACATACCTAGGACTACGTGGGAACTTTTTTTCCTCTTTAGGAGGTTTGTTTCCCCCCCTTTATATATGCTTATAACCCTAACAGGTTACTTATTCTTGTACATTCACTTGGTAATGCAATCAGTATTGTGTGTTGTGCTCCTATCTTTTTCTTCTTCCTTTGTTGTTTGTGTGCTTCCGCAGACCTTTAATTCCAACAAGATAGGTAGAAATAAGCAAAAAGATTGAGTTTTAGGCTTAAGAGTTTTTATGATTTCCATTAAAACTTAGATTTCCTCTTCTTCTTCTTCTTCTTCTTCTTCTTCTTCTTCACATTTCTACTCCTACACTCTTTCTTCGTCTTTTCTTCATTTCCTACACATGTTGGGGATTGGACTAGTAGCTCTTGAGTTATAGACGCATAAGAAAGCAAAAATTGATCTCAAAAATTGATCTCAAAGGTTATTGATATCTTTAGGTAATGATGTGTGAACACTCTAGGACCACTGGGGCACTTATTTCCCTCTTCAAGAGGCTTTTCCCTCGGCTTGTATATACGCATGCTGCCCTAATGGGTTATTTATCTTTGTACATTCTAGTGGTAATACATTCAGTATTGTGTGTTGTGCTCCAAGCTTCTTCTTCTTCCTTGTGTTGTTTGTGTGCATCCGTAGATGTCTAACTCCAACAATTGGTATTAGAGCAGTTCATCGCTTCATCTAGGGTGTCGTCGACACCCCTCCAATCACAATTTTAGAATCACATGAAAATTGGCAATTTGAGCTCGTTTTGGCCTTCGAACGCACTACCACAACGCTTGTGCAGGCTATTTCATCTTTTTGTGCCAAAGATATACACAAGTTTTGGTTAGCCAATATAAGCATCTCAAAGCCTGCTACAGGTTTAATAGAACTCATCAAGGTAGTTCTGTTCAAATTTTTTAGATACACTCATTTTTCTGCATCAAGGTATTTTACTCAATGGCCATGGCTGAAAGATAGTGATGTATTCCGTCTGTTGACATTTTTGAGGATAAGCTGGATGGTACCAATTATCCATTGTGGGCTTATATGATGTGTTATGTATTGGTCACAAAAGGAGTGTGGAATATTGTGCAGGGTGTTAAAAAACGTCCTATTATATCTGCAAATACAGGTACTGAAGTTGATGCAGATGGTATCAAAGATGGTGATATTCTGCACATTCATGTTCGTGTTGTGATTCGTGTTGCCCTTATTGTAGAGCAAATTTGTTGGGATGGCAGAGATGCTCAGGCACATGCATTGATAGCCTTGTCTATAAAATGTATCATTTGCTCTTGCAGAACAGCTAAGAATGCTCGGGATACACTTACCACACTGTACCAGGCTAGGAATGAGGCTCATGTTGCTTACCTTCGAAAAGAGTTGGAGAGTGAGCATATGAATGAAGGTGATTCTATGGACAGTTTTCTAACAAAGATCAAGGATTTGAAGGAATAGTTGATTTTTGCTTATGAAGTCCTTCCTGACAGCTCACTTGTGCAGACTATTCTGAATGATCTTTCCGACTCATATCACAGTTTTGCTTCTACTCTTCGGTTGATGATGAAAGGCAATCCAAATGCCTTATATTTAAAAAGTTAGTTTCTATTATGTTGTAGGAACATCAATCTAGGCAAAATAGTTCTATTATGCGTGTTGTAGATCAAGCTTTCCTAGCTAGTCAAAATGGCGAAGGTAAATGGAGTTGTTCTACTAGTAACCAGAAATCTACAAATTCTGCACAATCAAAGAAGGATGACAAAGATAACAAGAAAACAAAGGAGCAAAAATTGTTTTGCAAGTATTGATGTCATAAAGAATTGCCCAAAACTAGTTGCAAAAGAGGCAAAGAAAAAAGAGGTTGGAATGGTTGCTGCAGAGGCCTCTACGTTGTCGGCGCGAAAGCGACGGTCGGTGGATCAAGCCAACCGCCGAAAGTACGGCGCACGCCGGGTACTTGGAGCAATCTCAAGCAATAGTTGGAAGTTATGTAACCGCACGTTGTGCATCAAGGGTACTCAAGGGATAAATTATTAAGAGTAACTCAAAGAGAAGCAAACTCATGTGGTAAATCTCAATTTCGCACCGAAGTTCAGACACACATCTAATCAAAGCAATTGATCTTTGATTCAAGCCTATGAACTTTTTGAAGGGAAGCTAAACAACTTTAGATTAATTTTCAAACAATATGTCAATAGTTTTGAATGCCTTGAAGATGCAAGTATCTTGATCAAAGTCAAGACTTAATCCTAGGAAGTACGTATAAGATTATCATCTAATACTTATTTTCATTATTTCTTCGTTCCTTTGAACGATCTCTCTCAATCTGATGGATGCTCTCCCTTGATCTAAGTTACCTTAATGTCAATGTTCCGTATTCGTCAATGTTTCATTCCACATTAGAAGACACATGAATCAATTGCATCTCTCTATTCCATCCTCATATTAATGAGTGGCTGGACACAATCAAGATACTTCCTTCGATCAGAAAACATGCTTAATACTAAAATCGTTTATGCACCATTGATCGCACTTAAAATACATAGCATGCACCATTGATCGCACTTAAAATACATAGCATCTATGAAGTCCAGGCAACAAAGCGACGCGCAGTGTGTAGATAGATACATTTGTCAGATCAGATCCAAGAAGTGTATACGTCAGTATGAATCTATAAGCGCTGTCGGATTTCTTTTAGAACTTGAACAACAGAGAAGCTGGAAAAATTTTCACGTGGCCAGAAGGTAGAAGCTTCATATCGCTGTCGTTGTTAAACCTTGCGCAAATGTGCTGTAGTACCAAAAAATCAATTGTCCCTCCTCCTTTTGTCAGCCCCCAGACTAGAGACCTTCTTTCTCATGAAACTCTTCTCAGAAATGGAAGCAAGGTTGAAACACACTGCTTGTGAAGAAGGTGACTGCTGAATCAGCTTGTGAGTCTGACAAGATAGTACAACGATCTGGAATCATTGATGATGGATCATCTGCTTCGCAAACCTCTGAACTCTCTCCTGCTAGTTGTGTTGTAAAGTTGATAATCTCTCGTTGTAAAGTTGATAATCTCTCTTTCCTCCTTGAAGTATAACAGTCTTTTCGCTCTTTTTTTTTTATCTCTGCCCATTCGAGTTAGCTCCAAATCACTGCGTAGTTAATCTCATCGCGCATATATATGGTAGATTATCCAACGTTGTATCTGCTCATCAATATGCCTCACTCAAAGCCATCGGTACACGATTACTGATTGGCAAGTGGTGTCCTGGACCGCCACAGCTCACGCGATAGAGGACTGAATGCTAACTCTGGAATCAAGGGATTTGGAATCAATGACTTTGCCGCAAGGACCCACTGCCATGGATGACTCCTGTGTGAACCGCATCTCTGCAGCAAAGCTTGATCTCCATCCCTCCACAATAGCGAACCAGCACCTTCGTTGTTCCCTCCTTAAAGCTTCGGTATCATCTCCCGGATCAAGCTGCCCAAGGTCACAGACAATGCCCTGAGAGAATTGCAGACTCTGTGCCCTGAGAGAATTGCAGACTCTGTGTGTATGTCTCCCCTCCGAAAAAAACCCAAGAGCCCTCTTTTGGAGCCGCAGCACTTTCCCCCCTCGAGTGGATGATTCCCCCACCTTTGTGCGTGTGCTCCTCCTTAGAATCATGCGCCTCGATCCGATCTTCATGCGGCTCTAGATATTTGCATGCGCTCTCTCAAGACTCCCCTTTGCATGATTGCCACCACACTTGAATTACTACTGCCGAAGATATCTTCCTTTGTGGCAGACGTGTGGTGTTGTATTTTATACATGCATAATATTTTGCATATATTTGACAAAAAAAATGAAACATGGGAAAATGATATTATTGGAAGTATAATGATTGCGAGCTCCTCTGACTTTGCATATGAACAACTTTATTTATACTTTTTATGTGTACTATCAAAATTCCATGCTAATCGGAGATCTTCCTTGGACATAATCAATCCTGAAAAATACCAAAAGATAGATGAGAAATGCAAGTACATCAATCAATGCCACCATATCTGAAAGGCTCAACACATATAAAGGAGGACAAATAACATGATGCGTTTAAATTCTCATATACATATCTGTCAAACTGTTGCCTGCCAAATACTTCTTCTTCATGTCCTTTTTCCAACGAACAATATATCCTTTGTTTTGAAGCGAGTAGAAGCAATCGTAGAGATGGAAATCTCTATGACAACGTCGAAAACAGAGTCTACTAATCTTATGGAGAATGAAAAAGGGGTGGTTACTACTGTTTGCAGTTTTGACCCATCTTCTCCTGAATAGTATATGTCTCCAATAGACTCAGATGTTTGGTACTTTGATAGTGGGGCAACCAAACATATTACCTTGCAGCATAGTTTCTTCACTTCTTCGAGCCTGCCCCTACAGGGAATAATATCACATGTGCCAACAACTCCTCTTATCCTATCATGGGACCACTACCATCTTCAGTGAAAGTCAGAGTGCATTGGCAATTGCGAGGAAGCATGCGTTCCATGCTTGGACAAAGCATGTTGAGATGCATTATCATTATGTCAAGGAGAAGTTCTCTACTAGAGAGATCACTTTGGCATATGTGTGCACACAGGAGAAGATTGCAGCCCTTTTCACAAAGGTTGTACCCAAGGAGAAGTTTGAAGCTTTCCACAAAGCTTTGGGCTTACTTCGTTTTGTGGATTGATCAATTTCCACATAGCTTCGCACTTCCTTATACATGAGTGTCAGCTCCTTGTTCACTGCATCACTCCCAGGGAGGATTTATTGATATATTTTAGTATTGATGTGTGTGAACAGACTTAGGCTACACGGGCACTTTTTTCCCTCTTTAGGAGGTTTGTTCCCCCCGCCTCCCCATATATATGTTTATAACCCTAACGGGTTACTTATTCTTGTACATTCACTTGGTAATACAATTAGTATTGTGTGTTGTGCTTCAATCTTCTTCTTCTCCCTTGTGTTGTTCATGTGCTTCCGCGGTCCTTTAATTCCAACAAGATAGGTAGAAAAAAGATCGAGTTTTAAAGCTAGGAGTTTTTATGATTTCCATTAAAACTTAGATTTCCTCTTCTCTTCTTCTTCTTCTTCTTCTTCTTCTTCTTCTTCTTCTTCTTCTTCTTATTATTATTATTATTATTATTTTTCACATTTCTACTCTTTCCTACACTCTTTCTTCATCTTTTCTTCATTTTCTACACATGTTGGGGATTGGACTAGTAGCTCTTGAATTATAGAAGCATAAGAGAGCAAAAATTGATCTCAAAGGTTGTTGATATCTTTAGGTAGGGATGTGTGCGAACACTCTAGGACCACCGAGGCACTTTCTTCCCTCTTTAGGAGGTTTTTTTCCTCGGCTTGTATAGACATCTGCTGCCCTAATGGGTTATTTATCTTTGTACATTCTAGTGGTGATACATTCAGTATCGTGTGTTGTGCTCCAAGCTTCTCCGTCTTCCTTGTGTTGTTCACGTGCATCGACAGACGTCTAACTCCAACAATTGGTATCAGAACAGGTTGCCACATCATCTAATGCATCATCAACACCCCTCGAATCACAATTTCAGAATCGCATGAAATTTTGCGATCTGAGCTCGTTTCGGCCTCCGAATGCACTATCATAATGCTTGTGCAGGCTATTTCATCTTTTTGTGTCAAAGATATATATAGGTTTCGGTTTGTCAGTATAAGTGTCTTGAAGCCTACTATAGATTTATCAGAACTCATCAGGGTAGTTATATTCAACTTTTTTAGATATACTCATTTTTCTACATCAAGGTCTTTTAGTCAGTGGCCATGGTTGAAAGATAATGATGTATTCCATATGTCAACACTGTTGAGGATAAGCTAGATGGTACCAATTATCCATTGTGGGCTTATATGATGCGTCATGTATTGGTCACAAAAGGAATGTGGAATATTGTGCAAGGTGTTGAAAAACGTCCTATTACATCTGCAAATACAGGTACTGAAGCTAATGCAGATGGCCTTGAAGATGGTGATATTCTACAGATTCATGTTCGTGTTGTGGTTCATGTTGGCCTTATTGTAGAGAAAATTTTTTGGGATGGCAGAGATGCTTAGGCACATGCATTGATAGCCTTGTCTATCAAACATGTCATTATTCCTCACATTTGCTCTTGCATAACATCTAAGGATGCTTGGGATACACTTACCACATTGTACCAGGCTAGGAATGAGGCTCGTGTTGCTTACCTCCAAAAAAGGTTGGAGAGTGAGCATATGAATGAAAATGATTATATGGACAGTTTTCTGACAAAGATCAAGGATTTGAAGGAACACTTGATTTTTGTTGATGAAGTCCTTCCTGACAGTTCACTTGTGCAGACTGTTCTAAATGGTCTTCCTGACTCATATCAGAGTTTTGCTTCTACCCTTCGGTTGATGATGAAAGGCAATCCAAATGCCTTATATTTGAAAAGTTAGTTTATGTTTTGTTGTAGGAAGATCAGTCTAGGCAAAATAGATCGATTATGCGTGTTGTAGATCAAGCTGTCTTCACTAGTCAGAAGGGCAAAGGTAAATGGAGATCTTCTACTAGTAAGCAAAAATCTATTAATTCTGTACAATCAAAGAAGGATGATAGAGATGAGAAGAAAACAGAAAAGCAGAAATTGTTTTTCAAGTATTGTAAAGCAAATGATCATGTCATAAAGAATTGTCCAAAACTGGCTACAAAAGAGGCAAAGAAAAAAGAGGTTAGAATGGTTGTTGCAGAGGCCTCTATGCTGACAACAGAGTCTACTAATCTTGTGTAGAATGAAGAATGGGTGCTTACTACTAGTTGCAGTTTTGACCCATCTTCTCTTGAACATTGTATGTCTGCAGTAGACTCAGATGTTTGGTACTTTGATAGTGGGGCAACCAAACATATTACCTTGCAGCACAGTTTCTTCGCTTGCCCCTATAGGGAATACTATCACATGCACCAACAACTCCTCTTATCTTGTCATGGGAATTGGAAAGATCATTTTTACTACTGTTGATGGTAGTTCTTTCACATTGTCAGATGCTCTATTTGTGCTAGGGATCAAGAAGAATTTGTTATCAGTTTTAGCTTTAGCCAAGATTGACTTGGTTGTGAAATTTGTTGATGACAGATGTACAGTTCATGATCTATCAAATGGCAATGTGATTATTGCTTCTAGCATTTTAGGTCATGGGTTGTATAAGCTCATAGACTATGAAAAATCTATGAATGATTCAGCATGTGCAGTACATGATTCTTAGACTATTTCATATGCAAATCTTTGGCATGCATGCTTTGGTCATCTGAATTTTGCTAGTTTTCTATGCCTAAAAGATGGTTTAGTTCGAGCTACTCAAAAATCGCAGCTTGTACATAATGATGTATGTGGTCCTATGCAAACACCTTCTTTTGGAAACTATCTTTACTTCATGACTTTCATTGATGATTTTTCCAAGCATGCATGGGTATATCCATTGAAAGCAAAGTCTGAAGTGTTTATGTTCTTCAAACAATTTCTGGTTTTGGCTAAAAATCTATTAGCATGTAAATTGGGCACCCTCTATTCTGATTAAGGGGGGGAATACATGTCTTCTTACTTTAATGCATTTCTCATTGAATGTGGGATGAAACATCAGTGTACAATGTTGTATACACCTCAACAGTGGAGTTGCTGAATGGAAGAACAGGTCACTCATGGAGATCGTGAGGTGTATGGTCAAGAGTCAGGCTTTACCACATAGTTTTTGGCTTGAGGTTGTTATGTGTGCAACATATATGTACTTAACAGGTGTCCCACTAAAGCATTCTAGTCTATCACTTCCTATGAGGCTTGGCATGGTCGCAAGCCATCTATTGCTCACCTGCGTGTTTTTTGTTGTATGGCATATGCATTAGTGCCTAAACAACATCGTAGAAAATTGAATGATAAAGCAATGAAATGTATTTTTGTTGGGTACAGTTCTAAAAACAAAGGCTATCATGTGTATCATCCATAGACTAAATGCATTTTGGTTGGCCGTGATGTTTTTTTGTGGAAGATGTTATTCAGTCATTACTTTCATGTACTAAGGAGACATCTGTTAGCTCCAAGGACATGTATGATACTTTGCTGCCTCTTTTTATAGGTGGACAGTCTAGTGCTGGTCGTAATGAGGCAAGTTCTTAGCCTTTACAGGTTTCATGTTATAATGCAGATCAATCCATTTATGATGCAAATTTACATAATGCACTTGTTGATGAGAGAGCTGATATTGAGGAGGCAGAAACTATGTCAAAATGGTTGGTGCAGACTTTGTGTGATAGCAAATTAGATACATCTCTGTCATATCATACTCGTTCAGGCTCTCATAGTGCCTCTTTTTTGCATCAGATTGCTATGATATGGTTGTGTCTAGTCTCTAGGATGAAAATGAGCTTATTTCATTTAATGAAGCACAAAATTCAGAAAATTGGATGGCTGCTATGCAATGTCAATATGATGTTATAATGAAGAATGGTACTTGGTCGTTATGTGAATTGCCTCATGGCAAGAAGGCCATTGGCACTAAGTGGGTATACAAGCTAAAGCATAAGCCTGATGGGAGGTTTGACAGTTATAAGGATAGGCTTGTTGCAAAGGGTTATGCACAGAAACGAAGCATTGATTTTGATGAGACCTTTGCTCCTATTTGTCAAATGACTATTGCTCATAGCATATATGCACCTATAGATCATCATGGTTGGAATGTACATCACTTGGATATTAAAATATCATTTCTGAATGGTGGCTTGCATGAAGAAGTGTTTGTTTTTCAGGCCCCTGGCTTTGTGTAGAAAGGGCATGAAAACTACATGTATAGGTTAAAGAAGGCATTATATGGTTTAGCACCACGTGCTTGGTATGAAAAGATACATGCCTATCTAATTGCACATGGTTCTCAGAATAGTCCAACTGAGAGCACCTTATATGTTAAGCGTGCAAATGATGTGCTTCTGATCATTGTTATGTACATTGATGACATGCTACTCAGTGGTCCTCATGGCAAGCATATTTTTTATTTTAAGGCTGATTTGCATGCCTCATTTGAGATGTCTGATTCGGGGCCTTTTTATCATTATTCGGGCATTTAGTTTATGCAAGTTGATGGTAGAATGGCTTTGTGTCAAACGCAAGATATTAACACATTATTGTAGCATTTTGGCCTTGAAGACTATAAACCTATTGTCACTCCTATGGAGGCACGTTTATGATTGAGTCTTCATGATGCTGGAGATGAATTTGATGTTGTTCTCTATCAGCAAGTTTTTGGATGCTTGATTTACTTATGCATTACTCAGCCAGATATTCAGTTTGGTGTCTCATAGATGAGCAAGTTATGCATCGGTATCAAGCATTGGTAGGCAGTTAAGCACATCTTTCGCTACTTGAGTGGTACCCGGCTACTTGGATTGTTTTATCCCAAGGTGGAGATTGCTACTGCTAGATTTACATGCTTTTTCTGACTCTAATTGGCTTGTTGCTATGACACTCATGTGTCCATTAGTGGCTTTTGCTTCATGCTTGATAGCTCATGTATATCTTGGTTGAGCAAGAAGTAGCGGACTGTGGTCACTTCCAGTTGTGGGGCTGAGTATAGGACAACTTTCACAGTGACTTTTGAGTGTGTGTGGCTCACATGCCTTATGGCTGATTTGGGTGTTTGTCAGTCGTCTGCAACCACCATCTTCACTGACAATCAGATTGCATTGGCATTTGCAAGAAACCCTATGTTCCATGCTCGCTCTAAGCACATTGACGTGCATTATCATTATGTCAGGGAGAGGTTCTCTGCTTGAGAGATCATCTTGGCATCTGTGCCCACGTAGGAGAACATTGCAGACCTTTTCATGAAGGTTTTTCCTAGGGAGAAGTTTGAAGCTTTTCGCAAAGCTTTGGGCTTAATTCCTTTTGTGGATTGATTCCACATAGCTTGACACTTCCTTATACATGAGTGTCAGATCCTTGTTCACCGCATCACTCCCATGGGGGATTTGTTGATATACTTAGGTAGTGATGTGCGTGAACACTCTAGCACCACTGGGGCACTTTTTTCCCTCTTTAGGAGGTTTTTTGCCTCGGCTTGTAAATATTTATACTGCCCTAATGGATTACTTATCTTTGTACATTCTAGTGGTAATACATTCAGTATTGTGTGTTGTGCTCCAAGCTTCTCCTTCTTCCTTGTGTTGTTCATGTGCTTCCGCAAACGTCTAACTCCAACAAAGGTGTGCAAATAGAGCCTTTTGCAAGTCATGGCAGGTAGCAAGACAATAGCTAGTGGACAAAAAGATGGTAAATGGCATTTTATGCTTGTTTACTTGCTAAAGGAGCAAGAAAATATAGATCTAGGTGAGAGGAAAGTGGAGTGATCATTTAGGAGATGAGGGGGAAACTTGATCTCAATCAAGGTAAAAAAGTGCAAAAAATACAAAGCAATCATCCTCAAGAAATGGTATATTTTTTCACTTTGAAGTGTGCTTAAGCCTCTTAGGAACTAGATCTATAGGTCATAAGAGGTAGTTACAAAAAAAAGTGTGATTTGGTCATCATTTCCACTCACGATTATTTGAGGAAGAAGAGGAAGTGTGAAGAAATTGTTCTTCGAAACATGCTCAAAATGGAAAAATAAGCTCATATTTAAGTTGCCCAAGTAATTAAAAAAACTGCAAAATCGGCACAAAAAGACCCAAGAAAAATATAGATATTGCCAACAATTTCCCTAGGTTGGCAGGTAGTCATCACTGTGCAAAGTGCTCAAAAGTGGAAGTAAAGACCATAATAGGGAATCCCAAATTATTAAGTTATGCACACATAAAATCTGGTGCAAAAAGACCTACATAAAGCCAAAAAATTAACCATAATTTCCCTCAATTGGTAGGGCAATATTCTACGAGAAATGGGGTAGAGTTTTGTCAAGATTTGGTGTGCAAGTGTTACCAAAATTCTAAGGGAATGTTGAAAGTACATGATGATCAAGATAACTTGCCAAAAAAGTACAACTTGCACCCATGATTTCCCTATGGAAATCACCCTTGGAAAGTTGCCAAAATTTTGATTATGAACACATATATTGCTAGTAAACAAGTGCTTAAGACTAAAAGAAGTCCAAAGAGAAGAAATCCCAAAAAGATCACAAAAAAGGCAAAAAACCCATCCATGATTGCTCTAATTTCAAAGGTTCTCATCTCTGGAATTTGAGCTCAAAAGTTGAAGCTTATTTTTGTTGAGGAATCATTAACCCAATAGCAAATAAGAAGTTCTTCATAAAAATCAAGTTTGCACTCAAATTCAACTCACAATTGCTCTACTTACTAGGGCAATCATCTATAGGATTCCAGTTATATTTTACTAACGTTTGAGCTTGATTTTGTTGCAAGATATTGCATGAGGTAAGGAAAATCATGAGAATCCAAGAGATGGCATAAAATTCATTTTTTGCACATCCATGATTGCTCTAAGGAGAGCAATCGTCTAAGGGATTTGAGTGATTTTCCAAGCTTATATTGAAGTTCTCATAAGCCCAATGGTTGTACAAGCCTCCTAGAAAGCTTTTGGAAGAATCTGATTGCCAATATCCATTTTTTCCCATCCATGATTGCTCTTACCTTTCATGCAGTTGTCTATAGGTTTAGAATTGATTTTTGAGATATTTTTCACTTCTTCTACGTTAAAATTGCTAGAAAATATTTCCACAAAGTCAACCAATGATCCACAAGCCCTTCCCATGGTTATGTGTCAGGTGCAATATAATGCTAAGTTGATCCAAGATAAAAGTTCATGCATAGCTATTGAGTTATGAGACTCCCATACACACAGTGAAATTCCTTGTTGATACAAGTATCGTAGGTAATGTGATAAGAGTGTCTCTCATATAGACATTGAAGGCCAAAATCAAACCAGTAGAACCCTACTTGATAGGCCTAGGTGGAACACAAACCCCATACATTGGTGAAGTTAAAATTCCATGCACTTGGAAAAGACCAAGATACATGTTAAATTTTTAGTCTGCCAAAATTATGATATGATTGAACAAGTCATACTAGGACAGGATTGGCTCTTTGACAATTTTGCAATTCTAAACCTCACCAATGGTAAGATCCTCAAGTGTGAGGGAAACAATTTTTTCATATCTCTTTTCATTTCTTCTTCAATTAATGGTTTGATTCCACAAAAGACTCCAAAGATTCTTGAGCCTACCTTTGAGGTTGATTATGCACTAAAACAATCATCATTCAACCAACATAGGACAAGTCAAAACCGTATATGGGTACAAAAATAGAAATCAAAAGAACCTAGGGACACATAAATCTCAAGTGGCTAAACAATGTTGGTTACCAAAGAATCTTATGGTCGCACAAATTTCACACACTAAAATCTAGGTGCCAAAGAAATTGGTAACACGATTTGAAGATTCTTCTCATCTCAGCAAGAAGAAATGAGCCTCAGAATGAAAGCCACTTCGAGACACATGAAAACCACAACACGAGACACAACATTTGGATACCCAAGACTCTCAGATCCACAACAAATCAATATAATCAAATATGGATTCTCAAATTTATCTTTCAATCTCAATCTCCAAAGATCCCAAAGAAGCCCAAAAATCTAGGGCCACAAAAACATAAGTGATCTCTCACATCAAAGAAAAATCAACCAAAACAAAAAAATCTTGGGATTACTCAAAAGTGGTACCAAAACAATCCTAGTTGGGTGGTTGTGAGTTCAAACCTCGTATAGATATAACAACTTTGCATAAGAAATGGTTTTTCCAATTCCTTGTAGAGAAGTGATATCCTATAAATGTAAGACATATCACATGTGAATGCCTCCAAGTGAAATCACTTCAAATGCCTTCCTGGTTTGCAAGATACCACTTTCATAATATAATGATGAGAAATTGCAAACCTGCACAGAGCCATGAAAATAGATAATTTCAAATTATCTTTGAAACATGAAAAAGGACCTTTTGCTTTTCAAGATCCATAGCACTCTCAATTTGGAGTTTCCTAGAACAAGATATGGCATCTAGAACTTTGTGACATTTTAAGCAAGTCAAGAGGTGGAGAGGGCTAGAAAAAGAGAGGAAATGTACTTTTTGAAGTGACCAAAGACACTCTTCCATCATGCAAATCCTTAACTTCTTTAGATATATTGAGAGAGCAGTATATACATATAAGTCAACAAATTTTTCACTTTCCCATATCTCAATTTTCTCCCAAAAATAGATATATGCAAAGTTTTTACTTTCTTGCAAAAATGGTGAATGGGAGGCTTTGGCAACGTCAATATTTCTTTATCCATAAATGTCTCAAATATATTTTTTCACCATGTGGAAATATGTATAATTTTCTATATATCCACATGTTTTTCCTCTTTTATATTCTCCAAAAAAACCTTTATTTACTTCCTCAAAAAAATGCAGCTTAAGAGAATTCAAAAGTTCTAATTACTTGCAAAAATTTGAAAGGGGGTTTCTTAAGGGCTCAAATACCTGTTACATTAATTTTTAATTTTCTAACTCATGAGAGTTCACCCTCTTTATTCTATATCTTTATCCTTTTTTCCACTAAAAACTCCTATTTAACTCCCGTGAAAGAGAATGTTGGACTCAAGAAACGACATGCAAGATATGGTTGAACCACACCCTAAGAGGGAGGATTACAAATAATCCTCAACCATGGCTTTTGGGGCATGTAGTTAGCCCTTTGAGAGCTAGTAATCATGAGTTCAATTCCTCTTGGATACAATAATTAAGATAATATGCGAGGGTGAGGAAATCAATTCAAGGACAGTTGAGGAGCTGGTCATTGAGGATAATGATCTCTAGAAGTGGAAGAGAGCATTATATCCCCCATTGAGGTTGTGCCAAAGAAGGATGGAAAATTGTGCGTTTTTATTAACCTTAAAAAAGTTAATTCCACCACTATTAGAGACAATTATCCTCTTCCTATCATGGAAGGCTTATTAGAAAGAGTTGTGGGCAAGAACGTTTACAGGTTTCTTGATGGTTTCTTAGGCTATAATCAAGTAGTCATTGCTCCTGAAGATCAGCGTAAGATGGCTTTTTCCATAGAATGGGGCATATTTGTATTTCATGTGATGCCATTTGGTTGACAAATGCACCCGCTACTTTCCAACGACTGATGTGTCATGTTTTTAAGGAACTCTTACGCAAGAATTTGGAAGTTTATGTTGATGACATAAGTACTCATTCGAATATGAGGGAGACACATATCCCAGAATTAAAGCAACTATTTGATAAACGTCAAGAATATCAAGTTTGCTTGAACCCAAAAAAGTGTGTTTTCATGGTCAAACAAGGCAAAATTCTAGGACATATTGTGTCAAAGAATGGAATTTTGGCAGACGAAGAAAGGGTGAAAGCAATTGCACACCAACCTAGAACAAGGAACATAAAAGAAGTAAAAGCTTTCACGGGCCATTGTGGATATTATTGACGATTTATACACATGTATGCAATCATAGCAAAGCCTCTTTACTCTCTTTTGACCAAGTTTGAATGGATGGATGAATGTGAAAATTCATTCAATGAACTTAAACGATTCTTGTGCTCAACACCAATATTCACAACCCCAGATTGGAACAAGCCATTCCATGTACATGTGGATGCATCCAACTACGCCATAGGATGTGTGTTGGCACAACCTATGAATGAAGGTAATGTAGATCTCCCTATAGCTTACGCAAGTAGGCAGTTGAATGCAGCAGAAAGGAACTACACCACTATGGAGCTAGAAGGATTAGGAATGATCTATGTGGTAAAGAAATTCTAGCATTACTTGTTGGCAAATAAGTTCAAGTTCTTCACGGACCATCAAGCGTTATTGTACTTAGTCAATAAGCCTTCTAATACCGGGCGATTAATACGATGGTTTCTATTACTCATGGAGTATGACTTTGAAGTAGTATTCACGAAGGGAAAGACCCACCTTAGAGCTGACCATCTCTCAAGATTAACCACGGGAGAAGCTCCTCAAGTAATAGTGGATGAACTACTCGATGCACATTTTTTTAACCTCGAAATAGTACCAGAATGGGCTAAGCCGATTGTCCCTATTCTCACATTTGGGCCCAAGCATCCAAGGATTAGGATCAGAGAAGGAGAAATCACCAAGTCACAAAGATATCGAATAATAGCAGGAAGTATATATTTTAACATCACAAAAAATAAAGGATAAGGTGAATTTTCAACAAATGCCACATCTCTACTAACAATTTTATCTATCAATGGATGGTATAAGATAGCCTTTGCTCTCACTACTATATTCAACAAATATATATTTTTTGCCTTGTTATCAAGTTTGTGACATTGTTGTGATGGCACAAGAGCATATGCCAAACAACCAAATATGCATATATGAATAACCATTGGCTTCCACCCATTCCAAGCCTCATAAGGTGTAATGACTCTCAATGATTTTATAGAAAAATGTGTTGATATATTTAGGTAGTGATGTGTGTGAACACAATAGGGCCGCCAGGGCACTTCTTTCCCTCTTTAGGAGGTCTCCCCCCCTTGTATATATGCCTATAACCCTAACGGGTCACTTATCTTTGTACATTCTCTTGGTAATACATTCAGTATTGTGTATTGTGCTCCAAGCTTCTTCTTCTTCCTTGTGTTGTTCGCGTGCTTCCGCAGATCTCAAACCTCCAAGAATCAGAGCAGGTCACCGCTTCATCTAGGGCATTGTTGACACCC
Organism: Ceratopteris richardii; assembly: GCA_020310875.1. NCBI lineage: Eukaryota > Viridiplantae > Streptophyta > Polypodiopsida > Polypodiales > Pteridaceae > Ceratopteris > Ceratopteris richardii. Next base: position 127,095,233 of record CM035429.1, on the reverse strand, counting down.
CTCCGATCACAATCTCAAAAACACACAAAAATTGGTGAGCGTACTCAAGGCAATTATGAGTTCAAAACATCTTCATTTTGTGGTGCTAAAATCGTGATCTGAGCTCGTTTCAACCTCTGAATGCACTATCGCAATGCTTCTGTAGGCAATTTTGTCTTTCTGTGCCAAAGATATATACAAATTTTGATTCAAGTATAAGTGCCTTGAAGTCTGTTATAGGTTTAGCATATCTTGATATAGTAGTTTTGTTCAACTTTTTGAGATACAATCATTTTTCTGCATCATGGTATTTTACTCAGTATCCATGGCTGAAAGCAATGATGTATTCCATATGTTGGTTGTTGAGGATAAGTTGGATGGTACCAATTATCCATTATGGGCTTATAGGATGCATCATGTATTGGTTGCAAAAGGACTATGGAATATTGTGCAGGGTGTTGAAAAACATCCTATTACATGTGCAAATTCAATTACTGAAGGTGATGTAGATGGCCTTGAAGATGGAAATATTCTTCATGTTCCTGTTCATGTTGCAGTTCTTGCTCCACCTGCTATAGAGCGAATTCATTAGGATGGTAGAGATGCTCATGCACATGCAATGATAGCCTTGTCTATCAAACATGCCATTATTTCTCACATTCGTTCTTGCAGAATAGCTAAGGATGTTTGGGATACACTTACCATTATACCAAGCAAGGAATGAGGCTCGTGTTGCTTACCTCCGAAAACAGTTGGAGAGTGAGCACATGAATGAAGGAGATTCCATGGTTTTTTTTCAAAGATCAAAGATTTGAAGGAGCAGTTGATTTCTGTTGATGAAGTCTTGCTTGACTGTTCACTTGTCCAGGCCGTTCTAAATGGTCTTCCATATTCATATCAGAGTTTTGCTTCTACTCTTCAATTGATGATGAAAGGCAATCCAAATGCCTTAATATTTGAGGAGTTAGTCTTTGTTTTGTTGTAGGAAGATCAGTCTAGGCAGAAAAGGTCCATTATGTGTGTTGTAGATCAAGCTTTCCTAGCTAGTCAGAAGGGCAAAGGTAAATGGAGCTCTTCTACTAGTAAGCAAAAATCTGCTAATCCTCCACAATCAAAGAAGGATGATAGAGACGAGAAGAAAACAGAAAAGCAGAAATTTGTTTGCAAATACTGTAAAGGAAATGATCATGTCATAAAGATTTTTCCAAAACTGGTTGTTAAAGAGGCAAGGAAGAAAGAGGCTGGAATGGTTGTTGTAAAGGCCTCTACACCCAAACAGAGTTTGTTAATCTTGTGCAGAATGAAGAATGGGCATTTACAATTGTTTGCAGTTATAACCCATCTCCTCATGAACAGTGTATGTATGCAATAGACTTAGATGTTTGGTACTTTGATAATGGAGCAACCAAACATATTACCTTGCAGCATAGTTTCTTCACTTCACTTGAGCCTTCCCCTATGGGGAATACTATCACATGTGCCAACAACTCCTCTTATCCTATCATGGGAGTTGGTAAGATCATTCTAGCTAATTTTGATGGTAGTTCTTTTACATTGTCGGATCCTTTATTTGTGCCAAGGATCAAGAAGAATCTGTTATCAGTTTTAGCTTTACCGAAGATAGACTTGGTTGTGAAATTTATTGATAACAGATGTACAAGTCATGATCTGTCAAATGCAACGTCATTATTGCCTCTAGCATTTTATGTCATGTATTGTATAAGCTCATAGACTATGAAAAATCTATGAATGATTCAACATGTGGAGTACATGATTCTCATGCTATGTCAGATGCAAAGCTTTGGCATGCATGCTTTGGTCATCTGAATTTTGCTAGTTTGCTATGTCGGGGGAAATCTGAAATGGTGTCCTCTCTACCCAAACTTGAGGCAACCCGTAAAAATGTTTGCGAAGGTTGTATTTTGGGCAAAATGTAGTGTTCCTCATTCCCAAAAGATGGTTCAATTCGAGCTACTCAAAAATTGCAGCTTGTTCACACTGATGTCTATGTAGGCACCCTCTTTTGGAAACTATCTTTACTTCGTGACTTTCATTGATGATTTTTCGAGGCATGCATGGGTATATCCATTGAAAGCAAAGTCCGAAATGTTTATGTGCTTCAAATAGTTTCTAATTTTGGCTAAAAATCTATCAACATGTAAAATGGGCACCCTCCATTCTGATCAAAGGGGGGGAATATATGTCTTCTGATTTTAATGCATTTCTTGTTGAATGTGGAATAAAACATCAGCGTACAGTGCCGTCTACACCTTAACAGAATGTAGTTGCTGAAAGGAAGAATAGCTCACTCATGGAGATGGTGAGGTGTATGGTCAAGAGTCAGGCTTTACCCCATAATTTCTGGCTTGAGGTTGTTATGTGTGCAACATAAACAGGCGTCCCACTAAAGCATTACAGTCTATCACTCCGTATGAGGCTTGGAATGGTCGCAAGCCATCTGTTGCTCATTTGTGTATCTTTGGTTGTCTCGAATATGCATTAGTGCTGTTAATCTTTATGATAATCTAATTATTAACTGATCTATATGTGGGTTCTTGGGATGGTCAGGGGTCTATAGTACAGAGGCCCTTTATTTATTTTCCCCAATCACTTATTAACTTCTGACAATTACAACAGATTCAACTACTACTTCCCATGCATAACAATTTCTTAACAATCGCCGCAACCATATACGCCGAACTTCTACAATTTATTTATTATTATTGTTATACGCACACTTCACTCACAACACCATAAGATGTTAACTCAATACCTTATTCACTTCAATATTGAACCTTTTAACCAGACAGATGAACACCGCAATTGAATAACTTGTGACAGAATCAACTCTAGTCGATCGCCTAGATAGAACAGTCCGATGATGCGTCTGTCGTCTCTTCCACACACTACTCTATTAATCAAGAAAACGTTACAACCTTCTGTGTGACACCCTTTCAGTACGCGACTTTTTCCTAGTTACAATTAATCTACTGAATAATATTCTGGTGTCCTGACACTGGCATGCACGGTGGAATCGAACCTAGGAGGATAAATTACAAGAGTTAAGAATCATCAATGATTCCTTGGATATACATGGTTCTAGCTAACTTAAAGGTATGGAAGATTTTCTATTTGAGGGATTCTAGCATCTCTTGCAAAATTTGAGGTTCGACCAGGTGTGCATTGGTCCGCATAGAGCTAGAAGCGATCACTTGAAAGAGTAATACTTCAGCTTGATTCTGCAAAAATTCTTCTTGGATGTAGAAGTCATTTGCTAGTGCAGCATTGCTGTTGGAGCAATTCTATGACAAGCCTAAGTATTAGCTTGAGTCCCACAAAGTCATAGAAGAAGCCTTAAAATGAAGACAATGTAAAGTTCACTTGTGAACTACCTCTTGTAACTTTTGAAGACTTTACTTAATGTAAAAGTGAAAGAATCTTAAGTGGTTGAGTCCACTTGATCAAAAAGGGAAAGAGGAGCCACGAAATTGTGATTTGTGGTAGATAGAGAATCAAATCAATCACTAATTGATTGGAGAGTGATTGAGGGAAGTTAGCCTCCCAAGCTCAACTATAAATAGATGGCAGCTTTAGTCGTGGTGAGAGAGACCTCAGAGAAGACCTCGAAGAGCTGAGCTTTATGCCATATAAAGGTGTGATTCTAAGGCACACATATGTATCAGTAAGTCCATTGTATTGTACAATCAATATACTTTCATTTTCATGATCATTTGAGTTCATATTTCCATGTTCTTGTGAAGTGTACTACGCACTGCCATATCTCTCAGTTTTCTCAGTCAGATTGCAGAGATGATTTCTCTGAGCTTGGTGCATCATTTTCAGTGATTTAACTTGGTAAAGTTAGCTCTATAAGTCTACTATATGCTCACCAATTTTCCTTTCATTTCGTTTTTTCAATCTTCATTTATATTCATTTGAAGTCAACCTTGTCTGTTCATTTTCACTTCTCTGTTAGGTACCCGACTCTTTTACTCATCTTGGCAGAGCTGTTTCTCAGTGTTTACTTACCTAAATTCAATTATTTAAAGCTTTTTGGATTCAACATACTGTCTAGTATAAGCATACAAGTTTTCATAACCATTGGATTCTTAAATCTTGAGTTATGTGCATTTTTCTGCTCACTGGTCTCATTACTATAACAGCCCGTGAAAATCGGGATGATGTCATCACTTGTTAAACATCATTCTCGGTGTGTGGTTCATTATTTTTTATGAGATTACTCTTGAAAGTTAGCTCTTTAAGTTAACTAGACTTCCCCAAGAGTAATTAAGCTAATTGCTGCTGTGATCAGAGCATTATGCAAAACACTGGATAGGTGTATGAACCAAAATAGCAAGTTCTGCACCTCTAAGCTAACTCCAACTTATCTGTTTTGATCTATCTTTTTGAGAGTGATCTTCCAAGGTACATAGGGTGTCTAATACATCCATTGGAAAGCTAAAAGGGCCCACCACATACTCCTGGAGTTCATTTGGCTGGTGTAGATCAAAGATTTTGCAACACCTCTTCATCTTCAAGCACATACCTATCCATCTTTTCATAGTGGTATCAGAGCAAGGTTGGACAACATGGCAGATGTATTTCCTTCATCAATTGACAAATTGGATAGAGGTAATTACTTAGCTTGGTCATTAAGGATGGAAGCTTATCTCCAAGGTAGAAGTTTATATGGTTATGTGGTTGGAGATGAAGTTATGCCAAGTTTCAGGAACAAAAAGTCAACCAACACAAGAAGAGCAAGAAAGATTGAGCACATGGTGCTCCAAGGATGCACTTGCAAGGTCTTATCTCCTCAACTCTATCTTAGATTTTTTGTTGCCTCACATTAGAAGTTGTAAGACATCTCAGGAAGTGTGGGATGCACTTGAAGCCTTCTTCTCTTCAAGTACCAAAGCTAGGAAGCATCAACTATGGCTGGATTTCACAACTCTCAAGAAGGCTCCCAAACAAAATGTGACTGATTTTTTCACAAAGCTCAAGGACATAGCAGATCAGTTGGGAAGCATTGGAGAGGTAATAGATAAAGAGCAAAGTGTAAGGCAGGTCATCAATGGCTTGAAGGCAGATGACAAGTGGGAAGCATTCACCACAGCTATGGATTTGTACATGGACATGCATGTACCTGATTTCAATACACTCATTGGACAAATACTTACTCAAGAGGCAAAGCTTATCAAAAATGGAGAAAGCTCTAAAGGTAATCAATCTTCAGCTTTATACACTGATAAAAGCAAGTCCAAAGATAAAAAAGGAAAGGCAAAGAAAGTGGATGATGAAGCAGGTACATATCAAGCTAACTATGTAGGTAGAGGAAGACATGGTAGAGGTAGAGGAAGAGGAGGTAGACAAGGCAGGGGGAGATCCCAAGACTCCAACTCATGTTCTATTTGTGGATTAACTAATCATACAACTGAAAATTGCTTTAGGAATTCCAAGAATCAAATAGGCAGAGGATACAATAGAGGAAGTTATGGCTACTCAAGAGGAAGGTTCAACAATTATCATGGCAACTACAACAACTACAATCATTCAAACTATCAAGGAGGCTACAAAGGAAGGAGAGACTTCAATAACTACACAGAAGACTCAAACAAAGAGGATTCATTATTGATCATGAACATGGCTATGCCACAAGGTAAATTTGATGAGCATGTTTTCTACATAGATTCAAGTTGTTCAAATCATGTGGCAGGAAATGTGGCACTCCTATCATATTTAGAATATCCAAGGAATAAATATGAGGTACAAACAGGAGATGACACAAGACATCCTGTGGAGAAAATAGGCAATGTCAAAGCACCTGATGGAAACATCAACCTACTCAGTAAGGTACTCTATGTCCCTACCATTACAAAGAATTTGATAAGTGTTGGGCAGATAGTAGAGAAGGGTTGCAAGTCAGGTTCACAAAAGCAAGAGCATTTGTTGAAGATCCAAGTCAAGGATTCAAAAGAATTACAAAAGGTGAAAAGACAGGTAGATTGTTCACATTTGAATTACAAGACACCAGAAACATTGCTCTCTTTAATTATGGTAGTCAGACACTCACAGAATTGGAAGTATGGCACAAAAGGTTAGCACATATTGGTGAAAGGTCATTAAAGCAAATTTGCAGGGACCAAAGTGTACTTGGACTCCCTAATTTGTCAAAACAACATATGATTTATAAGTGTAGTGCATGTCAATTTGGAAAGTCTCACAGGTTACCATTCATGAAGAAAGGTTAGATGGATCCAAAGGCAGAAAGGTGTGTATTTATTGGATATGACAACAATCAAAAGGGCTACAGGTTATACAACCCTACCAACAAAGGATTCTTGGTAAGCAGAGATGTAGTTTTTTATGAAAACAATTCATGGTATGAAGATTCATGCAAGAAGGTCAATTTACCATATGATCTTGAAGAAGATTTTCCAAAGCTTGGTAGAGAACAACCAAAGATTGAAGAACAAGACACCTCGGAGGATGATGAAGAATCTCAGATGGAAAAGATCAAAGCATGGAAGTCTAAAGGTAAAGCAAAATTGCAGGAACTTGGACATGAGGCAGAATCATCACATCATGGCCTAAGAAGATCTATGAGGGAAAAGAAAAAACCAGAAAGGTATGGGTTTGACACCTCATTAGCAACTAAACATTCTATCTACATAGCACAAGATATAAACCAAGAGGAGCCATCATCATTTGAAGAGGCCAAAGCAAAAACAGAATGGAAGCATGCAATGAAGGAAGAGATTGAAGCACTTGAGGAAAACAACACTTGGGATTTGGTGCCTTCATCCATGAAGGTAATAGGCTCAAGATGGGTCTATAAACTCAAGAAGAATTCTGATGGTTCCATTAACAGGTATAAGGCAAGGCTTGTAGCAAAAGGCTTTGCAAAAACTCAGGGAATTGATTATGAGGAAACCTTCTCTCCTGTGGCAAAGATGCCTACTATTAGGGTTTTGCTTAGTATTGCCTCTTCCAAGAATTGGAAGATACTTCAACTAGATGTAAAGAATGCATTCTTGAATGGTTGGATAACAGAAGAGGTATATATGGCACAACCAGTTGGTTTTGAGAATCAAGTTTATCCTGATTATGTGTGTAAACTTAACAAAGCATTGTATGGTCTCAAGCAAGCCCCAAGAGCTTGGAATTTCAGACTTGTTTCATTCTTGCATGACAAAGGCTTTCACCCAAGCAAGGCAGATCCTTCACTCTTTATTAAAAAGAGTAATTTTGAGATCATCTACCTATGTGTATAGGTAGATGATATTATATTGACAGGAAATGATGCAGATGGTATGAAGAAGATCAAAGATCAGATGAGAGAAGATTTCAAGATAAATGATTTGGGTTCACTTACCTACTTCCTAGGTTTGGAGGTTGTCTACAAAGATCATGGTTTGTTTCTCACTCAAAGAAAGTACATTAAGGACATGTTGGAAAAATTCAAGATGCAAGATTGTAAGATTGCAGGTACTCCAATGGAGGTCAATCACAAATTGAGCTCACATGAAGGTGAACTCATAGAGGACGTCACATCATATCAAAGTCTAGTGGGTAGTCTCAACTATGCCACATTGACAAGAGTAGATATATGTTATAGTGTGAGTGTGCTAAGTCAATTTATGCACACACCAAGGAAACCACATATGGATGCTGCCAAAAGGATTCTCAAGTATCTCAAAGGAACCATAAATGAAGGACTTTATTATCCTTATGTATTTGATTTAGGTTTGAAGCTATTTTTTGATGCAGATTGGGCTGGCTCCAAGGAAGATAGAAGGAGCACTTCAGGTTATCTTACCTTTGTAGGTTCAAAGCTTATTTCATGGTCATCCAAGAAGCAACCCACAGTTGCTCTCTCTTGTATTGAAGTTGAATACAGAGGTCTTGCCATAGCTACACAAGAAGCTATGTGGATGAAGACATTATTCAAAGATCTTGGATTGGAGTTTGGAACTCCAACTATTTATGGTGACAATATGAGTTCTATTCATTTGGCTGCTAATCCTATTTTTCATGCAAGGACTAAACATATTGAAGTTCATTATCACTATGTAAGACAGAAGGTTCTAAGCAAAGAGATTCAAATATCATATGTGTCCACTCATCAACAATGTGCAGATATTCTAACCAAAGCATTGGATGGTATAAAGCTTTGCAAATTCAATGCTATGATAGGTTTGCAGGTAATCTTGGAAGATTGAAGACCTCAAGTATACTTGGCTTGAGGGGGAGCTGTTGGAGCAAGTCTATGAAAAGCCTAAGTATTGTCTTGAGTCCCACAAAGTCATAGAAGAAGCCTTAAAATGAAGACCATGTAAAGTTCAAGGGAAAGAGGAGCCATGAATTCATGATTTGTGGTAGATAGAGAATCAAATCAATCACTAATTGATTGGAGAGTGATTGAGGGAAGTTAGCCTCCCAAGCTCAACTATAAATAGATGGTAGTTTTAGTCATGGTGAGAGAGACCTCAGAGAAGACCTCGAAGAGCTGAGCTTTATGCCATATAAAGGTGTGATTCTAAGGCACACATATGTATCAGTAAGTCCATTGTATTGTACAATCAATATACTTTCATTTTCATGATCATTCGAGTTCATATTTCCATGTTCTTGTGAAGTGTACTACTCACTGCCATATCTCTCAGTTTTCTCAGTCAGATTGCAGAGATGGTTCCTCTGAGCTTGGTGCATCATTTTCAGTGATTTAACTTGGTACAGTTAGCTCTATAAGTCTACTATATGCTCACCAATTTTCCTTTCATTTGGGTGTTTCAATCTTCAGTTATATTCAGTTGAAGTCAACCCTGTCTGTTCATTTTCACTTCTCTCTCAGGTACCCGACTTTTTTACTCATCTTGGCAGAGCTGTTTCTCAGTGTGTACTTACTTAAATTCAATGATTTAAATCTTGTTGGATTCAGCACACTGGAGAGGTGTATGAACCAAAATAGCAAGTTCTTCACCTCTAAGCTAACTCCAACTTATCTATTTTGATCTATCTTTTTGAGAGTGATCTTCCAAGGTACATAGGGTGTCTAATACATCCGTTGGAAAGCTAAAAGAGCCCACCACATACTCCTGGAGTTCATTTGGCTGGTGTAGATCAAGGATTTTGCAACACCTCTTCATCTTCAAGCACATACCTATCCATCTTTTCACAATCGTGGCATAATTTCATTTCGACAATCTCTGCATCGATGCGAGATAAGCGCTCCTGCTGAATACCGAGTTGTTTCTCTCGTCGTTCGAGCTCTTGTGACTGAAACTGCATTGTTTTCTTTCTGGATAGCTTTGACATCCTTCTTAAGTTTAATGGTCCAACCTATTTCCTCTTCCAGTGCTCCTACTGAATACCGAGTTGTTTCTCTCGTCGTTCGAGCTCTTGTGACTGAAACTGCATTGTTTTCTTTCTGGATAGCTTTGACATCCTTCTTAAGTTTAATGGTCCAACCTATTTCTGAAAAAGTTCTTCAGTAATTGTCTTCAACTATGTCTCTGCTTGTAATGCTTTATCGGCTAGCACTTGATAAGCCTGCTCGACCGTAAGGAACAAACTACGAGTAGTGTCTAACTGATTTCCTTGTCAACCACTATTTGCTTGAGTTGACTGATCTCCGCATCTGCTTTGGCTGCCAAAACTTCTTCCTGGAGGGGTGCGATGTCTGCTTTGAGTAGATCAACCTTGGATTGATACTCCGTACGTAGGGATTGATGGGCGTCTTGTAGTTGGTGAGGGAGATGCTTAGAAAGGTGAATAAGGTAATTTCCTATCTGGGCTAATTGAGCCAATGAGTCAGGGACACTCGAGGTGGAGATGGGTCGAGAGGGATTCATCGAAACTGTGGCAGAAGAAGAAGGGGGAGAGTCATCAGGAGAGGAAGGGCTACCGAATGGCATGGTGAAGGAGGAGGGCTAGGTGGCAAAGGCACTTTGGACGGAGAAAGGGGAAGAAGAGGATTTTTGGGTGAAGACGGTAGGGCAAGAGTTGTTACTGTAATAGGCTAGATATCCGATTGTACCATCATTTCCTCGATTTGCGCTTTCTCCGCTAGTTGCACAACCTCCGTGACAGTGTCGGGCACTTGCTCCTGGGAATGAGGTTACGGCTGAACGACCGTATCACCGAGATGAACACCTTCCATTATAGTATTTGGAGTGGCTTGATCCTTAGGAGATGGTGGAGCAGAGAGGATCGGTGCAAAGGAGGCAGTATCCTGCAATTGGACTGTTGATGAAGGCTGATTTTGACTTTGAGAGGGGCTCAATTTGTGACGCTTCCCCCGGAAAAATTGCAGGAGGTCGTCGTTGTCTTCACCCTCTATTACCTGCACGGATTCTTCATGAAAGAGAAGAGCATCCATTGGAAGAGGCTACATTTGTTGTTTTATTCTTGCACTCTGCAACACCATTTTTTTGAGGTGTATATGACATTGTACATTGGTGTGGAATATCTCTTTCAAAAAGAAAAGCATTAAATTCATGTGACATGTATTCACCTTCAGAATCCGTGCGAAGAGTCAAAAGCTTATTTCCACAAAAATTTTCAACCATAGTTCAAAATAGTTTAAAGCAAGAGAATACCTCATTCTTTGCTTTCATAGGAAATACCCAAGTATGGTATGTTGCATCTTCAATGAAGGCAACAACGTATACATGTTTGCCAAAAGATTTCTTCACAGAAAGGGCAATCAATGCATGAGCTTGGGCATACTTTCCATCATATCTAAGTTTCTCTACATAGGTGGAGAAGGCATAGTCCCTATACTTGATGAAGATCGTGAATCTATGACAAAATTTTGTGTGGTAGAAGAACCATTGGGTCGCCTATCAACGTCTACCAATATGTTCCATAGTTTCTTTGCAACAAGAACATGCTTCATGATATAAGAACACATTGGATAGTTGGTCCCATCAAGCTTATCTTCAACTTTAAGCATGCCAAACAAGTCAATGTTGCTTACTGTTGCACCAAAGAACTCAAAAGTAGCAAGATATGAACTTCAATAGAGCTTAAATGCAAGTTGAAATACGACTCACAAATTGTAACTCCAATGACAAGTAGGACTACACAAATGACTTTGAAAGGGGGGTACAACTCCAACACACTTGGTGGAAATTATCTTTGAGTGCTTAACTTCATATTTCTATGGTCCATAACTAATTTGCACTGTTAAAAGTGCACGCAATGACATCACAAGAAAATAGCAAGTTAAGGAGTTAAACTTGCTTTGATACCATTGTTGGGTGTGTGAGTGAGTGAGGATGCACGAATAGAAGTACACGCAAGAGCAAAGGAGATCAAAGCACAAAGACACAGGATGGCTAGAAGAGCTTTCTATCGATAGATGATCACTGGTATAAGAATGAATGAAGTGAAAGATATAAAAAGAATCTCTAAGTATAAAGTACCACCATGTGTGAGTATATCATGTACATGTGATTACATGGGAAAAACCTCTAGCCATCACTAGAGTAAAAAGTTCCCATGTATAGGGAAATGGTTCACATCAACGCTACTCATGGGACACCTAAGTGTAAGCAAACTCTAGTGTAGTACCAAACATATGTCTCAATATCTGCCAATGGTTTCCTCTTTTGATGATGTTTTGCCGCTCTAAAAAACAATGATGCTAAGTTAATTCCTTTTCTTATCTCTTGAGACTCTTTTTAACTAGAATACCAATCTAGCATATATCTTTAACTCAAATGATTGATTTGCCTGATTGTATTATTAATCAGGTGATTTGAAGTAGCTTAATCTAGGTTAACTTATAGGAAAGGATCTTTCTAAGTTCTTTCTTTGAAGAAATCTTTATTTTGAGGTCTCACTACTAAATTCTAACCATCACTAGTATGATCTTTGCATAGTGCCTTTATCTCTTCATCTAAATCTCTTTTCTCTCTACCAAATCTTACCACTTCCCATGAAACAAATTCTTCAACTTCACGATCATCTACATCGACAAAAATCATGGTTATTATTAGAAAATATCAAGTGATGCAATTGTCAACAAATTGCAGCTATGTTGATATATTACCAACTTGTCAACAAGAACTCAACTTTCGCAATCACTACCTTCCAACCCTACACAACCAACAAGAGAAGATCCCTAGATCCTCAAGTGTACTATTTCCTAGTTAATGTATCATATTCTTCACCAAGACCAATTATTGAAAAGGAACCCAAAAAAATCCCATTCCCATAACTTAAGCATCTTCATCGTCAAATAACCCTTGGGCACATTGCTCAAGACCTTCATCTTTCGCATATTTTTTAACAAGTGCATCTAAAATTGCATTCATAGGTCCACCCTACAAAATCATGCATCGAACACTACTACCTAAGACCCATGCACTGCACTAAGTAGTTCCCCTATGACTACTTTCACAATCCTTCTATAATATTGTTTTCTTTTTTACATCGTGAAAGCAGCTTTGTTGTTTTTTTCTTTTATCACAACATGCACAATCCTCAATCCTGATCCAACTTATTTTTATTTTTTCCACCCATCTTTTATTTTACTTTCAAAGGGTCACAAATCACTCATGCACACCCTCATTTCCAATCCTTAATTTTCTTTTAAGACACCATTTATTTTTCATTTTCGAGGATAAATATAAAAGATATTCAGAAATTCAAAAATAGTCTCCAAAGCACTACAAACTGATTGTTTATGAGGTTTTGCAAATGTTAGCTAGGGTACTATGATGCCAACATCTAGCGCTTGACGTGTATGCCACACTCATTTTAGATGTCACAAGAACGTTTGCCATGGACAACAAAAAGCGAGGGGAGGAAGCTCATAAGTCTGCCTAAAAATCACTAAATCAAAGCGATCAAAACTTAGTCAAAGGATGAAGAATGTGATAAAAGGAAAAAAATGAAAGTAAAGGACAAATAGATCTAATAGTTTTTCTCATCTCACATTACTCGTCAGATTAAGTTCTTTTTTCATTTTTATTCAAAATATGTGTAAAATTACTTATTTTTGGCATAAACCCTATTTGTAACAACAACCACGTCTACAATGGAAAAATCGAGTAGCATTCAAGCTTCATGCGCATACTAGAATAGCCACACCAAATTCTATATCTTTTTGGCACTGTTTCAACTTCCACATAACCTATGGACACTATTTTTAAAGTTAGGCAGAACATTACAATGTGAACACTGCTCTTAGAAAGTCATAAAAGAGAAAGAGCTCTCATTTGTTAAGGTTACTTGTTTGGAGTGACCTTAGAAAACTTACAAGTCTTCTTAGCTTTTGTACCAGAATTTTGCAATACAGTGAACTGCTTAGAGCATCATCCCTCTTGCCTACCCGCGCGCGCGTGTGCGCGCACGCATGTATGTGTCAGTCATGTGCATGCTTCTATCCGTCCTTTGGAGGTCTTCATACCTACCAACTAATCTCTCCATGGATAAGGCATTCTTGTTACTGTGTGCACTCTTGGACTACGACCACAAGAGTTTACAGATGGAGTCCTAGCAACCACCTTGTAGAGAATCCCCCTTAAAAACAAATACAATCATAAACATCTAATTGCACAGGCAATCAAATTAAATCTAGCCTTGGTGCCTCCAAGGCATCAGCATGTCTGAACTTCTAGAAAGCTGACTCTTTTCACTATCTCAAAATTGACCCTTTTCATCCCTCTAACAGAGAATCCTCTCCAAATCTTTGAGAATTACGTGGACAGTCTTTTTATGGTCGGACTCCTTCCTCAAATCTTTGACGATTTCGTGATTGAAAGGTCTTATGCCTATGCACACCATATATCCAACTCCAAAGTTACCATCCTGAAACAAACCTTCATTAACAAATGCAAGCATTCACACATACACATCATGCCCTTTCGCTATGCATCAACTACTTAGTTTCCTCCATACTACAATTTCTCCAAGCTTGTGAGACCTTACTATTTATCATACAAACCACTTTCTTCTTCATCCTGTCACTTTATTCTATTCCGTTTACATTAACATAGTTATGTTAATAATGGATTCCGTGCCCATCGACAGAAATATCCTTTCGACTGTGACCCATGATCCTGATAAGGATCACCGGCATAGTGTCAAGTTATTTTATACAGCCTTCCGAGATGATGAGTCCACTTTCTGATCTTGGTGTTTCATTTTCTAGAGGCATCCTGTGTGCTGGCCCTACAATTTTGTTTGTCCATATATTTAGAGTCTAGCATTCCTTAAAGAAATGGCTACAAATCTTCTATCATTGACAAGATTCCACATATATTCACCTCCAGGAAAGCAACGATGGACTCCTGGGAAAATCTTGAGAACATTATGCACGCTTTAGTTGGTACACACGTATCATGTGAGCAATGTAGAGAACGCATCCCTGTACAATGCATGATTGATATAAAACTAGAAATCAAGACAAGCTCAGCATCAGTACCTGCTCTCGCACATATACATGAACACAAAAATAGGTCTGTGTTAAGTTTATGTGATAAATCTATGGATGGACAAAACAAATCTGTGAATATAAGATCAACATTAATTTCATATTTTACATGTTAAGGTTGCATTTCGTAAGCTAAAATCCAAACAGTATAGTTTGTGGTATGTCACACCCATAACTTGTTTCAAAGTCCCTGTTCTTCAGTAATATTCTATTCCACATATAGAGACTGATTACACACCTTCCCAGATGTCTACATTGATTGACACCTTTTGCAATTCTTTGAATTCCCCACATAATCATGAAACAACTGGCAATTCCGGCAGGCCATGAACAAAGAAATCGTCATATCCCATGGAGACCTTGCCAGGCAAACTCAGATGTGTAGCATTTCACATGATCTTTCAGGAAGTCAAAATTATGTACAACATAAGAAGCCAGCTTACATTGATGATTTTAGAGCAGATTTCTCCTTGTTCGGTTGAATTGAGGCCATGAGGAACTTTTCAATCAGAACTTTCAGCTGTAATAAATTGAAGAAGAAAACTGACTATTTTCATTTGCAGTTGGTCTCCACATTGAAATTGCCTGCCTTTACGAATCTGCCTCGTACTCTTAATCTAGTCTCAGCCCTGGCTCTGCGTGATTCATACCGAACAAACTTATCAAAGCTGCATTCCCACAGAAAAATGATGTATGTGAGTATTAAGATTGTTCAAAGACACCCAATAGCAGAATAATATAGCCATGCCAGAAATCTTATCAAAAGTTGGTCACATAAGAATAAATCATTACTGAATCTCTCACCATGAACGATGATAATGAAATGCAATCCTCAACAATACAGACAAAAAGCACACGCTACCATAAATAAGAATAACAAATGAAAAAGGTGCCCTTAGCATCCATTTCTATGGTCTTATGGCTACTATGAGTCTCCAAACAAACGATAAAATTCATAATGATTATACACTGAAACAGCAAAAGTGAAACAAAAGAGGAAAAAAGCACTAAAACCAGCTGCAAGAAGGTCAGTGAAGGCTAATAGTGACCATGATAACAAGGATAGATATAGCATACTTGCGCATCTTCTTCTTCTCTTTGTACCGTAGCATTGCACTGCCTCTAGCCTTGGCTGACGCAGCAGTATCACATTTCGATGGAGCACTAGCTTGTTCTTTGTTCAAAAAGCTATGACTCAAGCTATGCTCTGATTGGTTTTGAGGTTCTGAATCAAATGGCTTTTTAGAGGTTGGAATATCATCATTGAAAGAGATGGTATCATCGTTATCTTCTCTCAATGATGACCTGAATGAGCTCGGACAATCTGTTGCAACTGTACCCTGAGAAGCATACAAGCAAAAAACCATTACACCAAAAATTCCAAATATATAATTTTACATGGTCATTGGTTTTCTTGTTAAAGCATGAACTACATATGCTGAAATCTCAATAATGCACAGAAAATGATGGTAGGAATGAGTCCTCACACAGATCATCAAGCTTCACATGGATGAATAAGCAGCTTTCTTTCAATTTGCGTACTCACCGGCCATGACCCATCTAGTATCTGTGAAATCTGTGAATTCACTCGAGAAGAAGAGACCACGTGTTTTTCATTCTTTGGATTATGAGTCATCTCATTATTTTGAAAGAAAGGTGGTGGTGGTGGTGGTGGCATCCACGACTGCTGTTTGGTTTTCATGATGGGTGAATGTGTATGCGATTCATTTTGATCTTTGGTAGTGTCCTTGGTAGTTGTCACCCTGGCTCCCTGCAATTGCAACCACAAACAAAGCAAACACTAAGACAAACAGATACTACAATACATGAAATAAATGAAGTGCAATTAATTTTAGACAATTAATGTTGAAATAGCAAAATGTCATCCTTGATCACCAGCCTTTATAAATAGCCTGAAATCACAGCAGGGGTACTCCAAGAACCAAGTAAAACAAAAAACAGGGCAATTCTCGCCTTTTTCTCAGAGCTGTGATTCCACAAAGTTTTGTTGTCGAATCCTTGTGGATGACTGTATGCATTGAGACTATGTCCATGTTGAACTGGAACCTCCTGCTGCATTTGTGCCTCTGAATACAACTGAGCATCTAAATTCATAAATGGCACAGTATATTGTTCTAGGGAAGGGGCCAGACAGTGTTGTATGGGCTCCTGCAGCCATCCAACCAAAGAATCATCACATTCTACTTGTCGTCTCCGTAGCTGTTCCAGCTGCTCAAGAAACACCTTGTTTCCTGCACATTGCCCTTCTCCCTGCAATCGCCCCAAGCAAGCTTTAGATAGACCCTCTGAAAAACTCATCTCCACTGTTGCGAATTGAAGCAAACTCAAACTTTCTATGTCAAAAAAAAAAGAAACTGGAAACATTCATGTTATTCGAAAAATTTGATAAGGCTTTTAATTCGTTAATCATGCACAAATCAATGATAGACTTGCATCCAACTCTGGTAATGGGACCTCAATTGTAATGTTGAAGTAAATAACACTATCATTGTAGATCCACAAAGCGACGAGATCAAACATCTTATACAGTTCCTCACAAATAATATATTGGAAAGCAAAAACTTGATGGTCCACTCCATGAAGCGAAACACCTCAAGGTCTCACAAATGCAGATGCCAACTGTGAAAGAGAAATTAGGAGAGCGACTTCGAGGGACATGCATATATTCCCTTGAGATATGCCATTGAGTGTCTGTTATCTAATCTTTTAGGAGCAAAAAAACACGGTAACTTTCTGTTCTAACTTTTATGTGTAAAATTTGTATATTTTCACTCTTGTCAAATCTGTTAGCCTGCTGTGCTGGCTGTCATAGTATGGCCAATTGAATGCAGTTGGATTGCAGAACTTGATGAGAGCTAATAATTTGATTTATAAGATCTCTGGAGAAGCTTTGAAAGTGATCAAGTGTTTGCAGCAGCAACTTGAGCACAACGGACCTGAACAATATGGACTAGTTGAAGTTTTGCACCTATCCAAGGCTTACAGAATGTTTGCTCCTAATTTGTGGGATAATGAAGGTCCTATAGGTGATGAGAATCCACACTGAACAGTAGCAAAGAAATCTGAAGCAGTGGTTGGAAATAATCATGACAGCACAAAATGCTCCTGGCTCTTAGCTGTGTACAAGCAGGTAAAACACAGAAAATAACAGCAGCACAGCAGCACCACAGGAGGAAGATAAAAGAGAGAACATGGAGAAGCCCTAGCACAAAAGAAAAGATATGGGACTTAGGGTCAAGGCCCCAATCCACTAAAGACCTCCAACTACATGACAATGATCTTAATGTGGACTTAGGGTCAAGGCCCCAATCCACTAAAGACCTCCAACTACATGACAATGATCTTAATGTGGAGGGGCAAAATAGTAGATGGAAATCTATTTTGGGTTTTCCTTTTCTGTTTTTTTTTTTTTTTTTTTGGGGGGGTTGGGGGGGGGGGGGGGGGGGGGGGGGGGCATCATTCTGGCCCCCATCTTTCCCTGAAGAAAATAAAATAATAAAGTAGGAAGAACTCTTTCAAAGAGATTTTATATGGTACAATCCCAACCTCCTCCCAATTAATGGCCTCAATGACTCCTCTAAGTGACTCCCACTATTTTGGCCTCAATGACTCCTTTAAGTGACTCCCACTAACTGCAGCCATTGCTAGATGGAGTGTTTTGGAAAGACATGTAGTTTGATGATCTGCGGGCGTAGTAAGCTGTATAGATTTTGACCAGCAAGACGAAGCTAACCTCAATCACGTCTTGAATGAAGTGGTACCAGACATCAATACACTTTATCCGCACATTGAACATAGAGTTCTTGACCAACCATATAGCATTCTCAACATCACAATATAATACCAAAACCTCTGCTCAGTATGCAAGCAAGCTAACCAAATAGCTTCTTGGGAGCCTCTATGACTAAACATACTCAGCCTCTATGGTAGAAAGTGTGATTATCTGAACACCATAAGACAACTCCACCTTTGAAGGTAGAAACATATCCGCTAGTATACTTTCGTGTATCAACATAGCTAGCCATGTCAGAATCACAATAACCTTGGTTTTTCAAGTCCCCTCTGCCAGCAGCCATAGTGTGAGGAATTTCACTCCTGCCCTATAGATCACTGAGGATGGATTTTACTGCAGACCAATAGTTCTATCCAGGTCAAGCACTATATCAATTTATCACTCTTACTGCATGTACGATATCTGGATGTATTGTTACCATAGCTTATACACAAATGATCTGCATGTTCAAGCATATCGAACAGATTGCATGTTTTCTGCTGCATTTTCATTTATTTGACAATCTGCTTCTGAAAGCTTTACCCATGGTTGGAGAGGTACCAAAAGCGGCTTTGCATCAACCATGTCAAACCTGTCCAACATCCTCTCAGTATACTTCTAAGATAAGTACAACTTCTTTTGCCTGTCCCTTCTAGCCCTTATGTCAAAAACGTGCTCAGTATGACCAATAACCTTGGTGGAAAAGACAGTTTGAGGCTGACCTTTATCACCTAGAGAATCTTTTCATGCTTTCTCCGAATAAGCTTGTCATCAAGATACAACAAAATACTAACAAGACTGCCATCCTCATCCTTCTTTGTCTAGTTAATCCCAGTGAAAACATGAACGAGTCAAACTTTTCATATCACTGAGTGAGGCTTTTTTCAGGCCATAGAGAATCCACTTAAGTCTACACACCAAATGCTTCTTTCATCAAAACACAAGCCCTTCTGGTTGTTTCATGTAACGTTCCCCATCTGGGTCTCTGAGGGGAAAAAAGGTTGTCTCCACACCCATAAGATACAACAAGTCTAAAACAGCTGTAAGAGCAAAACGTGTCTTGAAGGTAGCCAGTTTGCTCACCAGTGAGAAAACCTCCCAGAAATTGACTCCCTCAGTTTGTGTATATCCTGGAGCTATTAGAGAAGCCTTATACTTCGGCTGATCAACCGAGATTTTTACCTTGTAAGCCCATTTTTTGGCATGGCCTTCTTGCTGACTGGCCACTTCAGAAGATCCCATGTTTTATTTCCATGGAGGACCTTGACTTCCTCCTGCATAGCAAGCTCCCACTTGTAATGAAGTTCACATCTCTCAACCTCCTTAAGTGACAAAAAACATCCTCCATCTGTATGAAGTGGCAGAAGAAGGGATGAGGTATATCGTTGTACCAATCTCCTATGTCAATCTACGAGCCAACTTCCAAATGATCTACATTATTTGGAATGAGTTCCAGTTCTGGTGGAATATCACATACTACTCAACGGGTGGATCTACTCATGCAAGTCGTTGCCTCTCTTGACATGCAAGGACTCTAATCTGTTGTCCTTGTCCACCTTCTTCTGGAATTGACATGATGGTTTGCAGAAATCAACCTTATTGTTTATTTACTTAAAATGTCTCCTCAGGATGATGGATACATGGACGTTTTCCTGAAAATCTTCCTCTTCGGTTCTGATGCATCAATAGTTTTAAGCAACCTTGCCTCATTAGATAATAGATAACTATGGTAGCTCACCTCACCTTTCTCTTCATATCTTACCAAATTATCCTTGATGGCTCTTGCATCTAGTTTACTTTTGAGCTCCAATCAGACATGCACAAATGCTTCACAAACGAGCTATGAAGTTGGTCATATGAGGCTGTCTTGGGATGAAAACGCAGCTATGAAAGCATAGGATTTAAGGCATCTTGTTTAATTTTTAGCAATATCAGGCACATACAGAACGTCACAGAGTAGGTAACCACTCTTCATCTCTAAAGGAATAGTGTCAATGCCTTTAACAGGAAGAGATTGCTTATTTGCACAAGTGACCAACATGTTTGTGTTAGATGAAGACATGCTAGAGAACAAATATTTCTGAGGAATAATGTGTTTGGATGCACCACCATCCAATAACCAAATGTTAGATCAAGTGACTGAATTAACCTGCTCTTCATCTAGGCTAGTGATTCTGGCAAACATAAGATCTTGTTCACATTCACTTATGACATTGGCATCCTCATACTTATTCTCATTATCATTTTAATTATCTACTGCCTTTCTTAAAGGTCTTTTTTGTATCAGATGTAGAGCTCTTAGGTTCCTTAGAATACTTGGTGTACTACCTTTCTGACTACTAAAGATAGAATCAAGATGAAGGGTTTAATCCACCAAATGCAACGCATGGGTCAAGCTAGATCTACGTATGGCTTCACAAGTTCAAATTTAATCCAAACTCACGAATTAAAGATAATAAACACAAGCTCAAATACAAATGAAAATCCAATAACAACAGATTGCACAATAGAATAAGATTAAGGTAGATCACGAAAATGTATACAAACAAAAATGTGATATAGAGTCCGAGCCTGCGTAGCCTAGTGGCTGACGCCTTGAAGCTGTAGGAGGATGTCCTGAGTTCAAGTCCTGGCTGGACACGTCCATGAGTCTTTCATGAGGGGTGCCTCTACCTTAAGAGTTTGTATTTTCAATTCATTGTTCTCTCAAAAAAAAAAAAAACCAAAAAAAAAGTGATATAGAAAATGGAAAAACAAATAGATAAATAAAAAGAGAGTAAATTAGTAATCCAAAAAGAATAAAAGATAATTTTCTTTAAAATGTTGCAAATTTAAATAAGATCATTAAAAAATTTATATTTTTCTTCAAGAAGAACGAAAGCAAATAATAATAGTAATAATAATAATAATTTAAAGTTGGAAGAAAGAATTTTCTTTGTTTTAAAGAACAAAAGTACATCTTCAACTTCTATGTCTGTCCAAAATAAGAAGCATCATGTTGCAAACTTTATCATGCATAGCTTGGACAAGGAGCCATAATATCCCTACTTACACCATGATTGCCCTACAGTAAGTGCATGCCCTAATAAAATGACTTTTTAAATGAAGAGTTCTAATAAGAGCAACGAGCTAATTTATTATCATATCCAGCTAGATCTAGCATCAAAATGATGAAAAACGCCAAAAAGATGTTTAAAAGAAACTTCCAAAAGTGCATATAATGGAAGAAATGACCATTAGAATGAGAATATACACCTTAGGACCACAAACAAAACCAATACGAAAGATCAAAAACTTAAAGGAGATTGAGAGGGTAGGAAAAAAAAAGGTGTAAAACAAGGATGCACGGCAAGAAAATAGTGTAAAAGAAAATACTTTTAAAGCATTAAAAAGATGAAAATACTTCTCCTTATTTAAGGACACACACTACTAACAAGAAACAAATCTTGTTCTTATTGCCACCATTGCCAAGCAAGCTCTCATACCAAGTAATTGGAGTGCACATATGGAAAGCAAAAGAGTGGGGCTCAAAAGAAAGTGCACCAAGAGTTGAACTTGATAATCATTAGATCCAACAACAGAGTATGGTTCAGCCTACATCTATGTCAAAGTTGAAAAATGCTTTCAAAGGTGTATATGACCAATACAAATGACCATTGAAATGAATACATCTACTATTAGAATGGAAATAACTGTCACAAAACCACAAAGAAAACCACAACAAGTGTAAAAAGAGGTTAGGATGGTGGAAATAAGGGAAAACCAAGGTAGGAAAATAATGTTCAAAGAAGCTCTTTAAAGCATGAAGACAATGAAGGAAAGCTTCTCTGCATTTTCGAAGACAACTCTAGCAAGAGACAGATATCATTCACCACCATCGACCATTGCCACATAGCATCCCCATGAGGCAAGCTTTATTAATATGTGGATGGAGATTGCACATGTGGAAGCAAAAGACACACATAAGGAAAGTATAGAGCTCAAAAGTAAGTGCATGACAATGGAAATATGAGAACACATCACTAGACACAGTGGCTGGCATATCAATCCCTAATCTGTTGCCTTGAAGACAAAACCACATCACAGGGCAGGAAATATATCAATCTCTAACATGCTGTAACTTTCTTCAGTTTTGCAAAAGATTTCTGCACATCAAGTAGTCAATACCATTAAACAAAGAAGTTGAGATCTTTAGTGAAAAATGTGGCAATATATCCATTTCCAACCTGCTGCACCTTGTTTTAGTTATTATACAGATTTGTGTGCATCAACTAGTCAAAACCATTAAACGAAGAAGTTGAGATCTTTAGTGGAGATTTTTTTCCCCAAATACGACTATCAGTATAAAATAATGTTTAAAATGTTTGAAAGAAAAAATAAATAAAAGCTTTTCTATAACTGACACATAAATATTATTGTAAAGATATAACGACAAATTTTCAGCTATAGGTAGAAAACTGCACCAATTTTCAACATGTTCACGGTGTTCTGGAGGGAAGACGATGGGAAAATAAAAATCCCACCAGCAATAGCTTTTTAAGGTGACAAGATTCCGTACCAAAAGTTGATCTGGTGAAATCGAAGGATCTGAGAAACATGAACTTGCATCTGATGACAAGAATGAATCCAAGCTACTTGTCCAAGGCGGGTCAAGAATGCTAGACAAAGAAGCATCTGAAGCCCAGCAGAATTTGTCAAACGCTGTAATCCTACTCGATAGTAGAACATCCTGCCGAAGGGCGTTGAAAGTATGGCATTTCCAAGCAGAGGCCAATTGCGAGGGCACAAGGCAACCAGTAAAAGTGCTGGATTTGGCGAGCGTATGGCCGTCTCCATCATGCCCCTCTTGTTCGCATACGGCACATAAGAATCGCCCTTCCTCCTCGCACTGCCACGCTGAGGCACGCTCGCCACAGAATTCACATAAAGGGGCCCTTACGTGTTTCAAGGATAGGGGATTCGCGGCATGCACATGATGATCGCACAATAAGCAGAGTCTAGCTGAGTCTGGCTTACAATACAGAAAAGCACGTCGCTCCTCGCAGAAATCACACTTGGGTTCTTCAGACCGAGAAGGAGGTGGCTGGAGATCTCCCGCCATCGACGCTCTTAAGAAGGAGGAATGAGAAGACAATTTGGTGAATCTTCGCGCGCATTTGCTCTCTCTCTCTCTCTCTCTCTCTCTCTCTCTCTCTCTCTCTCTCTCTCTCTCTCTCTCTGAGATGCAAATAAGCGAACTTCTCCTTCGGCACAGTAGACCCAAGAAGCTAGATTTGTCTGCACAGATAGGCCCAAGAAGTTGGATTCTTGCGGCTATGGTGCACAGCAAGCCTGTGAATACGTCCGTGCATTGGAGTGACCGAAGGTGCGAAGTGTAATGGCGTGCGTATATGCTTACGTATACCAAAAGCGCAGACCTAGCGATTAGCGAAGAAAGGCTGAACGCTTTACAGCTCCCTGGCACATGCTTCTGGAAACAACGAACGGAAAAGTGGAGAGGCGAACTTTTTGAAATAGATTTTGCCTCAGATGCGTAAATATCTTCCCAATGCGCTTTTCCTTAGTGCCCACTGCCCATGCAGGCTGATAATGCCCATGCAGGCCATCTACAAGAGGAGGCCTCCTCAATTTAATCAACAAAAAGTCACCTCATCGTTGTAGTCAAGCTTTTAGTCAAATGGAGAGAAAGGAGCATATCAAGCATGAGGAAGGATGGATATAACAAGGCAACACATGCTCCACCCTCCTTAGAGACTCATGAAATGGAGTTATTGACTCATGAAAACGGGGTAAGTAAGGCAAATACAGAGTCTGCACATGGAATGTGCTATCTATGTCAAAGGAAGAGAGAAACAAGGGGGAGAAGGAAGGACTAGGGTGGGATCACCTCTCAAATGAAAAATGACACGTGGTAAATGAAGTAGTAAACTACTTGTATTGTTTTGGGGCGCTTTGAGATGGGATGCTAGAAGGCATGGATTCAACATGTTCTCTATTTGTATTGTGTTCAAGGTTCGACAAAAGGTTAAGGTGTATGCATATTAAGAACTTCATTCCATAAAATAGCAATGTCCATAGCAAGACTTCGTTCCATAAGGTTTAGGGTTTAGGGTTTAGGGTCTAGTGTGTCCCCATAACTTCCTGTTGTCAGGATCTGGCTCACGCACAAACAGAGGTTACGAACATAGAAAACACACAGAGGAATAGACGCAACAAGAGACGAGATAGAACGAAGTATTGGGTGCAATCTCTCCCATGCACTATGTTTCGGCAGTCCACCGAGTGCATGTATTTATAGGAATTTTTGATAACGTCGAAAAGAGTGGTTACATGAGAGCGGCTTCGAAAAGCAAGCGTGAAACTAAAAGTTGGTAACTTTTACAGAAAGCCATTGCTTTCAATAACAAGAACCGCAATCTACAACAACCCTTATACTAACCATTACTTTTCTAATTGTTTCTAACAATAGAACCTTCTACGCAGGTTTATTTACAAGCTAAATAATAATTATTCGGATTATTGATGTCCGCCCTTTCACGCCTTGCACGCTCCTCACGAACCTTCAGCTGCTATATTAGAAACATCAAAAACACATTAATACATTAATAATTTAACACTCCAACAATTATTTGTTCAACATGTTCCATAATTCATAACACTTCCACTTTGGGTTATCCATTAGGTTGAAAATGTCCAAACTATTCACCCAAAAACCCTTCATTTTTAGGTTATTATATCAAGAGCCTTGTGCTTACATTAGTTCCTCTCTAAAAGCCTCAAACTCAAAAACCCTGAAAATTTTGTACATTTTTGTGCCAATGAAATGTGTTTGCAAATATAAATGCATGTATAGTAAGGTGGACATATGTAAAGAAGGGAATGATATGTAGAGAGAGACATAGAGATGCCATGACAAAAAATGACATGTAGAGAGAGACATAGAGATGCCATCAAAATAATTCAGTGCAAAGATATGCTAGTATGATTATTGTTTATTGTTCCCTTTGGATCTTTGACATGTTTCTTTTTCATCTCTTATATGTGAGTCTTTTAGTTGCAATGGGTGTTCTTCACTTTACATTATCATTGTATTTGCACAAAGTTGACTTGCAACCCAATAGGTTAACGAGGAAAAAGTAGATGAGAACCTTTTTGGAATATGTTGTGCCGAAATGCAGAAATATCTTTAAAATGCACTTTTCGTTGTGCTTGCATGTAGATGCCCGTTAAAGGCAATATATACTACTTTTCTGACCAAGACTCTCATATACATACTCATCCATCTAATACCTTGGACCAACTAGAAAAATGTGGGGTCTTCTTGTTGATTGTCATGGGTTCAAGACCCATTCATTCATGGATATGACCGAAGCATTGGTCATTGTTTTTGGAGTTAGCATATTTCCAAGATCATGTGGTCTTTGGATCTCAGATTCTTTATTGTGAAGAAAAAGGTTGGTTCAACCTTAGTCCCTAAGAGAGCAAGAGATGAGAGTTTGACACATGTCCACATGCCTTGTCACATGCTCATCGTGGCAAAGAGTGTCATGCTCCATAGTTGCAAACTTGAGGATAACCCCTCCTCCTTTGTCGCATTTAGGAAGTGAAAACTTTTAGTCCATTCAACATGCTCTATCTTCTCTCACATTACCTACTTTCATCTAATATATGAAATTTTCAAACTCAAAATATCATGAACGCTTGTTAAAGGATTATAAATTATCCGAGTAACATATTAAATAGAAGAAATGTGATTATTTACCAACGCTATCCACACACATACATACGTACGTACGTATGGACATGCATGCATGCATAAATACATATGTACATGTATACATGCATAAATACATGCATCCATGCATGTATTTGCCTCTGTATGCATGTATGTGTGTACGTATATGTGTATGCATGAATGTCTGTATGTATGCATGAGTGTATGCGTGCATGTATGACTGTGTATGTACCTATGAATGACTGTGTCTATGTATGAGTGTGTGTATGCATGTATGTATGACTGCATGTATGTACGTATTGAATAAAAAACTCTTCAGTTTCACAACACTAATACAAAATTATACTTATGATAAGTAACTTTTTGGACCAATTGACAAAGCATTCAAAAAAATTAAAATAAAAAAGTAAAATAATATGTTCCTTATATACAAAATGTTTCCCCTATAATATAAATGAAAGTACAAGTGTTAAAAAGGAGGTATAGAAGATTATTTCAAGGGGATGAGGACATTTGAATAATGATTCTTTGATTGGTTCTATTTGAGTTCGTACACAATGCAAGGTAAAGAGCAGAATCTTACTATAGTTACTATAGTTAGTAAGAAACAATGAAGCAAGAGGAATAAACATGCACAATTACCATGCTGAGGTGTCAAATGAAAAAATCAATTATAAAATTTACTTGAGAAGACTAGATAGAAATCATAAATGTTTACTTTCCAAGAAGTAGTTGGGATTTAGTGCCCACTCTTTGCACAACTTGTTATGTTATGTGACTTTTAGACCATTGTTGATACATGTTTGTGTGTGTGTGTGTTTTGTTTTTAACAACTCTATAGATATCTAAAAAATACATATCTATATACATGCACGTTCTGTCACCTTGATGCAGCGTTGACACACACACACATACATATATATATATATATATATATATATATATATATATATATATATATATATATATATATATATATATATATATATATATATATCACACACATATATATATATCGTAGAAAAAACTCAAAATGTATTAGTAACTATAAACATATCGTAGTAGAAGTGCACGCGCTAAGAATTTCCCAAAACAAGTATCTATCTTATAGTGGGTGGTGAAATTCTAATATATATATATATATATATATATATATATATATATATATATATATATATATATATATATGTGTGTGTGTGTGTAGTTATGTATGTATGTAATAAAGTACAAATATCTGTATGTATGTTTGTCCTTACACATGCTTAGAACATTATATTTCCAAATAAGTGTGTATTTGTAAAACTATGTTTTTGAGTGTCATATCATATCTATGGAACTATGTTCTTTTTAGAATGTAAAGTATGGCATATGCATTAGAAATTTATCAGCATATGCCAATGTACAAAATTCGCATGCAGGTCCCTTTGAATATGTAGTTACATGTACTCTTCCAAAATTTGTAACCAAAATCATTAGTAGAAAATATACAATAGCAAATATATATACGAATTACCACACTATACATATACATATAGCCATGTATATATATATATATATATATATATATATATATATATATATATATATATATATATATATATATATATATATATATATATATATATATATATATATACACTTTCATATGATGTGTTCATCACAATATATATGCAGTAAGATAAATTGTATAAATGTTTATATATACATAGATGTTCCTATATATTATGAAAGTACAGGAGAGTGTGTAACACATTTCAACATATCTGTACCTGGACTGTATACATGTTCCTAGACATATCCTACAAACAAAACAATGATTATATATGCACTAAAACTAATACCAATACTGGCTGAGTGAATAGCATGCATCTATTATAAAGCTACAAGATTTTGTAAAATTGCAGTATCAATTCTAAAAAACGCTGGAATAAAATGAAAAACCGCTAACTTAAAAACGCTGGAATAAAATGAAAAACCACTAACTTTTTGTTATAATTAAGAACAAGTACAAAATAACAACTTCCTTGTGAGAAAATTCATACATGGATAAAACACATAGAAACTTGAGAGTGGGTCGTTTATCACCTACTTTTATTAAAAAGAAGAATTGATATTCCAATGTGATTGAAAGACTTTACTACATAAGTTTACTACACTGAACAAACAATAAAATTTCTAGATTAGCATGGAGCATGGACACTTATTTATTTTAATACCCAGAGAATGCACCCTAGAAATCTTAGCAAAAAACTGTAAGAAATAGAAAATAATACCAAAGGACAAAAAGAAAGAGCATTCCCTATTGCTTAGTACTTCTTTTGGGAAATTTCCCTTGTTGCTTCAAGGAATGGTAGATGGAGCTCAAATATTCAAGGAATGGTATATTCTTATATGCATGTGTGTGTGGGTTCGTGTGTGTGTGTAAGTTATAATGATTATATTAGTATTTATACCCTATATGCAAATAGACATATTTATCTATAGTTATAAACCTTTTAAACTTAAAGATGAAGAAAATTTATAATTTTAGTTTTGTCCTTACATGAAACCAATGATATAATGTGTGTTGGAGAGATCCATTATATTTCCCCAACAAGGCCACGATGTATAGATGCTTTAACCTCGAGCCCGGCGGATGGGTGCGATCCACCAAACATGTAGTGTAACTTTGAAAAATGATTACATAGTTAAAAAAAGGCTGGTAAGATGATAATGTTACTGAAATTTTTAATCATTTTTATGAAGACATGTCATATAAATGGTGTAAAAAAGTGATCACAAGATCTAAATATTTATGCTGCCATAAAACAAAAAGGTTAATTAATTTCTTTTTTTTTTATTTTTTGACAAATATTGTTATCAAAGACTACGAGATCTTGTAGATCTTTTCTAAATTTGTGGAGCATGTATTTTCAACCAAAAGGCTAAAAGAATCCTATATAAACAATGAAAAGTTAGAAAGGGCCTCTGTAGGTGGGGTTTTCGGTCCATGTTTATAAATCTCTCACAAGAATGATAAAGTAAGTCCCCCAACCAAGTGGGACAAGGGATAAATGACAAAAGTGTACTATGTATTGAAAAAAGTCCTTAAGTTTCACAACAATGGTATAATATCATTCCAATAGACAAAGTGTTCTAAAATATAAATAAATATATATATTAAAAGAAAATACAAACCTCATATATAACATGTTTCCCTTGTTAGTGGCTATCCGGATTTTGTAATTAGTCGAATTTGTAAATTATATTTGTAAATTTTCCTAGAACTTTGTAGGAATATTAACCATCATTCAGAGTTGTAATCGATTAAGGAAGGTTAAAGTGGTGTAATTTTGTATTCTGTAAGAGGGGCAAAAGTGTTAGAAAGAAACCTGAGATAGCTAGAGAGTGTTGAAGCTAGAAGTAATTCTCTATCTGTTGTATTCTTGCAATCACTATAATGCATAACATATTTTCTCTTCTTTATTTTTTGTTCTACTATATTCTCATTGTATTCTTTGTTCGGAATTTATTTATGTTCAAGCAATGTTATGAGGTGATAGGGAGGGAATACAAATGCATTGGAATTCATTTATAGTAATCCCCATTTCCCAAACCCTAATTTGCTATAAAAAGAATATTGGCAAACATTTGGTGACCACGATGGGATGGGGTATCATCAACAACGTCCGTGAGGAAGTCACGACTGGTGCAGTAACGAGATGAATGAAAGCATTCCCAGTCATGAAGAAGGAGTATGCCAACATGATCGGGTAAGTGGCTTTTGAAATATCAAGAATTACAGGCAATGCTTGGAGCGATGGAATCATCTACATCATAGTGTACAGATACTATCGGAGGATAAGGCTTGAGAAGTACCCATGTAGCCGAGCAATTGTGTGCCTTAATAGATAAAGGGGTTATATTGTACCCGTTGTTGACACAACTACTGGACTTACAAGCAAATTTTGAAGCAACTAAGTTGCAAGCAGATGATGTGGAAGGATAGCGAGTCAAAGAGGAATCCGACAAGGAGCAAGATAGATGACCCTGGGATTCAGGTGTGATACTGGGCCTTTTGGATTTTTTTTGGATGGAGCAGCTTGAAGAAAAGTAGACTGTATTACGAAGGCAATTCGGTGTAGTATTCGAGACAGACCTAGGACGACATAAAGTTTGAAGAAGAAGATGACTTTTTGCAGATATCTTCTGATGGAAAGTGGAAGAATTTGCAAGTACCAATTCGTATGGCAGTGTCAATGCACCGAATTAGTGGAATGCATTTTAATCGGTTTAGCAAAAAAATTGATGATGACCCTAGTGTGCATGTTTGCCTTTTTGATACACAGTATGAAGGAAATCCAAATGATGCGCAAAAATGTCAAGTGTTCTAGGCTACTCTTGGAGGAGAAGTTGCTAGATGGTGAACAGAATTTGCTCCCAATCATTTTTGTATGTATGATGCTCTGGAGACAACATTCTTAAGGCAATTTCAGAAAGCTAAAACCACAGGTTAGTTGTTTATCACCTCGTAGTATATGGTGCATCAACTACTCAAATAGTGGCAAAATATGATTCTCTATTCCGAAGTACTTTGTGACAAACTTCAAAAGTGGAGCGTCCCCCCAAAGATGTGGTATGTGTTTGGTTTATGGATGGGTTTACTCTGTTACTAAAAGAAAGAATTTGTCTTTTTGCTTTAGATGGTACTAGAACATTGGATCAGACCATAAATTTGACATAGCAATTAGAACAGAATCTGAAGGTTGCTAATCCCATTTGGCAATTCTCTCCAGATGCCATACACTAGGTAAACACAAATATGTTCATAATTACTTATCTGTACAGCTAGCTATATTGTACAAAATGTAGGAATTTGGGCCATGTAGCAGCCAATTGTGCATTAAATCAAATGTATTGTGCTATTTGTAATATAATGAATCACAATACATATCAATGTATATATAATACTCACAATCAAGCCATGGCTACTAGTCATATTCAACCATAACCCAGACCTACTAGACAATGGTATTCATCACCATCTGTACATAATGTTTAGTTAAATGATTCAAGTAATTCTAGAAATAGGTTAGAATCCATTTTTCTAGGTAATAGGCGACAAAATAGGTCGAATTACTGAGGATATGGATAATGACATAGACCTTTTAACCGATACCGTAGGGATGAACGAGAGTATCAAAATGAAGGAAAAGGTCCACAATGCCAATTGTGTCTAGAATATGGTCATATTCGAGCTGATTGCCTAAATTCTTAGGACTATGACATGAGAAAACAAGAAGCTAAACTTAAGGCCCCAATGACGAACATGGTAGCCTTAACCTTTGAGGATCTAGTAGCTCCAATATTTCCTTGATATGGAAGATTTCAAAATAACAATGATTCCATGATAGTTCCAGATGTCACATCACATCACCAAGTTTATAGTCGAGCAATAGGATGGGCTCAAAAAGCTCTAGTTGAATTTTCCACAGCACATTGGAGTAGGCAAACTCAAAATGGATCCACAAATTAGGTTATGGGAGGAATAATTAATGATGATATAGTAGTTCCAAATGTATCACCATTATATAATAGTAACCCGAATCATGGAATAGTTATTAATTCTCAAGAACCTAACATTCCAGAGAGCAATAATAATGTAGCATATCCTTGACAATTATTTTGTAAATCTACCATACAGTTAACTTTTGGGGATTTATTGGAATTAGTTCCTTCCTTTTGAGATACTTTATGAAAAGAAGCACAAAATCCCAAAACAAACCATACTAATGAAGAAGAAGCTCAAGTCAATACGGTGGATCAAGCTAAGGATGAATAGGTAGATTATGCAGTACCTTTTTGTTGGAGTTAGATGTCTGCGGAAGCATGCTAACAACACAAGGAAGAAGAAGAAGCTTCGAACACAACACACAATACTGAATGTATTACCCCTAGAATGTACAAAGATAAGTTACTTGTTAGGGCTATAGGCATATATACAAGCCGGGGGAAAAAACTCCTAAAGAGGGGAAAAAGTGTCACGATGGTCCTATTATGTTCACACACATCACTACCTAAATATATCAACAAATCCCCTTGGGAGTGATGCAGTGAACAAGGAGCTAGCACTCATGTATAAGGAAGTGCCAAGCTACGTGGAATCAATCCACAAAAGGAAGTAAGCCCAAAGCTTTGCTGAAAGCTTCAAACTTCTCCCTAGGCAGAGCCTTCGTGAAAAGGTCTACAATGTTCTCATGCATGGGCACATATGCCAAGCTGATCTCCCCAACAGAGAACCTCTCCCTGACATAATGATAATGCACTTCAATGTGCTTAGTGCGAGCATGGAACACAAGGTTCCTCGCAACTCCCAATGTGCTCTGATTGTCAGTGCAGATGGTGGTGGCAGAAGACTAACCAACACCCAAATCATCCATAAGGCATCTAAGCCACACACACACTCAATAGTTGCTGTGAAAGTTGCCCTATACTCAGCCTCACAACTGCAAGTGGCCATAGTAGGCTACTTCTTGCTCAGCCAAGATATGCATGAGCTACCAAGCATGAAGCAAAAACCACTAGTGG
Organism: Ceratopteris richardii; assembly: GCA_020310875.1. Classification (NCBI taxonomy): domain Eukaryota; kingdom Viridiplantae; phylum Streptophyta; class Polypodiopsida; order Polypodiales; family Pteridaceae; genus Ceratopteris; species Ceratopteris richardii. The sequence goes on along the minus strand of CM035429.1, from coordinate 127,062,716 downwards.
ACACACGAGTGTCATGGCAACCAACCAAGTCAGAGTCAGAAAAAGCATGCAAATCTGGCGGTAGTGATCCCCCCTTGGGATAAAATAACCTAAGTAGTCGGGTACCACTAAAGTAGCCAAAGATGCACTTAACCGCATGCCAATGCTTCACACTTGGGCAATGCATAAACCTACTCATATGTGAGACAACAACTTGAATATCCGGTCGAGTAATGCATAAGTAAATCAAGCATCCAACAGCTTGTTGATAGAGAATAGCATCAAATGCATCTCCAACATCATGAAGACTCAATAGTAAACCTGTCTCCATAGGAGTGACAATAGGTTTACAGTCTTCAAGGCCAAAACACTGCAATAATGTGTCAACATATTTCTTTGACACAAAGCTGTTCCACCATCAAGGTGCATAAATTGAATGCCCAAATAATGATGCAAATGCCCCAAATCAGACATCTCAAATAAGGCATGCAAATCAGCCTTGAAATCAGCAATATGCTTCTCATGAGGACCAGTGAGCAGCATGTCATCAACATACACCACAATGATCAGAAGCACTTCATTAGCATGCTTAACATATAAGGCGCTTTCAGTTGGATTGTTGTCAAAACCATGTGCAATCAGATAGGCATGTATCTTTTCATACCAAGCACATGGTGCTTGCTTTAAACCATACAATGCCTTCTTTAACCTGCACACCTGGTTTTCATGCCCTTTCTGCACAAAGCCATGGGGCTGAAAAACATACACTTCTTCATGCAAGTCACCATTTAGAAATGTTGTTTTGATATCCAACTGATGTACATTCCAATCACGATGAGCTGCAAGTGCATAGATGCTACAAACAGTAGTCATTTGGCAAGTAGGTGCAAAGGTTTCATGAAAGTCAATGCCTCTTTCCTATGCATAAACCTTTGCACCAAGCCGAGCCTTATACCTGTCAACCGTTCCATCAGGTTTATGCTTTAGCTTGTATACCCGCTTAGTGCCAATGGCCTTCTTGCCAGGAGGCAAGTCACATAAAGACCAGGTACCATTTTTCATGATAGCATCATATTCAGATTGCATTGCAGCCATGCAATGTTCAAAATTTTGTGCTTCATCAAACAAAACAGGTTCAGTCTCACCACAAAGACTAGATGCAGCCATAGCATAGCAATCTGATGCAAAAGAGGCACTATGAGAGCTTGAAGGAGTACGGTATGATAGAGGTGCATCTAATTTGCTATCACACAAAGTCTGCACTAGCCATTTTGGCATAGTTTTTGCCTCCTCAATATCAGCTCTCTAATCAACAAGTGCACCATGCAAATCTGCATAAAAAATGGAATGATTTGCATCATCGCATGAAACATGCAATGGCTGAGAAGTTTCCTCATTAGGTCCAGCACTAGACTGTCCACCTATAAAAAGAGGCAACAAAGTATTGTACATGTCTTTGGAGCTAATAGATGTCTCTTTTCGTACATGAAAGTAAAGGTTGAATAGCATCGTCCGCAAAAACAACATCACGGCTAACCAAAATGTGTTTACTCTATGGATGATACAGACGATCGCCTTTGCTCTCAGAACTGTACCCAACAAAAATACATTTTTACTGCTTTATCATCCAATTTCTTGCGATGTTGATCAGACACTAATGCATATGCTAGACAACCAAAAACACGCAAATGAGCAATAGATGGCTTGCGACCATGTTGAGCCTCATGATACATATGAGCAATAGATGGCTTGCGACCATGCTTTAGTGGGACACTTGTTAAGTACATATGCTACACACATGATAGCTATCAGCCAAAAACTATGTGGTAGATCCTGACTCTTGACCATACACCTCGCCATCTTCATGAGTGACTTGTTCTTCCGTTTAGCAACTCCATTCTGTTGAGGTGTATAAAACACTGTACACTAATGTTTTATCCCACGTTCATCCAAAATGCATTAAAGTCAGAAGACATATATTCCCCCCCTCGATCAGAACGGAGGGTGCCCATTTTACATGCTGACAGATTTTCAGTCAAAATAAAAACCTGTTTGAAGCACATGAACACTTTAGAATTTGCTTTCAATGGATAAACCCATGCATGCTTGGAAAAATCATCAATGAAAGTCACGACATAAAGATAGTTTCCAAAAGAAGGTGTCTGCATAGGACCACAGACATCACTATGTATAAGTTACAATTTCTAAGTAGCCCCAACTGAACCATCTTTTGGAAAGGAGGAACATTACATTTTGCCCAAAATATAGCCTTCACAGACATGTTTTCTGGGTGCATCAAGTTTGGGCAAAGAGGACACCATTTTAGATTTTTGCAGGCATAGCAAACTTGCGAAATTCAGATGACCAAAGCGTGCATGCCAAAGCTTTGCATCTGACATAGCCTGAGAGTCATGTACTACACATGCTGAATCATTTACAGATTTTTCATAATCTATGAGCTTATATAGCCCATGAGATAAAATGCCAAAAGCAATAATCACATCGCCATTTGACAGATCATGAATTGTTCATCTGTCATCAACAAATTTAACAACCAAACCAATCTTGGCTAAGGCCGAAACTGATAACAGATTCTTCTTGGACCCTAGCACAAATAAAGCATCTGACAATGTAAAAGAACTACCATCAGTAGTAGTGAGAATGATCTTACCAACTCCCATAACAAGATAAGAGGAGTTGTTGGCACATGTAACAGTATTCCCTGTAGGGGTAGGCTCAAGTGAAGTGAAGAAACTGCACTATGAGGTAATATGTTTGGTTGCCCCACTATCAAAATACGAAACATCTAAGTCTACTACAGACATACACTGCTCATGAGAAGATGGATCAAAACTGCAAACAGTAGTAAATGCCCATTCTTCATTCTACACAAGATTAGCAGACTCTGTTTTTGGTGTAGAGGCCTCTGCAACAACCATTCTAGCCTCTTTTTTCTTTGCCTCTTTTGCAGCCAGTTTTGGAAATTTCTTTATGATATGATCATTTCCTTTACAATACTTACAAAACAATTTCTGCTTTTTTGATTTCTTCTCATCTTTGTCTTCCTTCTTCAAATGTGCAACATTTGTGGATTTCTGCTTGCTAGTAGATGAGGCCGATTTACCTTTGCTCTTCTGACTAGTCAAGAAAGCTTGATCTGCAACATGCATGATGGACCTGTTTTGCCGAGACTGATCTTCCTGCAATAGAACAGAGACTAACTTCTCAAATGACAAGGCATTTGGATCTCCTTTCATCATCAAACGAAGAGTAGAAGCAAAACTCTTATATGAATCAGAAAGACCATTCAAAACGGTCTGCACAAGTGAGCTATCTGGTATAAGTTCATCAACAGAAATCAGTTGTTCTTTCAAATCTTTGATCTTTGTCAGAAAAATATCCATAGAATCACCTTCATTCATGTGCTGACTCTCCAATTGTTTTCGGAGATAAGCAATACAAACCTCATTCCTAGCCTGGTACAATGTGGTAAGTGTATACCAAGCATCCTTAGTTGTTCGACAAGAGCGAATGTGAGGGATAATGGCACGTTTGATAGAAAAGGCTATCAATGCATGTGCTTAAGCATCTCTGCCATCCCAACGAATTTGTTCTGCAGTAGGTGCAACAGAAACTGCAACATGAACAAGAGTCGATAGAATATCACCATCTTCAACACCACCTCCATCAGCTCCAACACATGTATTTGCAGTACCTGTATTCGCAGGTGTAACAGGACGTCTTTCAACACCCTACACAATATTCCATAGTTTTTTTGCAACCAATACATGATGCATCATATAAGCCCACAATGGGTAATTCGTACCATCCAACTTATCCTCAACAACCAACATACGAAATACATCACTGCTTTTAGCCATGGCCACTGACTAAAATACCCTGATGCAGAAAAATGACTATATCTGAAAAAGTTGAACAGAACTACCCACTAAACCTATAGCAGACTTGGAGACGCTTATACTGGCAAACCAAAACTTGTATATATCTTTGGCACAAAAAGATGAAATAGCTTGCACAAGTGCTTTGATAGTGCGTTCGAAGGCCGAAACGAGCCCAGATCGTGATTTCAGCACCATAGAGCGAAGCACTTTTGATCTTTGAAACACCCTGAGTATGCTCATAAAATTTCATGCGATTCTGAGACTATGACCAGAGAGGTGTAGACGACACCTTAGATGAAGCGGTGACATGCTCTGATACCAATTGTTGGAGTTAGACATCTACGGAAGCACGCTAACAGCACAAGGAAGAAGAAGAAGCTTGGAGCACAACACACAATACTGAATGAATTACCACTAGAATGTACAAAGATAAGTAACCCATTAGGGCTATAGGCGCATATACAAGCCGGGGGAAAAAACCTCCTAAAGAGGGAAAAAAGTACCCCGACGGTCCTAGTGTGTTCGCACACATCACTACCTAAATATATCAACACTTCTATTTCAATATGGTGCAAAAATAAGCAGATTTATAGGGTTTTGATTGATGGTGGATTCAAAGTAAATATAGCTTCTCAGCCTATTTGTAGACAGCTAGGGTGCAATGATATTCAACCCTCTCTATTTTATATACGGATGGAAGCTCAATCCCATTTGCAACCAATTAGTCTTATCAAAGATATTGCCATTAAGATCCAAAATGTTCCTTTTAAAGTAACTTTTGTGGTTATTGAGTTAATTGGTAAGAGCAATGATTATAATTTATTACTTGGATGACCATGGCTAAAATAGGCAAAGGTTCAACAAGATTGGGGATCTCCAACAATCACTTTCAAGAAGGGTCACAAGAAATATTATATCCCTCTGGAAGACATGCAACATTATCCAAAGGCTCAATTACCCTCAATTGTAGAACCACCACATATGATGGCAGGACTAGAGGAAGATGAAGAGCTCCAATTTCTAGAAGCTAATTGAGATTTATGGCCAGTAGGACTAATTGATATTCCTGATATATTAAGCCAATTCCAACAAGATCCTATTGCGGCTACTATGCAACCAGAAGTTGAGCCTGTCCAACCTAAGGAAGAGACATCGTGGTTGTCCAAGGAAGATGTGTTTACGCAAACTAGTGTTTGCATTCAAGAAGATCAAATTGATCAATTAAATTTAGGATTCAAAAGTATACCGCAAAAAGTGAAAATAGGTGCCAGTTTGCTTGAAAGATTTCGAAAGGATTTAACTATGCTTTTGTCCATATTTAAGGTTGTGTTTCCTTGGAATTACTCTGATATGTGGGGATTGGATCCTAGATTTTGTCAAGATAAAATTGTGTTAAAACTAGATGTTTCTTCAATAGTTCAACAACGATATCACATGAACCCAAATTTTGCTAAACAGGTTAAAGATGACTTGGATAGATTGCAGGAAGTAGGATTTATTGTTCCTATTGATTATCGGGAATGGGTACGTCTTATTGTGATAGTTCTGAAGAAGAACAAGAAACTATGCATTTGTGTTGATTACCATAAGTTAAATGCAACAATGATTCTAGACCTATTCCTGCTACCATTTCTAGACAAATGCTTGATGAATTTGCAGCTAGAGAAATGTATTCATTTTTAGATGGATTCGGTGGATATAATCAAGTTAGAATGCTAGAATCTGATATACCAAAAATAACTTTTATTACTAAATGGGGGGGTCTTTGCATGTACTATTATGTGGTTTTGATTATGGAATGCTCCTAGTACTTTCCAAAGCCATATGCAACAAATTTTTGCCCCATGTTTAACAAGTTTCATGGGGGCCTTTTTAGATGATTTTTCAGTATCTGATAAGCAACTATATCATCTGTAACACTTATGATTGTGTTTCACTAAGTCTAGAGAAGTACACTTGAGTCTTAATCCTGTTAAATTAGTTTTTGGAGTAAGTTACAGACACCTATTTTTCGGATTGGAGATTTAATCTTATTTTTTAATTCTAAAATGAAAAGGCAAGCAAGAAAATTCAAACTTCGGTGGACAGATCCATGCCAGATTTATGTAGAAATTGACCCCGCTACTTTCCAGTTAGAAACTTTAAGTGGTGAAATTTTACAGACTTTGCTCAATGGGTCCAAGCTTCGACCATGCTGCATGTGGTCACATTGCATTTATTGTATTAGAGTGTATATTAATTTTGTTTACTTAATAAGTTGAATGTAGTGAATAAAGATTCACTCACAACAAAATATTTAGTGACATGCACGCTAATCAAGCACATGCAAAAATGGAAGGGCTTTACTACTTTCCTACTTAAGCCAAGGAGTGAACAAACTTACTCTTTTACTTGCTACTTTTTATTGCATCGCTCTTACCTTTTCGTGCCTACATATTGTGCTTTCCTGCAACCATGACAAGCACAATACTATCCAACACACTGAAACTAATCGACATGAGCCCATTGGTGATTCCTAATCACCTTATGCAAACCCATGTCGATTGGTTCTAGCAACACGGTTTGTTGGAATATGCCCAAATTGCCTAGACAACTTTGCTAACAAATTCCTTTATTTAGTAATGTAATGATGAATTGGAAGTTGCCAATGACCACCACACTTTCTTAGAGTTTTGAATCAGTACACATGTGTGCATGGTCATTGATCCACCTTTCATCGCAATGCAAGTAAATGTTAGTAACCAAGGTGTCACAACTCTGGCAACATTGGTTTCCACAGAGAAGATGGAGCGCATCTTCGGTAAAGCATGTTCTGGTGAGTATAAGTATGCATGAATCCTAGATACCAACCCATGGAAGTTCGGATTGAGGCTTGCTATGTTGGCTATGTTTTTGCAAACAAAGCATTATGGGGTCTCGCAAACCTTGTATTCGCTAATGGTGGATTGTGCCATCCAACCAAAAAGGTACAGTAGCTTGATACAAAAATAGATATCTTGTTATCTTTGCTCATTCTAGCAACACCTCTTCATGTGCTGCGTATATTTGTAGTAGATGAATCGGTTTTTCTACGAGCTCAGAAGTGACTAGGCAAATGGCCGGCTACGGAGCATATTGATCCATTGAATGTTGAAAAGAGAGCTCGAGTGCATATTGTGTAGGTGGGCCTTTCTAATGCTAAGAAAGAAAGAGTCGAACAAATGCAGGAACAAACAGAGGTTGAATTATAATGGAAAACCAAGAGGATGTGGCTACTACTACTGAGGTTGAACAACATCAGAGAGTTGCTGAAGATGAAGTGGAACAAAGAAGGTGGGCATAGCAGCAGGAGCAACGACAAAAAAAAAACAACATTAACAAACACAACAACCTCTATCATAACAACCAATGACTTTACAACAACAACCAACGACTTCCCACAGGACTGAAACGGATCAATTCTCATAGACCAGTCAGTCATGCAAAAGTATTAATTTTCCTACCTTTAACAGAAGATGTCCACATCCATAGGAGATGCAGTCCGACCGAATTCAACTACTGATGATTGGATGTTCATCCATCATCTATCCATGGTTCATGAAAGATTTCCACATTCAGACGAGCACAATTGTAGATGTGGCTCGGTTGCTGATAGTTTGTTCCTTACATATGGAAAAAGATGATCAAGCTCGGACTACTTTCTAGACACAAATGGAACATATGCATGTAGAAAATTTGTTTTTGAAGCAACAGAACGTAGAGCTACAAGATGCTTTGGCTTGCCATGCCAATATTCCAAAAGAGGAAGTGTAGGCTTTGAAATCTCGTGTAAATGATTTGGAGATCCATATTGAAGAGATTTCAGAAGATCATCAAGAAGTCACAGAACAATTGCAAGTTGTGCAAGATGAGTTGAGGCAAGTTAGAGTGGATAAAGAAAATTTTCAAAACCAGGCTTCCACTCTACTCACTAAGAAGAACTTTTTCCCTAGTCAAGTAGTTTCACTGACAAAGAATTTGCAAGCCACCTTAGCTAGAATTGAAGGAATCAAAGATCTAGAGAGTCATTACAAGAAGCTATGAAGCTTATTATAGAAAATGCTCAAATGTTAGCCGATAAAGAAGTTCAAATCATTGAGCTTAAAAAGAATCACACCGATTTATAGAAAACCTTAGATAGTAAATAGGTTTAAGTGGAGCAAAACAATATAGAAATTCAACAATTACAAATATAGACTGAACAAGTTGAGGCTACTACTCATGATTTTATGGATAACTTTTCAATAGAATTTTTGGAAGCTAAAGCGAAAGCAGCGGCCTAGAAAGCTCATTTAATGGATGATCCTAACAAAGATCTTAACAAAGAAATAATCAATTCCGGAGTAGCTCAACTCCGTGAATTTTTTAATGAATTTTTTGTATGAATTAGGTAGAATAAAAAATCCACCTTTGGATATCGATGACATGTAGTTTAGTGGCTTCAAGTCCACCATGCATGCTAGAGTGTTAGATTTATACACACACACACACACACTATATCAGCTTGACATAATTATGACATATGTATGTGTTTGTAGAAAAAACAAAACATACTCACAAGTATAAACATATCCTAGTAGAAGTACAAGTGCTAAGAACTTCCCAAAGCAAGTATCTATCTATTTATATTCAAAACAAATAGCTTTAAATCACTTTATCCTATAAGTGGACGATGAAATTCTAATATATATATATATATATATATATATATATATATATATATATATATATATATATATATATATATATATATATATATATATATATATATATATATATATATATATATATATATGTGTGTGTGTGTGTGTGTGTGTGTGTGCGTGTGTGTGTACACGTGCACACATGTGTTGATACAATCTGATAGTGATGTGTGTGAACACACTTAGGATGGCCAGCCATTTTTTCCCTCTTTAGGAGGTTTTTTTACCCAGATTTAATATATGCCTATAACCATAATGGGTGACTTATCTTTGTACATTCAGTTGGTAATACAATCTTGTTTTTTTGTCCTCCAACTTCTTCTTTGTGCTTGTGTTGTTTGTGTTGGAGTTAGACGTCTGCGGAAACATGTGAATAGCATAAGGAAGAAGAAGAAGCTTGGAGCACAACACACAATATTGAATGTATTAACACTAGAATGTACGAAGTTAAGTAACCCATTAGGGCTATAGGCATATATACAAGCCGGGGGGAAAAAACCTCCTAAAGAGGGAGAAAAGTGCCCCGGAGGTCCTAGTGTGTTCACATACATCACTACCTAAATATATCAACAAATCCCCCCTAGGAGTGATGTAGTGAACAAGGAGCTAGCACTCATGTATAAGGAAGTGCCAAGCTATGTGGAATCAATCCACAAAAGGAAGTAAGCCCAAAGCTTTGCGGAAAGCTTCAAACTTCTCCCTAGATAGAGCCTTCATGAAAAGGTTTGCAATGTTCTCCTGCGTGGGCACATATGCCAAGCTGATCTCTCCAGCAGAGAACCTCTCCCTGACAAAATGATAATGCACCTCAATGTGCTTAGTGCGAGCATGGAACACAGGCTTCCTCGCAACTGCCAATGTGCTCTGACTATCACTGAAGATGGTGGTGGCAGAAGACTGAACCACATCCAAATCATCCATAAGGTGTCTGAGCCACACACACTCAACAATCTCTGTGAAAGCTAACCTATACTTAGCCTCACAACTAGAAGTGGCCATAGTAGGCTTCTTCTTGCTCAACCAAGATATACATGAGCTACCAAGCATGAAGCAAAAGCCACTAGTGGACACACGAGTGTCATAGCAACCAACCTAATCATTGTCAAAAAACACATGCAAATCTGGTGGTAGTGATCCCCCCTTGGGGTAAAACAATCCAAGTAGCCGGGTACCACTCAAGTAGCAAAATATGTGCTTAACCGCCTGCCAATGCTTGACACTTGGGCAATGCATAAACATGCTCCTCTATGAGACATCAAACTAAATACTTGGTTGAGTAATGCATATGTAAATCAAGCATCCAACAGCTTGCTCATAGGGAACAACATCAAATGCATCTCCAACATCATGAAGACTCAATATTGTCTACATAGGAGTGGGAATAAGCTCACAGTCTTCAAGGCCAAAATGTTGCAATAATCTGTCAATATATTTCATTTGACACAAACCCATTCCACCGTCAACTTGCATAAATTGAATGCCTAAGCAATGATGCAAATGCCTCAAATCAGACATCTCAAATGAGGCATGAAAATCAGACTTAAAATCAGCAAAATGCTTGTCATGATGACCAGTGAGCAGGTTGTCATCAACATACACAACAATGATCAAAAGCACATCATTGGCACGCTTAACATATAAGGTGCTCTTATTTGGATTATTCTCAAAACCATGTGCAATCAGATAGGCATGTATCTTTTCAACCAAGCACGTGGTGCTTGCTTTAAACCATATAATGCCTTCTTTAACCTTCACACCTGGTTTTCATGCCCTTTCTGCACAAAGCCATAGGGCTGAAAAACATACGATTCTTCATGCAAGTCACCATTCATGAATGTTGTTTTAATGTACAACTGATGTACATTCCAACCATGATGAGCTGCAAGTGCACAGATGCTATGAACAATAGTCATTCGACATGTAGGTGCAAAGGTCTCACCAAAATTAATGCCTCTTTCCTACGCATAACCCTTTGCAACAAGCCTAGCCTTATATCTATCAACTGTTCCATCGGGCTGACGCTTCAACTTGTATACCCACATAGTGCTAGTGGCCTTCTTGCCAAGAGGCAAGTCACATAAAGACCAAGTACCATTAGTCATTATAGCATCATATTCAGATTACATAGCAACCATCCAATTTTTTGAATTTTGTGCTTGATCAAACAAAATAGGCTCATTCTCATCACAAAGACTAGATGCAACTATAGCATAGAAATATGATGCAAAAGAGGCACTATGAGAGCATGAACGAGTACGATATGACAAAGGTGCATCTAATTTGCTGTCATGCAAAGTCTGCACCAGCTATTTTGGCATAGTTTTTAACTACTCAATATCAGCTCTCCCATCAACAAGTGCATCACGTACATCTGCATTAGAAATGGAATGATCTACATCATCACATGAAACCTGTAAACACAGAGAAGTTGCCTCATTAGGAAGAGCACTAGATTGTCCACCTGTAAAAAGAGGCAGCAAAGTATCATACATGTCTTTGGAGCTAACAGAGGTCTTCTTCGTACATGAAATTAAGGGTTGAATAACATCTTCCACAAAAACTACATCACGGCTAACCAAAATATGTATAGTTTATAGATGATACAGACGATAGCCTTTGCTTTTAGAACTGTACCCAACAAAAGTACATTTCACTGCTTTATCATCCAATCTTTTGCGATGTTGTTCAAGCACTAATGCATATGCCAGACAACCAAAAACATGTAGATGAGCAACAGATGGCTTGCGACAATGCCAAGCCTCATATGGAGTGATAGATTGTAGTGCTTTAGTGGGACACTTGTTAAGTACATATGCTGCACACATGACAACCTCAAGCCAGAAACTGTGTGGTAAAGCCTAACTCTTGACCATACGCCTCGCCATCTCCATGAGTGACCTATTCTTTCGTTCAGCAACTACATTTTATTGAGGTGTATACGGCATTGTACACTGATGTTTTATTCCACGTTCAGCCAGACATGCATTAAAGTCAAAGGACATATATTCCCCCCTCGATCAGAATTAAGGGTGCCCATTTTACATGCTGACATATTTTTAGCCAAAACCAAAAACTATTTGAAGCACATGAACACTTCACACTTTTATTTCAATGGATATACCCATGCATGCCTGGAAAAATCATCAATGAAAGTCACAAAGTAAAGATAGTTTCCAAAAGAGGGTGTCTACATAGGAGCAGAGACATCAGTGTGAACAAGCTGCACTTTCTGTGTCGCTCAAACTGAACCATCTTTTGGAAAGGAGGAACGCTGCATTTTGCCCAAAATAGAGCCTTCACAAACATGTTTATCAGGTGCCTCAAGTTTGGGCAAAGAGGACACCATTTCAGATTTCAGTAGGTGTAGAAAACTAGCAAAATTCAGATGACCAAAGCATGCATGCCAAAGCTTTGCATCTGACATAGCTTGAGAATCATGTACTGCACATGTTGAATCATTCACAGATTTTTCATAGTTTATGAGCTTATACAACCCATGACATAAAATGCCAGAAGCAATAATCATGTCGCCACACGAACTGTACACTTGTCATCAACAAATTTCACAACCAAGCCAATCTTGGCTAAAGATAAAATTGATAACAGATTCTTATTGATCCCTGGCACAAATAAAGCATCTGACAATGTAAAAGAACTACCATCAATAGTGGTTAGAATGATCTTAGCAACTGCAGGCTCGAGTGAAGAGAAGAAACTGCATTGCGAGGTAATATGTTTGGTTGCCCCACTATCAAAGTACCAAACATCTGAGTCTACTACAGACATGCATTGCTCATGAGAAGATGAGTTGAAACTGCAAACAATAGTAAAAACCCATTCTTCATCCTGCATAAGATTAGCAGACTTTGTTTCTGGTGTAGAGGCCTGTGCAACAACCATTATGGCCTCTTTTCTTCTTTGCTTCTTTAGGAGTCAGTTTTGGACAACTCTTAATGACTTGATCATTTTCTTTATAGTATTTTCAAAACAATTTCTACCTTTTTTATTTCTTCTCCTTTGTCTTCCTTCTTTGATTGTGCAGAATTAGGAGATTTTTGCTTACTAGTAGAAGAGCTCCATTTTCCTTTGCCCTTTTGACTAGCTAGGAAAGCTTGATCTGCAATGCATAATAGACCTGTTCTGCCTAAACTGATCTTCTTACAACAAAATAGAAACTAACTCTTCAAATGTTAAGGCATTTGGATTGCCTTTCATCATCAAATGAAGAGTAGAAGAAAAACTATGATATGAGCTAGGAAGACCATTCAGAATAATCTGTACAAGTGAATTGTGAGGAAGGACCATCAACAGAAATCAATTGTTCCTTCAAATCCTTTATCTTTGTTAGAAAATTGTCCATAGAATCGCCTTCATTCATCTACTCACTCTCCAACTGTTTTTAGAGGTAAGCAACACGAGCCTCATTCCTAGCCTGCTACAATGTGGTAAGTGTATCCCAAGCATCCTTAGCTATTCTGTAAGAGCAAATGTGAGGAATAATGGCAAGTTTGACAAAAAAAGCTATCAATGGATACGCATGAGCATCTCTGCCATCCCAACAAATTTGCTCTGTAGTAGGTGCAACAAAAACAACAACATGAATAGGAATCTGAAGAATATCACCATCTTCGACACCATCTGCATCAACTTCAATACCTATATTTGTAGTACCTATGTTCATAGGTGTAATAGGATGTTTTTCAATACCCTGCACAATATTCCACAGTCCTTTTGCGACCAATACATGATACATCATATAAGCCCACAATGGATAATTGGTACCATCCAACTTATCCTCAACAACCAACATACAGAATACATCACTGCTTTCAACCTTTGTTACTTTCCAACTCACTCATTCACGGACATTAGGTTTCTTCTTATGTACTGATCTTTATATATTGCACTTGTTGTATTCTTGTTTTTAGGTCATTCTTGTACATTCCTTTTTATGTAATAGAAGAAGAAGTCTTCCTTGCCTCAATCTGAGTGTGTGCTTCTCTTTGATTGCGAGTGTGTGTGTGTGAGCTCTCTTCCTTATCTCCTTCCTCATGACATGGTATCAGAGCCAGTGTGGCTGTAGAGAACTCGTGGAGAAGGCCGATGGTGAAGAGCACGAGAAGGCATGGAGAAACCGTGATTCACAAACGACCTGAGATTGCTACAAAAATCGGTGTGAAGCTAGAAGACCTCAAAATATTTTGGTGAGTTATCCCTTTAGGGTTCATGTTGCTCTAGCACTATGGTGAGAACCACGTTAAGAAGCTCCACCTCCTTAATGTCAATCCGCGGAAGAGATAGGAGTGATATGAAGATCGTGAACGTGAGATGAAGTGAGAGTGAAGGTGAGAAGCATAGAAATGCACACACACACACACACACACTAAGAAGAGACAAGCAAGATACAATGGAAGGTGAGAAATTACTCTATTGCTCAAGAACACTCTTACAAGGCATCATGCAACACTCATATATTCCAGATCTAGAATTTCAAGTGATTCTGTGTACTATTGATACACGAAAACTGTGTTTTTTTGAGATCGAACTATCACATCATAGTGCGATAGTGTTCAAGTAGAAGTGCTACTTGTAGTGTTTTGCAGTGTTGTGAATAGTTGTAGAAATGGCAAACGAAGATGGAATGAGTCAGCTTATGAGCAATAAGCTAGACAAGAACAACTTGCAATGCTTGGAGATTCAGAATGGTGGATCTCTTGATGGGAAAAGGCTACTGGAAGTACATCGAAGGAGAGAACGAAAACGCTTAGTAGTTACCAGAGAGGAATGGGACTGCAAACCAGTTAAGAGTGTATGAAGAATGGAATCAAGGAGCACGAAAGGTAATGTACTGGCTATTTGTTAGCATACAGTATAGCATGATTGGGCACATACATGATGCCAAGACTCCGAAAGAGGTTTGGAATAGTTTGGTCACTTTGTATGAGACCAATACAAAGGCACGAAAATTGCAATTCAAGAACGAGCTATATACTTTGGAGAGAAAGAGCATGTGGGTAAGTGACTGCACCCTGAAAATCAAAAGCATATGTGAGTCACTTGCATCTATTGGTGTGAATGTAGATGATGATGATAAGGTGGAGGTGTGCCTTTGTGGTCTAGGAAGCTGCATATAAGCAATTCAAAACTTCCATACAGACTAGGGAAAATAGTCCGAATTTTGCTGATCTTGTGTCCATGTTGATAATTTTAGAAAAGAACCTTGATGAGGACTCAAGATCCCAAGGAAAATCTAGTTCTGAGCAAGTATTCTACTCTAGCACAGGAAGAGGTAGAGGTTTCGAAAGTGGAAGAGGAAACAATAACCAAGACCAAGGTCAACAACAGAATCATGCAGGAGGAAGAGGATAGTTTCGAAGCAAGGGGAGCCAAAGAGGTCGCAGAAAATTTCAAAGAAGTGATTCAAGTAATGATAGTAAAGGATGCTAGCATTGTGGTAAACCTAGACACTTTGAATGTGATTGCAGGTTGAAGAATCAAAATAACAGAAGGCAACAATACAACTATGCATCCACAAGTGCAGATGATTCTGAGAAGCTGTTCATCATTCAACATCACATGATGAATATTATGTCGGCTAGTGTTTCAAAATCGAATGATAATGTCTGGTATGTTGATTCGGGTGCTTTAAATCACATGACCAGTCATGCAGAATGGTCTAGTACTTTACAGAAATTGCTAGTTCCTGGATGTGTTGAAACAGGTGATAACACATCACACCCTATCGAGCATACAAGAAACATAGCATTGTCTATGGAAGACGGGAAGGTAAAACATCTTGTTGATGTGCTGATGTTCCAAATATAACAAAGCATCTAGTTCTTGTTGGACAAATGGTTGAACATGGATTACAAGTAAGGTCCAATGCTGATGGGTTATATGTAGAAGAATATAAACAGGATGGAAGATTGATTGCCAAAAGAAACAAAGTGGGTAGGATGTTCACCTTAAACGTGAAAATTCCTGAAATGAATGCAACCATGTCTGCAAAAGGTGCAGGAGTTATTGCAGATATAGAGATGTGGCACAAACAGATTCGACGTGCAAACTTGCAAAGGCTGAAATTGATGCAGTCAAAGGAGATTGTCCATGAACTACCAAATTTCAAAGTTGCCGAGATGCAAAAGGTATGTGCAACATGTCAATTTGGTAAAGAATCAAGATCATCGTTTTCGCATGACAAACATGTTAGTGAGAATGTGCTAGAAATAGTACATACAGATGTTTGGGGTCCTACAAAAACCACATCTATGGGTGGTTGCAGGTTTTATGTTACTTTCATTGATGACCATACACGAAAAGTGTGGGTATATTTCATGAAAGAGAAGAGTGAGATGTTCACTCACTTCCAGAATTTTAAAGCTATGGTGGAAAAGCAGACAAGGAAGTATATTTAGACAATAAAGTCTTATGGAGGAGGTGAATATATGTCAAATGAGTTCAGCAACTTTCTTAAAAGTCATGGAATTTGACGTCAGTTTTCATGCAGGTACACACCACAACAGAATGGCATTGCTGAACGCAAAAACAGACATATTGCAAAAATAGCAAGAGCCTTGATGGCTGAGAAGAATATGCCTCATTGTTATTGGGCAGAAGCTATGCATACTGTATACATCATGAACAGAACTCCGATTGCTATCGTACATCAAGTTACACCTGAAGAGAAGTTCACAGGTAAAAAGCCAAACTTATCATATCTAAAAGTTTTTGGTTGTATTGCATATGTACATGTTCCAGATGAGTTGAGGACGAAGCTTGATCCAAAAGTAGAAAAATGTGTCTTCATTGGATACTCCCTTGAGCAAAAGGATATAAATGTTATAACCCACTCACACGACAGGTGAAAGTGAGCAGAGATGTGGTATTTGATGAAATGTCGAGATTCTATGCAGATGCCAAAGAAGGACTAAATCTTGAACCAAATGACAAAGAAAATGCTGAAAAATCAAGTGCAGAATCTCAAGCTTTGAGTGGACTGGATGCATCACCAAGCAATAGTTCCAACCGAAATCCATGGAGTGGAAGATTGCATGGAAATTTTAGTCCAGCAAATTCATCAAATACATCCAAGAAAGGTAAACAAAAGCTTTCTGCTGGTCATAAAACATGTGCATGTTTTGAAGACATTGATGGAGATTCAAGTGGTTCATAAAAGAATCTTGATGAGGAACTTGGATTGCCCTCTGTGAAGACTCAAGGAGTTAGAAAGGCACATGCAGATGATACAAGGAGAAGTGACCCCGGACCAAGAAGATCTGGGAGGATGCGGAAATTTGTACAATGATTAACATATGATAGTTACATGGCTCATCATTGTGCCTACATGACAAAGGTAATACAAGATGCTGAACTTTCTTGTTTTGAAGATGCAATTGGAAATGCAGATTGGGAAAAAGCTATGGATGAGGAGATGGCTGCACTTTATGGAAACAAAACATGGAAGCTGGTTCCATTGCCACAAGGAAATAAACCCATAGGCCGCAAGTGGGTTTACAAGGTAAAGCACAATGCTGATGGTAGCATAAGCAGGTATAAAGCACGATTGGTAGCAAAAGGATATGCATAGACATATGGCATTGATTATGAGGAAACATTCAGCCCTATAGCTAAAATGTCTACTGTCAAAACATTTGTTGCATTAACTACAACAAAAGGATGGACTTTGCATCAGATGGATGTGAAGAATGCTTTCTTACATGGTGAGTTACAGGAAGAAGTATACATGGACCAGCCATAAGGATATGAAGATTCAAAGCATCTAGAATATGTTTGCAAGTTGCAAAAGGCTTTGTATGGGTTGAAGCAAGCTCCTCGTGCATGACATGCAAGGATTGCTGACTACTTAAACACCATTGGGTTTTCTATGTGTGATGCAAATCATTCACTATATGCAAGGAAGGGTGATGATGGCATCACAATTGTGTCTATCTATGTTGATGACTTAATTGTAGGTGGTGACAATGAAGAAAGCATCAAAGAGGTAAAGCAACTTCTTATGCAGGAATTTGACATGAAAGATCTTGGTGTGTTGCGTTATTTCTTGGGCATTGAGTTTATACATATAGAAACACGTATATGGATGTCACAAAGGCAATATGCCTTGAATATGCTGCAAAAGTATGGTATGGTTGATTGTAAACCAATTTCTATGCCATTCGATTAGAATTTCAAGTTGGATACTACATCCGGTGAAGCATTGGAAAATGCTACTATGTACAGGAAAATTGTGGGAAGTCTGATATATCTCACAATTACAAGGCCCAATTTAAACTATATTGTTGGACTTGAAAGTCAATTTATATAGGTTCCCAAGAAGCCACATTTTGATGCTCTGAGGTACACTCTACGTTATGTGAGTGCTACTTTGGATTATGCATTGTTTTATGAAGCTGGTGTAGATTTGCAGGTTCATGGATACACCGGTGCAGATTGGGTTGGTAGCATTCCAGATAAAAGATCTGCTAGTGGCTTTCTATTCTCACTTGGGAGTGCAGCCATTACATGGATCACAAGGTAATGATATTCCCAGAACCTTGTGATAAACATTTCCTCAAATGTTTGCTTGAAGCAGGCTGGTAGATACTTGATACGAGCATGCCATGCATAGACAACATTGATGGGTGGTGTTGTGCTCATATCGTAGGCGAGATCTGGGTTGCCTTCATTGAATCCGAGAGCCAAAAGGTGGGGTTCTTTGACATTTCTAAAGGTTCTGAATGTGATCAGCATTAACTCAAATATCTTGAGGCACATCTGTGCCATGATATCTGGTACATTTTTGAATCTAACTGCCCAGTGTCAGATGGTTGAAATCATGTAGCCGACCGTGGGTTGGCCACGAGGGGGTGCTAAGTACACATAGTTTAGCCACTTTTCACATCCTTTAACTGCCAAAACTGTTTTGGTGTACTCCGGCCAAGACCTTCGTTGAAAGATAGGACAGTAGCATGGGTTATACTTGATGTATAAAGGCATGTTATTCCAAGTGCGTACCATCTCAGGGTATGTTTCAAGCAGCCGTATCCTCCAGGTAGGTTGAAATATATTCCCGTGCGTGGCACTTGCAGGAATGTCATCTGGTGCAAACTGTGTTGCCGAAGTTGGTTCTTTTGTTGTGCGCTGCTTTATTTCATCATTATAATCTGCCATTAATACATAGAATGGAACATACAAATCATCGAACGTGCCAATCCACCGATGATGGGAGAGGTTTCTGAAGTAATCTGATTTGATGACGACTTCTTCCAATTGGGACATAGACTGTATCTGTACTGCCACTCTCTCATCATGGATTACACCAATCTTCTCTAACTTTTGGATCCATTCAAGAGCTTCGATCTCAATTGTGTCCATTCCTTCCTCTGTTTGCTTACCCCCTGGTGCAGGCATGGGTACGTATGGGTCTTCAAAAGTCTCCTCAACTTCAATTGGAACTAAGTCCTCAGGTTCTGGCTCCACAAGCGGAGAGGGTTGACGCTCATATTGAAGAACTTTATTTTGTAGTTCTGCCAGTTGTGCTCTGAGTTCTACGACTTCTTCAGATGTGTATGTGGCGGCTGTGACTTCTTTTGGTGACTCTTGCTGAGCTGCCAGTTGCTTTAGTAGGTCATCTCTCTCTTTTTCGAAGGCTGCGTGTGCTTCCAAGAGATCGGCGTGTATTTCCAACATGATTTGCATATTTTCAGATGGGATGGCCTTGAAATGCTCTGGGTCGATTTCCTGCGGTGAACCCTCCATTGCTGCTTCCAGGTTTTCTTCGTTCTGTTTCTGTAGTCGTTTATTTTCTTTGAGTGCTGCGGATATGTGCTTTCGTAGTAAGTTGAGGTTACATCAAAGCTTGAGATTGTCCGTTATCTGGGTGTGTAACATATCATCGAGTTTTTGTTTTTCTTCGGTATTTGGCTGGGGTGGATTGGCTACTAATTGATCGTATTGTGCCTATAAGGTGTTAAACTGTTGTTGTAATAGCCTCTTCTCCTTCTCTAAATTAATGAATCTTTCTTGTAGCATTTCACGGTTTGTGAATAGGCTCGTATGCTGAGCATCTAGGTGCTGGTAATGTTGTTGCAGTTGAGACATACACTGGTACAAAGTATTAAATACATTATTAACAGGAGTGGATGCGGGGAAGGTGTTGAATGCAGGAGGGTAGGGAAAAGGGAAAGGGAGTGTGTATGCTGTGCTTGAGAAGGGTGAAGTGGGTGGTGGGGGAATGGGAGATTGTGGGAATATGGGGGGAGGTAGAGGTGCGGAAGTGGGTGATATGTCCATGAAGTCATATGTGGATGCGGTCGTGGGAGTGATTGTGTACATGGGAATTGTCGGTGTGGTGATGGTAGTGAAGGTGTAAAGTGGTGTGTGCAGTTGTGAATATAAACCACTAGAAAGTGTGATAGGGGGAATGGGGTTTTCAGTGGCTACGGTTAGAATTACAGTGTCAGTGGTAGTAATCACGATGGAGTTGGTGTCAGGTTGTGTGGATTGTGAGGGTTGACTGACATTCTGTGCTTCGGTATGGGAAGTGGAATCTAAGGCTGTGACAGTGGCAATGACAGTGGTGGTAGGAGGTGAAGGTGGTGGAGTTGGAGGGGAGGGTGGTAAAGGGGGGTGAAGGGGGTGCACTTGAGGTATGGGCTTCATCAGTGTGATGAATGGTATGAGCTGTGCCCGTGGTTGGTATATCTTCTTCATATTCATGCCCATCTTCATCGGATAGTCCTTCTTGTTCATCCTCTTGCTCCTCTTCTACAGTCTCCTCTTCATCTTCATCTACTTCGACGACTTCCGGTTGGGTTGGATGGCGTTGGTCCGTGACTGTCTGTTGCCCACTTAATTGCTCTGCTTCAACTTCCAAGTTCATTGCATTGATTATTCTTGCTATCTCCTCATCAGTTAGATCCTCCAGTGTGAAGCCATGAGGGAACTCTAAATCAATTGGTATAGGCGGAAAGACCAGATTAGGTCCTTCTGCACTGGGCCGCGGTAATCTGATAGTGAAGGGCTGCACTCTCCTTGGAAGTCGTGGAGTTGTCTCCGGTGTCAGTGTAGCACCTCGGGCCTGTGCACAGGGCATCTGAACCGCTCCCCTCATTTTCTTGGATGGAGGCCCTACGGCTGATAGTCTTCGTTGAAATTCTTGCACCCTAGTCTAGACAAGTGCCCTTTGAATTGGCACGTCATATGCCAAGCATCTATACACAATTCTTGTGAGAGCACAACATCCATAAAGTACTGATTTCTGCTTTTTATACCATCGTTGATGAGCTAAGTGTATTTGGTTGATGATCCAACGAGGCATGTTGATTGTCAAATCGAAGGCGTCTGCTAAGTATAAGCTGAACCAAATCTTCTTGGGTGGCATGGTGAATCTTTCTTGAGCAGGGAACCCAAAATGTTGCATGCACATTTGGAGGTGAATGGCAATAGTTGGTGTCATTGCCACCATATCCTTCAATTTAGTCAGGTTCCTGTTTTTCATGTTGTCTGGGATCATTGTCTCTTTCTCTGTGGGGATATGCATACCTTTCATATCGAGAGCTTCCCTTACCAAATTGTTCGTCAATTTGAATTGCTTCAATTCATTACCTCTTGTAAGAGATGATAGGACAAAGGTGCTATATCCCTTTTTCTCTTTACTGGGGGTGAGGGTGCTAATCAAGTATGAACACCTTAGAAAGTCTGGCTTCGATAACTGGGCTTTGAAGTAATCATATAGTCCCGCCTTCTTCCATATCGGTTTCAACCCTTCATTATTTTGAAGCCTCTCAAACTCTCTTGTAAAGAAGTGTTACCGACCCCAGTGTCCGTTGAACTCTATTTCTGCCTCCCACAAGTAAGTGCCTTCTCCAAGAGGTCCTGCCACATCACTGAACCAATGCGAGTTTTTGCTTACTGATGATGTGTGCCCTTGGGGAGGATTCTGAATAGGTATGGCATGTAATGCTCTCAATGCCAGTGGTCTTTCCTTCAACTCCTCCTCAATCGGGAGAATTTCAATGTCTACAATCTGAGGACTGGTGCCTGCCTGGGAGCTTGTTCCTGTAGCCTCGGCCATATTGAAGGAACTGGTCACCGGTTCTGTGAGAATATACAAATGAATGTTAACATTGCAAATGGACACCAAGTGGTCATGTGTCCCCGTTACAACATTAACATGAGTTTTTAGTGATAACTTAGTCAGTGAGTGCTCCGTGATTGGGGGTGTGGTTAGTGGATGAATGGTCCTGTGAGCTAAATGGAAGGATGCAGTGTGAGAATGATGCAGTTAGTAGGTGGAGGTGAATTTACAAGTGGGGTCGGGGGGTTTATTACAAGCTTTGGGCTGCCAAACACAGTGGATGGCGTTTGGTTTTGGTTCTGTGGAGACTCTCGAGGGCTTTGTGAGAGTGTCTGCTTGGAAATGAGGCTTTCTAGGGACCCATTTACAAGTGATTCTACTCGTGCTCATGGATGAATATGTGTTCGTGCATGATTTATAAGAGTGGGTATCAACTATTCGAGTGAGTGAACCATGTTGTACAGGGTGTGGTCTCTGTGTAGCTATTTGAGCCCGCAAGCAAGCCTTAGGCACCCAAATTTGTCTTGATTGTGGGCCAGCCTTTATCGACTTCTTGGGTACCCAAATAGACTTCACTTTCACAGAAGAATTTTTGGAAGACTTCTTATTAGTGTCTTGTCGTCGATCACTAATAGGAAGTTGAGCCAGTTGTTGTGGCATGACTGCAGTAGGATGCTCGTCTTTCCGCACCCACATTTGTTTTGGTGTCTGGGACACCTTGCTTTGTACTTTCTTTTGGCTTCGAGCATAGGTAGTCTGCTTCTTCTGCATTTTATCTGCCTCTGGTTGCTACATCCCGATGGCCTTTGGAAAAGAAGGAAGTTCCATCGTATCCTTGACCTCTTCGTTGAGATAATCATCCCTCTGCATCACATAGTTTTGGACAAGAATAGCATGGTCATCTTCATGTGTACTCGTGGAAGGACCAGGAGTTGGTGCCTTTCCTAGTTCCTTGAGTGCTTTATTTTCTAGCTCGATTAGAATGCAATTTTGATTTACCCAGACCCGTAGAAGTCTACTTCTTAGGTTTAGGTTGACTGCATGATCATAGATCCAGTCTTGACCGAAGACAAGAGGTCAGTGAGATCCTCATCTTGACACACTAGTACTTTAATTGTCATTAAAACATCTTGAATGTAGAGGGGAAGTTCCACCTCGCCCATGCAAGGGGTTTCCACACCTCCCAATCCTATGAGATATGCTTCCACAGGATTGACCTTTAAGTTCAATTCTTGACAGTAAGAAAGTTTAACAACACTAGTGGCTGCACCTGAGTCAATCAAGGCCCTTACAATCCTTGCACTTGTTCCTTGTCCTATCTCCAAGGTTACAAAAAGACGTCGATCAATTATTCTATGGAAACTCATACCTGAGGCTTCGCACATAGCCATGTGATATCCTTGCATATGCATCTGTCCTAGGTTGCTCTCTGCCTTGCTTCTCAATTTCATCCTTCGAATTCGCTCCAATGCTTCTGCCTGTGCTTCATCTCGAATTCACTTTTCCTCTTTTTTACATTTCTTTGCAGTATTGAGTCAATTTAACGTATCCTCTGTGAGGGGTTCTTGATATAACTTAACTCTGCATCCACTGATGTAATTAGGGAGAACATCATCTTCTAGTGTAGCTAGTTGAACTGCTCCACTGGTTGAGATCCTATTTAT
Source organism: Ceratopteris richardii (assembly GCA_020310875.1). Classification (NCBI taxonomy): domain Eukaryota; kingdom Viridiplantae; phylum Streptophyta; class Polypodiopsida; order Polypodiales; family Pteridaceae; genus Ceratopteris; species Ceratopteris richardii. The sequence continues at coordinate 127,039,372 of CM035429.1, read as the reverse complement.
GATCATAGGTCCATAGCCTCTCTTCTCTAACTTCCGTGCATGTTGCTTCAAAGTGTAGACTAGGACTAAGTCTCTTGCTTTCAAGCCTTATCCTTAACATGGGCATCAAAGTACGCCTTTTGTCGTTTCTTAGCTGCATATATCCCTGCAGCAACCCTGAGTCTTGTTTCTCCTAATCGCTCAAGGTCAAAGATTCTAGCGGAGAGCTCATGGCCTGTCCAATCATGCTCTTGTGCTACTTTCAATGTAGGTATCAAGAAGTCCAACGATAGCACTGCATTTTGGCCAAATACCATCTGAAAGGGTGTGGCTTGGAGTACCATTTTATAGGCAACTCTATATGCCCAAACAGCATGGTGTAACCGTTTGTCCCAATCAGAGCGTTTATTATTCACTAGTTTGGTCAGCACATTGCATAGAATCTTATTTGTGCTCTCGGCTTGGCCATTAGCTTGTGGCAGACTTCTTGTGTATCACCAAGAACTCTTGAAGGAGTTTTTCAATAACTTCATTCAAGAAGTGAGTGCCTCTATCACTAAGTAGCTCTATAGGTAGCTCGTATCTAGTGAACACATTCTCAAATAAGAACTTAGCAGTCGTCAAAGCATCATTCTTGGTCGTAGCTTTTACCTCTACCCACTTGGTTAGGTAATCTGTGGCCACAATAATGTATTCAACATGGGAACACTTAGCTGAGGCATTAATAGGACCTACAAAGTCTATTCTCCACCTAGAGAATGCACGTCCACCCATCATAGGTTTCAGTGGCATCTCATCTTTGCGTATAGGATACTGAGTTCGCTAACAAACATCACACCTCTTCACATAGGTATGTGCGTCCATCTGAAGGGTGGGCCACCAAAGACCTGCAAAAAGTACTGCTTTGATCACTCTATCTGGTCCAAAGTGTCCTCCTGCTACACCTTGGTGAGCAGTTTCCAAGATTTTGAGATATTCGCTCTCATGGACACAAAGTCTCAGATATCCATCTTTTCCAGACTTGTATAAGTTATCTCCAATGAGTAGTAGTCTACGGCTTCTTGTTCTAAACTTCTTTGCCTAGCCAAGGTCATGTCTTGAAGGAATGTTTTCATCCTCAAGAAGGCTACTAGTGGTTCACTCCAATTTGGCACTAAAGATACTTGATAAAGAGTGGCATGTTCCACTGGTGGTTTTGTGTAGCAAATTGGGCATTCCTTGCACAATTTATGGACATCACCTTACATAGTCGGCCAATGCACTCCGAGTCTCCTTAGTGTCTGTAGGGTTCGTTGCTTTGAGTAGTGTTTCTCTAATGCACCTACATGTGCTAATTGCAACCATTTTGCATACTCATCCTCTTCCACACAACAAGCCAATATCCCTTGATCTGTATGCTTGTACATACTTCCTGCCATGATGTGGTACTTTTGGGCCTTCACTACCTCTCTATCTTGAGTGTTTATGACTGGGTGATTAGGCCTGCATGTCATAGATGGTCTGATCTCAAGTGACTCTTCCCTTTCCTCACCACAACTTCAATGTCATACTCCATTAGCAAGAGGAACCATCTCACCAATCTACCTGTATTGCATGGCTTGTTTACCAAGTACAAGAGTGCTTGATGATCAGTAAAAAATTTAAACTTATTTGCAAGCAAATAGTGTCTAAACTTTTTAACTGCATATACCATGCCTTCAGTGGTGGCATAGTTTCGTTCAGCTGCATTCAACTGTCTACTGGCATAGGCAATTGGAAGATCCATATTACCTTCGCTTGTAGGTTGTGCGAGTACACATCCAATAGCATAATTGGATGCATCCACATGCACATGAAAAGGCTTACTCCAATTTGGTGTAGTCAAGATTGGTGCTGAACATAATCGCCATTTAAGCTCATTGAAGGAGTTCTCACATTCATCAGTCCACTCAAAATTGGTCAAAAGGCCGTACAGAGGCTTTGCAATGATGGCATACATATGTATGAAATGTTAGTAATAACCAGAATGCCCCATGAAAGCTTGTACTTCCTTGACATTCTTTGGCCTAGGTAGCTCTGCGATAGCTCTCACTTTCTCCTCATCTGTGGATATGTCATTCTTTGACACTATGTGTCCTAGAATCTTGCCTTGCTTGACCATGAAAACACACTTTTCTGGGTTCAAGCAGACTTGATATTCTCTACATTTGTCAAAGATTCTCCTGAGTTCAGGTATATGTGTTTGTCTAATGTTAGAATGGGCACAGAGATCATCAACGTAGACCTCTAAATTCTTCCTCAGGAATTCTTTGAACACATGGCACATCAGTCGTTGAAAGGTTGCAGGAGCATTGGTAAGCCCAAATGGCATTACTTGAAAAGCAAATATGCCCCACTCTATGGCAAAAGCCGTTTTATGCTGATCTTCTGGTCCAATGGCTACGTGATTGTAACCAGAGAATCCGTCAATGAAGCTGTACACTTCCTTACCTGCTACTCTTTCTAATAGATGCTCAGTGATAGGAAGTGGATAGTTATCTCGAATAGTGGCTGCATTAACCTTCTTCAAGTTAATGCACACATGTAACTTTCCATTCTTTTTGGGCACAACTACAATGGAGGATACCCACTCAGTGTGCTCAATTTCATAGAGGAACCCAACTTCAACCAAGCAATCTATCTCTTCTTTGATCTTCGCAGCATAATTATCATTATATGTGTATGGCTTTTGCTTAGAGGGTTTGGCATATGAGGTCATGGGGATAGTGTGTGAGCATATGTCAGGGTTACACCTTTCAAGTCCTTGTAACTCCAAGCAAATACATCTCGGTATTCTCTTAGCAAGGCAATCAACTCTTGCTCTTCTTCTTCCGTCAGGTCATTTCCTATGTAAGTGCATCTCTCTTCTCCTTCTTCTATGGCTACCATTATTTTCTTGGTGGTTTCTTTGTTATCATAGGCCTCTCCTGATTGTGCCTCACGTTTAGGCATTCTTATGATGACTCTTCTATCATCTGTTTCATACTTCTTAAAGTTTTCAGGGACCTCAAACAAAGATTCTTCCTCTTCTGTTGTGACTTCTCTCTTCTTCCTTTTCTTGCCCTCACTCTTGGCGGTTACTTGTGTGGTTAATCTTACATCATTTGTGAGCTCTTCATGTCTCTGAGGGTGAACTTCTACTTCATAAAAGTATTCTTCATCTGATGTAAAAGGTGGGTCCATAATGATTGACTCTAGATCGGAGTCACTTGCATCCTTGAATGCATCAGTGCTAGTTTCACATTCTTCAAGAATCGAATCTCCCATTATTGGCTCTATGGAGAAGACTGAAATGTCATAGCCATCCTCATCACAGTGGGGTGTCCATTGCTACCCAATGACACCAAAATCATAGCAAATGGATAAATAGAGAAGGAGAACTAGCCCTTACAACAGAGAGCAAAGTATTTCCAACAAAGCCTACACACCAAGAGACATATCAATCACACAACTTCACTAAAGTGAATGTTTCTCCCATATTACTCATAGAATGCTCGAGAGAATTTGTGAGCATAACGTAGACTTTAATATATATCCAATGACACAAGAATTACATCAAATGGATAAAATATGAGGGAGAACCAATGCTAACAACTCAGGGGTAGAGAGTTGCAACATTGTCTGCGCACACACATAGATATGCCTACTAAAAGAAAACAAACAAGCAAGCAAGGGGCTAGCTTAAGCAAGGGGCTTGCTTATCACAATTCCAGCACTTCGTGATCACTTTACATGAGCTAAAAATCCAAGAAGATGGCTCAAAAGAAGTCGAGATACATGCTCCTTCTATAGTGAGAAGTGTGCCCCTAAAATCTAAGAAGTACCTTTCCAAATCAGCCTCCTAACTTGGAGGACTTAGTTGAGATGACTTGGGGAGTGGTTGAGTGACTTTTCTTGATGGAATCTCGTGGCTTTTGGCTTCCTTTGATTTCTCCACATGTCCATAAAAGATTCCCCACGAATTTGTAGCTTGAAGCTTGACTTTTAATACTCCCCCTCAAGCTTCAATTCTTCGTCCTCATCCAAGCTCCTTCATGTTGATGCATTGCTTGAATTTTGAAATCTTCATCCCATCCAAAGCCTTTGTAAACATGTCAGCAACTTGGTCCTTGGTACCAATATGATGTACTGAAACTTCCTTGGATATCACCTTTTCCCTTATGAAGTGATAGTGCACTTCAATATGCTTGGTTCTAGCATGATAGACAGGATTCGATGCTAGATGAATGCTACTCATGTTGTCACAAAAAACTGGATATGTGTCAACGTGCAAATTAAGATCCATAAATAACTTCTTAATCCACATTAGCTCACATGTGACTTGAGCCAAAGCTCTATACTCAGCCTCGGTGGAAGATAATGCCACCGTGGGTTGCTTCTTTGAAATCCATGAGATGATCTTGCTACCTAGCATGACTAGTTAACCACTTGTACTTCTTCTATCCTCCTTGGAACCGGCCCAATCCGCATAAGAATAAGCTTTGACCTGCATATCATCATCAAATGAATAGAACAATCCTTCATTTATAGTGGCCTTGAGATATCATAACATTCTTCTTGCAGCTTGCAAGTGTGTAGTCCTTGGACTATGCATAAATTGTGATAACACTCCAACTCCATATGCTATGTCAGGCCTAGTTATTGTGGCATAATTGAAAGAGCCTACAATAGATCGATACAAAGTTACATCCTCTAATGGCTCTCCATCAATGGAGCTTAGCTTTACATTAACTTCCATGGGATTTGAAATAGGCTTGCAATGTAGCATCCCAAACCTCTCAAGTAGGTCTAGAATATACTTCCTTTGTATGAGCATAATACCTTCTTCTTTGTATACAACTTCAATGCCAAGAAAATACCTAAGATCTCCAAGATCAGATATCCTAAACTCCTTTCCAAGCTTTGCCTTGATCTCCTCAATGCCCTTTGTATCGTTACCTGTAATGATAAGATCATCTACATACACACACATGTAGACTACAAGTTCTCCTCTTTGTTTGATGAAGAATGGATCCGCCTTTCATTGATTGTAACCACATTTGATCAAATAGTCCACCAATCTTTGGTTCCAAGCCCTTGGAGCTTGCTTTAGGCCATAAAGTGCCTTCTTCAACCTACAAACATGATGTGGAAACTCTTTATGAACAAAACCTAGTGGTTGCTCCATGTATACCTCTTCTTCCAAGTCTCCATTGAGAAAGGCATTCTTGATATCCAATTGGAAAAGCTTCCATCCTTTGCTAGCAGCCATTGCAATGAGTGTCCTAATGGTGCTCATCTTTGCCACGGGGCTGAATGTCTCTTCAAAGTCCACTCCATAGGTTTTTGCAAAACCCTTGGCCACCAATCTTGCTTTGAACCTAGAAATAGATCCATCTGAATTCCTCTTTACTTTATACACCCACTTATTACCTATTACCTTCATGTTCTCCTTCTTGGGCACTAGAGTCCATGTTTGATTTTCCTCAAGTGCGTCGATCTCTTCTTGCATTGCCTCTTTCCATTCGGTGTACCTGCTTGCATCTTCATAGCAATCAGGCTCATGATCTTCTACTACTTTGTTCATATATGCATAATGTGTTGCCATGTATGAATCATAAGTAAACCTTTGAGTTGGATACTTAACTCTAGAAGACTTCCTTTCTTCACCTTTTGGAGGAATAAACCTCCTTTGCCTTGGGAACTTGATCTCTTTCTTTGACGTGGCTTCTTTCTCCATCATGTGTCCTTCATCATCTTCAACTTCATTACCTTCTTCATCCAAATCCACCAATGTTTCTTTGCCTTTGTTGTTTGATTGTGCTTCATAGCTTGATGAAGATCTCCCCCTCCATGGTGAGTTCATGCTTGAACTATCTTCATTGATGAAACACCTTGGGCCGCTTAGCTCTAGGTCGATTTGTTCTTCGTCATGTCCATGCTTTTCTTCTTCATAGTCCTGCATACAATCATACTTCTTATACCAAGGGAGTAGCTCATCAAATGCTACATCCCTTGATATCCTCAAGTCCTTTGTGTTTGGGTTGAAGCACCTGTAACCTTTATGATCATTTGAATATCCTAGAAACACACACTTTTCTGCCTTCGGTTGTAGCTTGTGCCTCAATTCACTTGGCACATGTACATAACAAGTACATCCAAATATCTTCAAGTGGGAAAGATCAGGTTTCTTAGCATAATAGGCTTGATATGGTGTCAAGCCATGGATCCCTGAGGTAGGAGCCCTATTCATTAGATACACGGCGGTATTTGCTGCATCACTCCAAAACATGTTAGGTACATTCATCTCATTAAGCATTGCTCTAGTGATCTCGGCAATGTATCTATTCTTTCTCTCTGCTACTCCATTTTGTTGGGGTGTGTACCTGCATGTTACTTGCCTCTTGGTGCCTTGATCCATTAAAAAATCAAAAAACTCATTGGAGAAATATTCTCCCCCTCCATCGGACCTTAGCTTCTTGATATATGTACCTGTTTCCTTCTTTACCATTGCCTTGAATGCTTTGAAACATGTAAACACATCTGATTTGTTTTTGATGAAATAAACCCAAACCATCCTTGTGTAATCATCTATAAAAGTGACAAAGTACTTGTTACCTCCAATCGATTGCTCTTTGGTTGGCCCCCACACATCTGTACGTATCAACTCCAATGGATGTTGGCTTATGTAGCCACTCTTCTTGAATGGAAGTCTCGCTTGCTTCCCTAGTTGACAAGATTCACATAAATGCTTCATACCTTGTCCTTGGAAGTTGGGAAGACCTTCAACCAGCCTCTTGAATTGCATTTCCTTCATTCTTTGTATGTTGATGTGACCTATCCTCTTGTGCCACAAGTCCAACTCCGAAATCCTCTTGTTTCCATATGTGAAGTACACATGTTGAGTGGAATGAGAATTTACCTCCAAAGTGAAGAGTCTCCCTTGCTTCTTTCCTCTTGCTATGACCTTGTAACCTTGCTTAGGGATCTCCACAAAGCATCCACCTTTGTTGAACCTTACTTGATAGCCTCTTTCAACCATTTGCCCAACGGACACCAAGTTCTTTGTGATAGTAGGTACATGCAAGACATCCTTGAGACATCTTCCTTCCGCCTTGTCATCCAAAGCTACATCTCCAACATGGGAGATCTCATGGGCTGTATCATCACCTGTTTCTACATGTCCTTTACCTTTGGGAATATGTAGATTAGTAAACCAAGAAGCATTGTAACTCATATGGTTGCTACATCCACTATCAATATACCAAGTGTTATCTACTTTGCTTGAATTCCCATTCATGTGCATCATCAAGAGATTGTCATTTTCTGAACTTGTGGAAGCATAATTACCTTGGCCTTTGTATGAAGATCCTTGATTATAGCTCCTTTGGTTTCCTCCTTGGTAGCAATCTCTAGCATAGTGGCCAAACTTGCCACATATGTAACATCCTTCGCCATCTTGATTCCCGTTTTGTTGATGCCGTCCTCCTCTTCCTCTTGTTCTTCCTCGACCTCTTTGTGATGAGGTTCCTTGGTCATGTCCTTGATTGCTGGAGTGGCCTTGCCTTCCTCCAAACCTTCCTTTGCCCCTTCCTTGTCCTCGTCTTCCTTTGCCCCTTTGATTACCTGCATAGAAAACTTGTGCATCCTTGCTTTTAGTTGAACTTCCACCTATGTTCATTTCTTTGGTGACCATGAGAGCAACCAATTGCTCAAAATTGGGAAGATTATCCCTTACATAAACTGAAGTGGTAAAGGGTTTCCACTTCTCATCATCTCTTAAACCATTGAGAGTATAAGCCACAAGATCGTCATCGTCTACATGGCTTCCAATGGATCCCAATGCATCTGATAACTCCTTGACCTTAAGTATGTAGTCATTTATGCTACTCCCTGAGCTCCTCCTAAGGTTGTTGAGCTCATTCTTGAGCTGGATCTTCCTTGCTTTGGCGCTTGTTGAATAAAGCCTTTCAAGTGTCTCCCATACCTTCATGCTTGAATCCAAGTCTTGAATATGGCCGATCATGCTATTGCTAATGTGTTGGGAAAGAATAAAGATAACCCTCTTGTCTCTTTCATTCCATTCCCTAAAGGCCCTTCTCTGGTCATTGGTTGGATTCTCATCCAACCTAGTTCTTGGTTCACTTCCACTAATCAACCCCCAAAGGCCCTTGCCCATAAGATAGTTGGAGACCCTAAATCTCCATGGTTGATAGTTCCCTTTGTCTAGCTTTTCAATTTGAGTGTTGAAGTCTCCCATATCTAGTCTTTGATACTTGACCTAGCCCTTGGCTAATGCTCCAATGTGTGTAAAATGAAAATGAGGCTATGAGATTACCTCAATCCAAAGCTTTTGTTAGATGGACACCTTGTGCTCTTGAAACTTTGAGTAGAATAGCTCCCCCTTGATGTGAGCTACCTCCAAGAAGCTTTTGATGATGCAATTCTTCAACCACCAACTGCAAGAGGTCTTCTTTCTTGTATGTGATGCCTCCAAGATGCCAAAATGCTCTGATACCACTGATGGGGGAAGTATCTTAACCCCTAAGCAACGACGAAGCGCGAATGACCTCCACCGGTATCCTTCTTTGACCTCTCCACACCAAAAGTGCTCTTACTCAGAGATTATGCAGAGAATTCCAGTGAGCTATTGTACACCTGTAGTACACACCAAGAGCTTTCCAACAAAACAAATTATACTTCAAATGGATGCTTACTCAAAGAGAAACAATGTCTACAACATGAGCTAGTTGAATGCTCACAACTGCTAGTCAAGCAGATACCTCACTTCACTCCAGCAAGCTTTTCTAAGCTATTATATAGAGACTAAATCTCAGACTTGGGTCAACTTTAGAGCATTCTAATAGCTACCCAATGACACCAAAATCATAGCAAATGGAAAAATAGAGAAGGAGAACCAGCCCTTACAACAAAGAGCAAAATATTTCCAACAGAGCCTACACACCAAGAGAGATATCAATCACACAACTTCACTAAAATGAATGTTGCTCCCAGATTACTGAGAGAATGCCCCAGAGAATTTGTGACCATAAAGTAGACTTTAATATCTATCCAATGACACAAGAATTACATCAAATGGATACAATATGAGGGAGAACCAATGCTAACTACGCAGGGGTAGAGAGTTGCAACATTGTCTGCGCACACACATAGATATGCCTACTAAAAGAAAACAAACAAGCAAGCAAGGGGCTAGCTTAAGCAAGGGGCTTGCTTATCACAATTCCAGCACTTCGTGCTCACTTTACATGAGCTAAAAATCCAAGAAGATGGCTCAAAAGAAGTCGAGATACATGCTCCTTCTATAGTGAGAAGTGTGCCCCTAAAATCTAGGAAGTACCTTTCCAAATCAGCCTCCCAACTTGGAGGACTTAGTTGAGATTGACTTTTCTTGATGGAATCTCGTGGCTTTTGGCTTCTTTTGATTGCTCCACATGTCCAAAA
>CM035429.1:127009931-127027431 GCA_020310875.1 Ceratopteris richardii | reverse complement strand
AGTTATGGTCAAAACTATGAATGGTGGGAAACACCTTCACCCACTCCACAACTCGTACTTGTCCACACACACACTACAGTAGTTCAAGAGTGATGGGAAAGGGTAGACAATAGTCCTACACACACATTCCAAGCTTCACAAACACACAAAAGATCATAAAGAAGATGAAAATCTGTAGGAAAGAAGCAAATTCGAATTTTTGAGCTCTCCCTCTTTACAATGGCAAAAAGTCTTTTCAAAGAGTCACCAAGTGACTTATATACATGTGCTCTAAAAATGGTCCTTTCACACAAGTGACTGGCACTTTATTGGCTAATCTCTAATTTCCTACTATTTTACAAGAAATATATTACAATGAGTTGGGCTTATGCATCTAGAGGACTCCTCTATTGGATTTACATAGCTTTTGAGAGAATTTCCTAGGATTTGAAGAAGAAAATTATGCCCATTATTTTGAAAATTTTGGGGCTCCTCTTTTGTGTCTCTTTTCTGTGCAACACTCTCCCCCTCTTTGTCTCTGTCATCCCTTGACAGGCTTTGCTTCTCGTTTGCAGCTTGTCTATTGTTCCTGAATACACGCACCCAGTGGTCGAAGAAGCAATAAGGATTGTCAGAGAATTTGTTACTTTATCCAAAGTTAATCCTTTGCTTCTTTAAGCCCCTTGGTATTCCTTATATCACAAGTCTGGGTTGTTGTATTAAGTCGGGCTGTCATGCACGCCATCAGTGGCTAAGAATATGACATTCTTAGTCACTCTCTTCAACTTTTCAGCCTCTACCTCTTTCTAACTTTTGGTCTTCTGATTTGTCTTTGTCTTCACACATCTGATCCTGTTGTATTGTTTGAAGCGTGTCTACTTCTGTTCTGTCGCACACCTCACTTTGTTGACCTTTACTCTCTTTTAAGTCAACGTTATGTTTTAAAGGTCCAGTTCTTGAATTTTCTTTGTCTTCCTCTGGGACCTGATTCATTTCTTTCCACTGCACACATCCAGTGGACGAGGAGGCAACTAGGACCTTCAGACAATTGGTTATCTTATCCAATGAAGCATCCTCATGTGATGTCTCTCTTCCCTGCTTGTTTCACTTTACGAACTGCTCTTGGTGGATGAGGAAGCTGTGTGCAACCTCACATGAAATGTCCTAGTTGTTATCTTTCTTTAATTCCAATCCTCAAGACCTGGTTCTTTGGTGTTGTTGCCTGATGCGTGCCCCTGCGGGGCTTTGGGCAGTCATGTCGGCTCATTTATGCAATATCCCGAGTATGTCGTTCAGTGTGGGTCTCCGTTTCCTCCCTTATCGGTGAATGATGTAAGGGGGGAGAAAGAGGACGTACCTCAGTCTCCTCAGTAGCCGCTGTGGAGTGTGGAACTACTGGTGTCCCCTCTATTACCTTCTGTGCTAGTTGGTATTGCAATTGTTTTATCAATTCATCCTTCTCTTTGATTTCTTCTGTGGATTTCCGAATCATTTCCTTGTTTTGGAGGAGCTCCTCTCCTATGATAGGGAGCTGATCAACATCTTCATTGCATTGTACTATATATTGATTTTCTGCTACCTTCCACTTTCTTTGTAGTTTCGAGGTGTCATTCATATACCTTTTCTCCCATTCTGCGATGATTGCTTGCTCCTGCTTGAGCTAATCTTCATACTTTGCTGTCCTTTCTTCCAATGTTTGTGTGTCTTTCTCTATCACTTCAGGTGCTTCTATTGGTTGATTGCATAAAAGTGCTGTCATCAGCTCCTTGTTCCTGTCGCGGAGGTTATCTGCTTCGTCCATATACACCTTAATTTGAGACTCAAGGATGCTGCTTCTAGTGTTCATTCTAGCCTTTTCAGCTTCACTAGCCTCATATTTTCTTTGCAGTTCTTTGATTTGTTCTTTTAGCTTCCGATTTACTGATTCTAGTGTGTTGCATTGCTTGTTGGTCTCTTGGGTTTCTGCCTCTTTTTCTACTATTATCTTTTGTGCTTGAATCAATTGCACAGATAGATTCTCTTCTACCTCCTGAAACTGATTCTTTTCCCGCATTGCTTTGTCATAGTCAACATCACCCTCAAGCATTAGCTGTTGAGTATCCATTGCAGTTTGTATCATTTGTTGTACCACTGTCTTGAGCTGAGCGACATCCACATTTAACCATGTCTTTGGAATGCTTGGAGCTTCCCCGGTTTGTACGTCCTTTCCTTGCTCCACGTATATGGTCTCGTTATGCGGTTGCCTAATTTGGAGCTGTACTTCATGTTGTTTTCTTTCATCTTCCTTAGGAATAGACTGCGTGGCACTTACTTGAAATGTGACATCCATCAGAGAGGGTTTTGCCACCACCCTTATTAGTGTAAAGGGTTTCGATTCTTCAACCATATTTTCAATCTTTTCTTCCTTGGGGTTCTTGAAAATGACTTCTCCTGCTAGCTGAGTCTCTTTGATTTGGATATTCGATGTCTCATTCAATTTGATAATATGTACCTCTTCAGGAGATGCAACTTGTTTTGTGGTGTCTTTGCTTGTATTATCCGACATCTGCTCAATATTTGTGCCTTCCACACCAAAGTCATCATTTACTTGATTTAATTCTTCCCATTGACCATCGTCTCTTGAATCACTTCGTATATCCACATTTAGCGTCGAGGTATCTTGTTCTTCTTGTGTGTCTTCTCACGAGCTTGAGTTCATTTAACCCCAATTCTCTGTATTTGTGAACCTTGGTCAGCCTCTTTCTTTGTTCCAAGTCTTGATGGGCTTGTTGGTAATGGTGCCCTTGCATTGAGAGGTTTACTTGTCCTTCAGTATACTGGTGGGTAGCTTCTATTGCTCTTGTCAAATCTTCTTCCATAATCGGTGGATTTTCTTCAAGTCTCATCCTTGGAAATACGTGTGCCCTCTTTGTAGCTGGAACTTCTGCTTTTGCTTGCATCATTTCCCATAGCCTTTTCGTACCTCTCATTCTGGGTTGGGAGCTTGTTTTTTCTTCTTCTAGGATCTTGATTCCTTTCTTCTTTCTTGGAACGGTAGCAATCTTTGCATACTTGGACATTGCTTCAGATTGTTGGGAAAGATGGATGGATGATCCAAGAGATTGAGTAGGTACTGCTAAAACCTGCTTTGTACCAGCCCTCTTTAGCTTCAGACTTGATTAGTAGAATCCCTTAGCTTTCCAATGACACCAAGAAATGGCCTATGTCCTTTGGAAATTAAGTGTGTAATGATTGAATCAAAACAGATAACTTTGGAAGTCACAAAGTCAAGAAAACTTTCTATTTTGGTCTTGACACTTGCTCAATGTTTTGCTCAGTGTGACCAGCACAATAGCAATTGATAAAATTCCTTCTAGGGGTATTCAATTAGCTTAGTAAGCTAACATTTGCAAGTGGAATGATGTAAAATAATGAACTATGCTAAGAGAAATTAATTTAGCAAGATTTGGTATACCCCTGACTTTTTAGGACTGTAGCAGAGATAGACCAGTGAGCACCTCGACGACGATTTCTCTGAATTGGCTGAATGAAATCACTTCAAACCTTGTCAGCATGTAGATGACTTTGCGCTGAATCCAACAAGCTTTGAATCACTGAATTTGGTGGAGTATTGACTGAGATATGCCGTTGACAAGTTGACAGACTTTTGAGTAGACTAGCAGAGAACACAAAGATGAATGATGTAAATGTATCTATTGATTAACAATTGTGTACAATCCCATTGGCATGGATAGCATTGCCAAATGGTGTAGAGAGGTGTAGGCTATGGTATAGTCCTTTTACACACTCAAACTCAGTAGAGTAAGCCTCGGTAAATGAAGAGATGTACCCATGACTTTTCCAAGTACATTTTATAGAATATGTGCAAAAATTTGAATTCAAATTCAAATTTTGGCTTCCTATGATCAAGGTCCTAAAAGCTTGGAGATATTCTCTCAATCAAATAAGCTACTTTTTCCACGACTCACTTTGGTAGGTGATTACAAAAGATTCCAAGTCATTTTGACTTTTACAAATGAGGTAAAGTGGTAAGTAATCACTAGCATATGTTCCTATGGTTCTTTATGTATGTAGAGTCTTCATGATAACTTCCAAGCCAAATGTGTAGGCTTGTGATTTACACCAACAGCTCCCCCTCAAGCCAAACATTTTGGCTTAAGTCTTCATCTTCAATCTTCAAGTACATCCTGCAATCCAATCATAGATTTGAACCTGCAAAGTTTGGTCCCATCCAAAGCTTTAGTCAGCAAATCTGCACATTGCATGTTGGTTGACACATAGGTCAGCTGAATGTCCTTGCTTAGCAACTTCTCTCTCACATAATGATAATGAACTTCTATGTGTTTGGTCCTGGCATGATAGATAGGATTAGCTGCAAGGTGAAGAGAACTTGTATTATCTCCAAAGATAATTGGAGGCCTAGTATATAAGCCCAATTCTGAATACAAAAGCTTAATCCAAATTGCTTCTTGAGTGGCATTAGCTAGCCCTCTATACTCTGCTTCTGTAGAAGACAATGCAACAGTTGGTTGCTTCTTTGCAGACCATGAAATTGGTTTGTCACCTACAAAAGAAATGTATCCAGAAGTGCTTCTCCTATCATCCTTGCATCCTGCCCAATCTGCATCTGAATAAACTTTTATATCAATATCTGAAGTGTAAGGAAAGTACAAACCATGGTTCTGTGTACCCTTGAGATACTTCAAGATTCTTTTGGCAGCCTCTAAGTGAGGTATCCTTGGCTTGTGCATAAATTGACTTAGCACACTAACTCCATATGCAATATCAATTCTTGTAAGAGTAGCATAGTTCAAGCTACCTACCATACTTTGATAACCTGTAATGTCTTGGACTTCATCACCTTCATGGGCACTTAGCTTTAGGTTCACTTCCATTGGAGTACTAGCTGCTTTAGCATCCTGCAAGTGAAATTTCTTCAACATGTCCTGCACATACTTCTTTTGAGTAATGTATATTCTTGAATTAGTGTAAACTAATTCAAGTCTCAAAAAATACTTCAATAGCCCAAGATCATTGATCTTGAAATCCTTCATCATTTGGCTTTTGATGCTTCTGATTCCATTAACATCATTACCTGTAATGATGATGTCATCAACATAGACACAGAGATAGATTATCTCTGAATTACTTCTCTTAATGAACAGAGAAGTGTCAGCCTTACTCATGACAAAACCTTGGTCTTGGAGGTATGTAGTTAGCCTGTAATTCCATGCCCTAGGTGCCTGCTTCAATCCATATAAAGCCTTCTTTAATTTGCAAACATAAGTTACCTTCTTAGGGTCTTCATAGCCAGGAGGTTGTGACATATAAACCTCTTCTGAAATCCATCCATTCAAGAAAGCATTCTTGACATCCAATTGGTACATGTTCCAATTCTTTGATGCAGCCACACTCACCAACACTCTGATTGTTGGCATCTTGGCCACAGGAGAAAATGTTTCTTCATAGTCAATGCCTTGGGTTTGTGCAAAACCCTTGGCTACTAATCTGGCCTTGTACCTATTAATTGTGCCATCATAATTTCTTTTCAATTTATAGATCCATCTGGATCCTATTACCTTCATGGAGTCCTTCTTGGGTACTAACTCCCATGTATCACTCTCCTTGAGTGCTTCAATCTCCTCATCCATAGCTTCCTTCCATTATGATTTTGTGATTGCTTCTTCATATGATCCTGGTTCTTCATTTAGCAAATCCTTTGCCAGATAAATTGAATGTTTAGTAACAAGAGATGTATCATACCCATATCTAATAGGTTTTTTGCTCTCTCTTTGAGACCTTCTGATTGATTGAGTTGAAGATTCTGGTATGTCCTCAAGCTTCTTCATCTTCATTTTGCCTTTGGACTTCCATGCCTTGAACTCTTCAAGGTTGATTGTATCTTCATCATCTGAACTTGACTCTCCATCCTGAGTAGGTTCCTCCTTTGTAAGTTTTGGAAATTCTTCTTCCAAATCATAGGGTAGTTTTACCTTCTTGCATTCATTCTCATACCAAGAATCATTCTCATCAAAGATCAAATCTATGCTTACCATAAATCCCTTATTAGTAGGGTTATAAAACCTGTAACCTTTTTTATTTAAATCATATCCAATGAAAATACATTTTTCAGCCTTTGGATCTAGCTTTCCTCTTACCTGTGAAGGAATGTGTACATATGCTACACATCCAAAATTTTTGCAGTGATCCAATGATGGTCTCTTACCATGCCATGCTTCATATGGTGTCATACCATCAAGTGACTTTGATGGTAACCTGTTTATGAGATAGGTGGCAGTAGAGACACTCTCTGCCCATAGGTAGTTAGGTAATTTCTTCTCATTAAGCATAGATCTAGCTGTCTCAACAATTAACCTATTTCTTCTTTCAACTACCCCATTCTGTTCAGGAGAGTACCTTGTGGTTATTTCCCTTTTGATGCCTCTGTCCTGCAAGAAGTCCTCAAATTCATTGGAGAAGTACTCACCTCCTCCATCTGACCTTATCCTCTTCCAATTCCTTCCTGTCTGATTTTCAACTAATGCAAGATATTTCTTAAAACAATTAAATACCTCATCCTTGTGCTTCATAAAGTATAATACAGTCCATCTGCTATAGTCATCAATAAAAGACACATAGTACCTTGAACCTGAGACTGAGGGGTCTTTGCTAGGTCCCCATACATCTGTGTGTACAAGCTCTAGATAGTCTTCATGCATATATCCTTTCTTGGAGAAGGGTAACCTGTGAGACTTACCAAATTGACAAGCACCACACTTGTAAATCATATTTTGCTTGGATACATTAGGTATCCCAAGCACACATTGGTCCCTACACATTTGCTTCAAGGTCCTTTCTCCTATGTGCCCTAATCTCTTGTGCCAAATCTCAAGCTCTGAAAGTGTTTGATCTTTATAACTGTATAATGCAATATTCTTTGTATCTTCCAACTCAAAAGTGAAAATCTACCTGATTTTTCTCCTTTAGCTATCCTTTTGAATGCATGTCTTGGGTCCTCCACAAATGCTCCATACTGATTGAATCTGACCTGCAACCCTTTCTCTACAATCTGACCAACACTCATTAAGTTCTTTGTAATTGTTGGTACATAAAGTACTCTGCTCAACAAATTCTGATTACCATCACAAGTTTTCACATTTCCAACTTTAACAGCCACATGATTTGAACACCCTGAATCAATATAAAATAAGTGATCATCATTTGTACCTGACTTTGAAGTCATGTTCATGATCAAGAGAGAGTCATCCTGCTCCTCTGTGTAGTTGTTGTAGTCCTTTTTGTTTCTGAATCCTCCTTGGTAGTTGCCATTGTAATTGTTGTTGTAGTTGTTGTTATAATTGTTGTTGTGGCCTTGGTGATGGTTGAACCTTCCTCTAGACTGAGAGTATCCACCTCTTTGGTAGCCTCTTCTTCTCTGATTTTTGTAATTCCTGTAACACGCATCTGTGGTGTGGTTTGACAAACCACAAATGTTACATGGTGATGAGTTATAGGGTCTCCCCCTACCTTGCTTACCTCCTCTGCCCCTACCTCTTGAAGATCTACCTCTCCCTGCATAGTTGGCTTGGGAGGTAGAGCATTCATCTTCCACCTTCTTACTCTTGCCTTTATCCTTAGATTTCTTATCAGTGTATAGGGCAGAAGAGTTGTTACCTTGGTAGTATCTCCACTCTTGGTAAGCTTTGCTTCATGTGTGAATAGTTGACCCATGAGAGTTGTAAGATCTAGAGTGTGCATGTCCATGTAGAGATCCATTGCAGTGGTGAAGCTTTCCCACTTGTCATCAGCCTTGATTCCATTAATTACTTGCCTTACAATTTGTTCTTCTTCAATTTCTTCTCCTATGCTTGCTAACTGATCTGCAACATCTTTGATCTTGGTCACAAATTCTGAAACAACTTGCTTAGGTTGCTTCCTTAGTGTTGTGAATTCAATCCACAACTGATTTTTCTTAGCCCTTGTATTAGAGGAAAAATATGATGACAAGGTTTCCCAAGTCTCTTGGGAAGTCTTACAATTTCTGATATGAGGTAAAAGAAAGTCAGATATAGAGTTGAGTAAATAGGACCTTGCCAATGCATCCCTTGCACACCATGTGTTGAGTTTTTCTTGCTCCTCCTTGGTTGGCAAACCTCTTGCTTTGAATGAGGGCAATTCCTCATCTCCTGAGATGTATCCATAGAGACTCCTTCCTTGTAAGTAGGTCTTCATCCTTAGAGACCAAGCTTGATAGTTGTTCCTGTCCAATTTATCAATGAATGAAGGAAAACCATCTCCCATTTTACCTTATTTGCTCTGATACCACTCTTGGGAAAGATGGATGGATGATCCAAGAGATTGAGTAGGTACTGCTAAAACCTGCTTTGTACCAGCCCTCTTTAGCTTCAGACTTGATTAGTAGACTCCCTTAGCTTTCCAATGACACCAAGAAATGGCCTATGTCCTTTGGAAATGAAGTGTGTAATGATTGAATCAAAACAGATAACTTTGGAAGTCACAAAGTCAAGAAAACTTTCTATTTTGGTCTTGATACCTGCTCAATGTTTTGCTCAATGTGACCAGCACAGTAGCAATTGATAAAATTCCTTCTAGGGGTATTCAATTAGCTTAGTAAGCTAACATTTGCAAGTGGAATGATGTAAAATAATGAACTATGCTAAGAGAAATTAATTTAGCAAGATTTGGTATACCCCCGACTTTTTAGGACTGTAGTAGAGATAGACCAGTGAGCACCTCGACGACGATTTCTCTGAATTGGCTAAATGAAATCACTTCAAAACTTTGTCAGCATGTAGATGACTTTGCGTTGAATCCAACAAGCTTTGAATCACTGAATTTGGTGGAGTATTGACTGAGATATGCCCTTGACAAGTTGACAGACTTTTGAGTAGACTAGCAGAGAACACAAAGATGAATGATGTAAATGTATCTATTGATTAACAATTGTCTACAATCCCATTGGCATGGATAGCATTGCCAAATGGTGTAGAGAGGTGTAGGCTATGGTATAGTCCTTACACACACTCAAACTCAGTAGAGTAAGCCTCGGGAAATGAAGAGATGTACCCGCGACTTTTCCAAGTACATTTTATAGAATATGTGCAAAAATTTGAATTCAAATTCAAATTTTGGCTTCCTATGATCAAGGTCCTAAAAGCTTGGAGATATTCTCTCAATCAAATAAGCTACTTTTTCCACGACTCACTTTGGTAGGTAATTACAAAAGATTCCAAGTCATTTTGACTTTTACAAATGAGGTAAAGTGGTAAGTAATCACTAGCATATGTTCCTATGGTTCTTTATGTATGTAGAGTCTTCATGATAACTTCCAAGCCAAATGTGTAGGCTTGTGATTTACACCACAGATGATGGCATTTCTTTAAGATGTTCTCTAATGCCCAAAGCATGATATATCAATATGGTTAAGGCCACGCTTCCATTTAAGAACTTCTTATGATTCCATTGCTTTTTTGCCTCGAATAGCCATTCTTGAATCTATGGAGTCATGTTGACTTGATTCCCAATTTGTTTGATTGCATGCGACAACATTTGCACTATGATCTTTTGCGGTGCAGTATACCTATGCATGTTGGGAAAACAAAAGTGCTGATGGATGAGTCTCACTTCCTCTTCTATATCGATGCGATTGATGTCGGTGAAAGTTTTGGTCTTCGCTCCTCGACTTTCCTCTTTCAAAATGGTAGTTCCATCTTTTTCCCAACCGAAAGCTTCCTTAATCAAGTCATGGGTGAATTGTATGATGACCCACTCTCCTACTGCATCTAATACTCTTGCCTCTGGTACCAAGGGGTCATGCAATGCTCGCTGCAAGGTGTTCATGACTTGTGTGTAGTGTTGGAAGTCAGGTTTGTATATCGGTAATTCGAAGTACTTGTGAATGCCCGCCTTCTTCATAATGTTCATTGTCGATGGAAGTTCATGCACTACCTTAAAATCTTGGGACATGATGGGGAACAAATGATCAGTATCCATAATTTTGATCATCACTAGGAACAAATAATCCCCTGCTAGTTGATCTTCTCTAAACTAGTGATCCTTGGCTTTAGTCACGCTTTGTGGAGGGAATTTTATCACTTCCTCTTGAATGGTCGCTTTAGAGTCCTCAGAAGCCATCTGCACTCGTAATGAAAAGAGCATTAGCTTCCTATAAAAGACATGTCTTTAGTGATGTGTGTTGCAGTGACATTTCGTTTGTTGCGTCACTCCACCCCCCTTGCTTGCATAAGTAAGATCTCTTACCACATATTTTTTTTTTATTCATTCCTGAAAGAGAACAAGAATTAGTGTAGCCGAAGCATTTATTTATGTACATAGTAGGTCCATTCCTATGGCCGTGGAATCTATGACCTATTCCCAAGTGGGGAATGTGCACCACTAAGTTTGTTACAACCATCATGTGCCGAATGCATGGCCTCGTAATGTGGCCTTGTCATGCATACTTTAGGTGCATTTGATACTTCATGTGTGCAATTGGAATCTTGTTGGTTCTGTTGTTCTAAACCCTGCTGCTTCTTTGGTTTCCATATCCATCTTATAGTTGAAGTTTGAAGCTTCGCCTTCTCTTTGTTTTTTTGTGCTCCATGTGTTTCCTTTTCCCTTTTTGAAGTCTCAGTGGTTGGGGTCCTGCTGTTCCAGTACCTTTGGTTAGTCTTGTGTGGCTTTATGGTCCTTCTTTGTCGGTATAATGTTTCTTCTTGCTTGACTATTTCTTGATGTGCCCTCTGTCTGACCTTCTTCGGAATCCATATTTGTTGCCGTGTTCTTTGAGCTTCTATCAATGACTTTGGAAGCCAAACTCTCAGAAGTCTGTTCGGTCTCGATTGTAATGAAGAGGATCCTTTGTTATTTGTCGCCTCCTTCAAATGAGTGACCGGTATTGGTATTGATTTTGCCGCTTCCTTCACTCGATCCTTGCAAACCCATTGTAGATTGGCACCTTCTGATTGCGAGAATCTGACAGTGGACTTCCATGTTGACGATCTTCCTTTGTTGTAGATGACTTTAGGAGTAGTGCGCTCACCGTTTCTCTTTGTTTCACCATTCATGTAGGATGAATCCACTTTCTCCACTAGTGCATTGGGACCTGAAGTCCTTTCTTCCATCGAACCTTCTTCTGGTTGGTTTGTGATGGAGTCATTTGCTATGTCCTTTTCTAGGATCGGTTTCTCACTCTTGATGATGTCTTGTCTATGGGAGGGTTTCTCTTCTAATAGACTAAAGATTTCCTTGTGCCCTATCTTGGCTGCGATGTATCCTTGAGCTAGGTGAATGCACAACTCATTTTCAATGATCCAGTCTTGCCCTAGGATTAGATGCTCTATTAGATCCTCGTCTTTACACACTAAGACTCGTTGTTCCATAGTGGAATTTCCTAGGTGGAGGGAAACTGTAGCTTCTCTAATGCTTTTCATACATTCATATTATGTAACATTCATATTATGTAACATGAGATAACAAATCATGGCTCTTTCTTTATGTAACATTCATATTATAAACAATTTCAAACAAGGCTTTTCTCCATTGGACTACAACCTCTCGTCTCTCTATTACATCTTTCTTCAAATATTATGTATAAGCAGCTTCATATGCAGTAAGTCTTGATTTAGTGACTACTGATAGATTTCCAAAAATTCTAGATTCCCTTTCAAAAAATCCATAGTCAAAAGCATCTTCAAAGATTTGAAGGTAATGAATTCCCAAAAATACGATTCTGCTGTAGTATGCCATTAAACAAATTTTGTCTGGGGTTTTGCTTAGATAAAAAAGTAGAGCATCTGTAGGTGAATTGAATCCAATATAATTAAGAGTCTGTATTTCTATATCTGTGAATGTCTCTATGCATGCCACCACAAGTCGCATTATTCTCAATAGTAGAATACAAGCTGGATCATTTACATCTTTGTATGTGGATATGACAGATTCTGCTACCACTCAACTATTCACAAGAGATTAGAATTGAAAGAAAACAACACATTTATTCTATATTTTTTTGAATTTTTTATTTTTTGAATTTTTCTTCAACTTATTCTCTTCCCAAATTCAACACCAACCTCATGCAAAACTTCATTAGTAAAAAGAAATTTGTTGTGAATTTTTATTAAATTTTATGAATTTTTATTAAATTTTATGAATTTTTATTTTAGTAATTTTGTCCCTAAATCAAGGAAAACACTTCACTTAGGGTTTTCTTGTTTCAAGATCCAATGATCTTTTGACTTATGATTGGCTGTACTCACTATTCTTGCAATCTCACAATGGAATTTAGAGATTTTCAAGAAAATATGTGTTAAAAAGTACAATTATCAATTCATGCAAAGATAAACTCAACACCCATTTTTTGAAGTGATTAAACAATCTTTCCTCAAGACTATCACTTCACTTAGGACAAGCAAATGGAACAATCAATTTGCACATAGCTACTTTACTTGACTTTCCTCATTGCAACTATGTCATCTTTTCCAAGATTGACAAAATTTGCTTGGTACTTTGTCAAAAAGAAATCTACATATGCAAAGATAATCACATTTCACTTTTCCTTTCAGCAAATTAAATCATTTTTTTGTCACAACACCTGCACTTTACTCTTAAAGAGTATGAACAATTATCAATTTGCATAAATTCACATACTTGTTTGTCTCAAAAAGGTTAATTCATGCTTTCTTTTCTCAAAAGACAAGCCAAAAAGCCTACCTTTCCAATTTTTCTTACTTGATTATAGAGTAACACCTTTCCAATGTGTTCAAATACCATCAACAATGGAAGATCCAGCAAGGTCCATAACTTCAATGAAGCTTTTGCTTTGTTCCCTGGCAATGGCGCCAAAAAATGTTTTTTGTTAACCTTTGAAGTTGTCCTCTCCAATCATTATAGCACAAAAGATCAACTACACATCTTTACATTGTCAATCCCGGAAGTATGCAAAGACCACAACCCCTTCTAGTTAATGGAATCCAAGAATAAGAATTGACATGGCTGTTTTCTTAGAGATTTATAAAGAATAAGGGAAATAACTAGGGTTTTGATTATCTTGAGTTCTACAACAGCATTTTCAATGATGTTTGTGCCTAAACTGTGTCTTTTTTGTAGTAGAATACAAATATGAAGTCCAATTTCCAAAACAGTACCTGTATCACACAGATGAGACAATCGCGATTCTGTAAAAACTGAGAAATTCTAATTCCAGCTTTGATCTTCTACACTTTCTTGCTCAATAAACTAAAATTCACCTCTCTTCATACATCTCACTCAGCAATACACAAGAAAAGTTCACAAATTCCATGGATCACACAATGAGAAGACTCAACAAATCAAGAATAAGATCATGGAAGTAGAAACACGATTTTTTGCAGGAAAGCTCTTCACATTACTTGGATAGCATGAAATAATACAACCAACCTCTTCAAAATAGAAGAAATTATCTTTTATACTTTTTCAAGTGTCCCTTTTCACACTTGAAATTCGATCCTCTTTGCCTTCTAATCTAAAAATATGCTATCAAAGAGCTTCCAAAAATTCTAAGAAAAATACATATGATCCTACTTTACATGAAGAAGACTCTTCCCAATTTTTACATCATTTGGATAAATATATCTACAAAAAAATGTCAAATTACAAATAATTTCTTTCAAAATCCTCTAACAATGGTCATTTGAAGATGCGTGAAGGTGTGTCTAATCCTCTCTTCCTCTCTCTTTCTATTTTGTGCATCTACAAGTCGTGCTAACATTTGGTCCGCCAATGGCTCCATGTAACGTTTTACTCGACATCCACTTATGTAATTAGGAAGAACATCCCCATCCAGAGTCGCTAGATTAACTGCTCCACTCGTTGAGATCCTATTGATTATTAGAGGTCAATATCAGCACTTTTGTAGCTTCTTGGCGTGTTGGTTCAGAGTATATACTAAAACTAAATCTCCTTCTTTTAATCCTTTGTCTTTGATGTGCACATCATAATATGATTTTTGTCTTCTCTTTGTCGCATAAATTCCTGCAACAGCTTGTATCCTCGTCTCATGTAGCTTCTCAATTTGGTCTAGTTGCTTGGACAATTCATGCCCCCACCATTCATAGTCTCGAGCTACTCTCAAAGTGGGTACTAAAAATTCGATTGGCAATATTGCGTTTTGTCCATACACTAGGTTAAATGGTGTAGTTCCAATGGCAGTCTTGTAAGTGACACGGAAGGCCCAAATTGCATGGTGTAATTGTTTGTTCCAATCACCTTCCACTATTACTAATCTTGTCAATACTGTGCATAACACGTTATTGGAACTTTTCGCTTGACCGTTTGCTTGAGGGTGATAAGGGGTTGATTTTCTATGGATCACTAAGAACTCATTCATTAAGGATTCTATCACTTCATTAATGAAATGCGTTCCTCTATCACTCACTATTTCTATTGGTAATCCAAAGCGAGTGAAGATATGCTGGAAAAGAAACTTAGCTGTAGTCTGAACATCTTTTTTTCTAGTATCCTTTGCCTCTACTCATTTAGTCAGGTAATCTGTTGCTACTATGATGTATTCCGCATGTGATCCTTTGGCTGGTGGATTAATGGGTCCTATGAAATCAATACCCCATTTTGAAAATGCTCTCGTGCAAACCACGGGTCTTAATGGCATGTCATCTTGTCTAATCGGATATTTGGCTCTTTGGCATGTCTCGCAACTTCAGACATAGGTGTCTGCATCCATATGTAGGGTTGGCCACCACAAGCCTGCGAAAAGGATCATTTTTACAGTTCTTTTAGCTGAGAAATGCCCTCTTGCAGCACCTGATGTGCCATTTCTAATATGGGTAATTACTCTCCTTCATGTACACACGATCGTAGTTGATTATCTTTCCCTCTCTTGAATAATTGTTTCCCCATGATGACATAGTCCTTACTCATTTCTTCTAGGGATCGTTTCCTTGCAAAGCTGATTCCTTCCTTGTGTTCTTGTGTCATTAGGAATTTCACTAACGTCTTACTCCAGTTGGGTGCTATTGTAGAAAAAGGTAAGGATGCATGATTGTCTGGAGTGGTTTCCTGACATTCCGTGTAACTGCTGACATATTCATGGACATCTTTAGGCATATCAGGCCAATTCCCTCCTAACCGTTTCAATTCTCTTAGTGTTCCATGAGTCCCTTTATGCATTGTCCATTTGTTTACATGGGCTTGTTCAATCAACTTCTTTTGTTCGTCTTCCTCTACACATCTCAACAGTATGCCGTTGGGTTCCTTATAATACACACTTCCTGCTATAATGTGTAAGTTACGTGATTGTAGGATTTCCTTTTTACTCTCCTTATTAATTGAATGTTGTGGTCCATGAGTGAGTATCGGGATTAGCTTTTCTGCCCACTTAGGACATGCTTCCAAATTGAACAAGTAAGTGTCTGGTCAATCGTCGGGTACTCCGCTCGGTGGTTCTCCATGTGTTAACCTAGAGAGATGATCTGCTCTCACGTGGGTATTCCCTTTTTTCACAATTACCTCGAAATCAAACTCCATTAATAACAGAAACCATCTCACTAGTCTTCCCGTGTTACAAGGCTTATTGACTAAGTACAATAAAGCTTGATGATCTATGAAGAACTTGAACTTATTGGCTAAAAGGTAGTGTTTGAATTTCTTTTCAGCGTACACCATCCCTAATCCCTCGTGTTTCGTAGTTGTGTAGTTCCTCTCGGCTTGGTTCAGTTGTCTACTTGCGTAGGCAATTGGATGGTCCAATTTTCCTTTGTCTGCCAGTTGAGCTAAGATGCATCCTATTGTGTAATTGGAAGCATCCACATGAATGTGAAAAGGCTTGTTCCGATTGGGTGTTTTCAAAATAGGAGCTGTGCTAAGCCGTTTCTTTAGCTCATTAAATGCCTTCTCACATTCGTCTATCCACATGAATTGAGTCAACAATCCATACAAAGGTTTGGCAATTATAGCGTCATGTGGATAAATCGGCAATAGTATCCACAATGACCCATAAATGCTTGCACTTCTTTTGCACTCTTTGGTCTAGGAAGTTCTAGAATCACTTTGATCTTGTCTTCATCCGTAGATATTCCGTTCCTAGACATGATGTGTCCTAAGATTTTACATTGCCTTACCATAAAAATGTACTTCTTAGGATTTAGACATACTCTATATTGTCGACATTTATCAAATATTTTTCGCAATCTAGGAATGTGTTCTTGCCTTTGATTTGAATGTGTACATAGGTCGCCCACATATACTTCCATACTCTTCTTTAGGAATTCTTTGAAAATGTGACACATCAATCTTTGGAAAGTAGCAGGGGTGTTAGTGAGTCCAAAAGGCATCACTCAGAAAGCGTAGACCCCCATCCAGTCGCGAATGCGGTCTTATGTTGGTCCTCAGTAGCAATAGCCACTTGGTTGTATCCAGATAATCCATCCAAGAAACTGTAGAATTCTTTTCCTACGACTCTTTCCAAAAGGTGATCGATGATAGGTAATGGATAACTATCACGGATTGTGGTTGCGTTGACTTTCTTTAGATTAATGCACACTCTAAGTTTTTCGTTCTTTTTGGGTACAACAACTAATGGCGACACCCATTCCGTATGTTCTATCTCATAAATGAAGAGGTATCAAATCCCCTCTCAAGTCTCAAGTCACTGCTGATTTTCCTTTGGGAGTGGTTACCAACTCTTCAGGGTCTGGTCTTCTTGAATTTTCTTGCCCTTCTAATCCTCCTCTTTTGTTGATTAGGTCCAGGTGTTTTGTTACGACATAGATGTGACCTAACTTGTCCATGTATGCTCCTCCCTCATCCTTGACTGCCGATCTAGGCACTATTGTAGAATCCGTGGAAGTTACCATCCTGACTACTTATCTATTTAAACCATCCAAGTAGATAGGAATCTCCTCGGAATTAGTAGACACATATTGCAGAGAGGTACAGTATTCCCTTTCTATGGTAGACATGAAGTTTCTTCTGGGAACCGAACCTTGCATGTCTTCTCAGGCCATTGGTATCTCCTCTTCCGAGCCACTAGAGGTGTTGGAATAGATAGGGCGGTGACTGGCCTGAGTTGCACTTCCTACCGATGAAATAACACTTCTTCGGCTACTTAGCACCCTTCCTGACCTCAAGTTCATCCACCCCTCAAGTTCATCCACCCTCCTGTGGCTAATTTGGTTCCTAACTATTCCCCAATTGGCTCCTCAATTGCCTCAAATTTTGCCCTTAAAAGGACTCAAAATGTTCTAGGCGATACCATTCTGACGATACTGCACTAGGCGATGCCACTCTTGCCACGATACGATACCACTCTTCACAGCGATACGATACTTCTGTAAGTGATGATACGATACTTAGGGTAGTCGATGATACGGTACCGCTTTCTACACGATACAATACCAGTGATACTATGTGCTCAGGCAATACAATACCACCTGAATGCGCGATACGATACCGCTACACTGCACGATACGATACTGAGATCCTTCGTGATACGATACTCGGTACATGA
>CM035429.1:126999931-127002431 GCA_020310875.1 Ceratopteris richardii | reverse complement strand
TTCATACAAAGGCCAAGGTAATTATGCTTCTACAAGTTCAGAAAATGACAATCTCTTGATGATGCACATGAATGGGAATTCAAGCAAAGTAGATAACACTTGGTATATTGATAGTGGATGTAGCAACCATATGAGTTGCAATGGTTCTTGGTTTACTAATCTACATGTTCCCAAAGGTAAAGGACATGTAGAAACATGTGATGATACAGCCCATGAGATCTCCCATGTTGGAGATGTAGCTTTGGATGACAAGGAGGAAGGAAGATGTCTCAAGGATGTCTTGCATGTACCTACTATCACAAAGAACTTGGTATCCGTTGGGCAAATGGTTGAAAGAGGCTATCAAGTAAGGTTCAACAAAGGTGGATTCTTTGTGGAGAACCCTAAGCAAGGTTACAAGGTCATAGCAAGAGGAAAGAAGCAAGGAAGACTGTTCACTTTGGAGGTAAATTCTCATTCCACTCAACATGTCTACTTCACATATGGAAACTAGAGGATTTCGGAGTTGGAATTGTGGCACAAGAGGATAGGTCACATCAACATACAAAGAATGAAGGAAATGCATTTCAAGAGGCTGGTTGAAGGTCTTCCCAACTTCCAAGGACAAGGTATGAAGCATTTATGTGAATCTTGTCAACTAGGGAAGCAAGCGAGACTTCCATTCAAGAAGAGTGGCTACATAAGCCAACATCCATTGGAGTTGATACATACAGATGTGTGGGGGCCAACCAAAGAGCAATCCATTGGAGGTAACAAGTACTTTGTCACTTTTATAGATGATTGCACAAGGATGGTTTGGGTTTATTTCATAAAAAACAAATCAGATGTGTTTACATGTTTCAAAGCATTCAAGGCAATGCTAGAGAAGGAAACAGGTACATATATCAAGAAGTTAAGGTTCGATGGAGGGGGATAATATTTCTCCAGTGAGTTTTCTGATTTTTTAATGGATCAAGGCATCAAGAGGCAAGTAACATGCAGGTACACACCCCAAAAAAATGGAGTAGCAGAGAGAAAGAATAGATACATTGTCGAGATCCCTAGAGCAATGCTTAATGAGATGAATGTACCTAACATGTTTTGGAGTGATGCAGCAAATACCGCCGTGTATCTAATGAATAGGGCTCCTACCTCAGGGATCCATGGCTTGACACCATATCAAGCCTATTATGGTAAGAAACCTGATCTTTCCCACTTGAAGATATTTGGATGTACTTGTTATGTACATGTGCCAAGTGAATTGAGGCACAAGCTACAACCCAAGGCAGAAAAGTGTGTGTTTCTAGGATATTGAAATGATCATAAAGGTTACAGGTGCTTCAACCCAAACACAAAGGACTTGAGGATATCAAGGGATGTAGAATTTGATGAGCTACTCCCTTGGTATAAGAAGTATGATTGTATGCAGGACTATGAAGAAGAAAAGCATGAACATGATGAAGAACAAATCGACCTAGAGCTAAGCGGCCCATGGTGTTCCATCAATGAAGATAGTTCAAGCATCAACTCACCATGGAGGGGGAGATCTTCATCAAGCTATGAAGCACAATCAATCAACAAAGGCAAAGCAACATTGGTGGAGTTGGATGAAGAAGGTAGTGAAGTTGAAGATGATGAAGGACACATGATGGAGAAAGAAGCCACGTCAAAGAAAGAGATCAAGTTCCCAAGGCAAAGGAGGTTTATTCCTCCAAAAGGTGAAGAAAGGAAGTCTTCTAGAGTTAAGTATCCAACTCAAAGGTTTACTTATGATTCATACATGGCAACACATTATGCATATATGAACAAAGTAGTAGAAGATCATGAGCCCGATTGCTATGAAGATGCAAGCAGGTACACCGAATGGAAAGAGGCAATGCAAGAAGAGATCGACGCACTTGAGGAAAATCAAACATGGACTCTAGTGCCCAAGGAGGAGAACATGAAGGTAATAGGTAATAAGTGGGTGTATAAAGTAAAGAGGAATTCAGATGGATCTATTTGTAGGTTCAAAGCAAGATTGGTGGCCAAGGGTTTTGCACAAACCTATGGAGTGGACTTTGAAGAGACATTCAGCCCCGTGGCAAAGATGAGCACCATTAGGACACTCATTGCAGAGGCTGCTAGCAAAGGATGGAAGCTTTTCCAATTGGATATCAAGAATGCCTTTCTCAATGGAGACTTGGAAGAAGAGGTATACATGGAGGAAAACCACTAGGTTTTGTTAATAAAGAGTTTCCACATCATGTTTGTAGGTTGAAGAAGCCACTTTATGGCCTAAAGCAAGCTCCAAGGGCTTGGAACCAAAGATTGGTGGACTATTTGATCAAATGTGGTTACAATCAATGCAAGGCGGATCCATCTCTCTTCATCAAACAAAGAGGAGAACTTGTAGTCTACATGTGTGTGTATGTAGATGATCTTATCATTACAGGTAATGATACAAAGGGCATTGAGGAGATCAAGGCAAAGCTTGGAAAGGAGTTTAGGATATCTGATCTTGGAGATCTTAGGTATTTTC
>CM035429.1:126827431-126992431 GCA_020310875.1 Ceratopteris richardii | reverse complement strand
CAAAAGCCAATTGCTTCTCTTTGCAACATATTGTTTTCATGTGCATCTAAAGTATGCATTTGATAGGTCTAAAGTACATGGCCATGCATTTTCACAAATTTTTTACAGCCCAAGTATTTGATCAAAGATTGAAATTTTCAAATAAAATATAATAATATTTGGCCCATCCAGAGAATGAGCAGGTTTGGAGGTCACAAAGATGATAGAAAAATTTTTATATATCCTTTATAAGAATATGGTGTCATATTAATAATGCATTTTCATCATAGTTATAACCCATGCATTGATTACAACACACATACTATAAGTCTTGAATATAGAGACCAATGCATTCCTTTGACTGCTACATATGATATTAAGATGTTTTCATTAAGCAATCATACAAGAAAAGTGTGTACTTAGTAAAGGCCATAATTCCTATATTATATTTTTTGATATGATTGAAGAACACAATACAATTCTAGATGCATGTGAAGCATTCATCACTTCTTATGATGATTGTTTATGTTTGATTGTCCATCAAAATTACCACCTTTTAGAGGAGATCTAGACCATAGTATTGCCCTTATTCTTTGTATTGCTCCTCAACATAAGACGCCTTATAGGCATGGACCATTGCATAAAAAAAGTAGAAACTTAAGTAAAATATTTACTTGAAAGAGTACTCATAAGGTCTAGTTCTTCTCCCTTTGGAGCTCCTATTCTATTGGTAGAAAAGAAGAATAAGACCTATAGAATGTACATATACCATCATGCTTTCAATAAATTAACTATTAAAAATTGATATCCAATACCACACATAGATTATTTGTTGGATAAGCTATGAGGAGCTATTGTATTCATAAAATTGATCTTAAATCTATTATCAATAAATTTATATGTGAAAGAGTGATAGATATAAACTACTTTTAGAACTCAAATTGATAATTATGAATTCATGGTTACGCTTTTTGGATTAACAAAAGACCTTGTTATAGTTCGAATAATGATAAATATCATATTTTTAGAATAAAAAGATTTCTTTCTTATTTTCGTTGATGATATTTTAGTTTACAGTAAAATTAATGATGATCATAAAAAGAATTTTATATAGTTTTTTTTTTTTGAAAATTTCACTGTATGCTAATCGGAGTTTTATCTTTCAAAAAAGAGCTTGAATATTTAGGACATATAGTTTCTAATTAAGGAGCTCATGTTGACCCTAAGAAAGTAAAAGTTATTCAAGATTGGGTTGTTCCTAAATCTTTTAAGAAGTACGATCTTTTCTTGGATTAGCTATTTTTTTATAAAAAAAATGTTAATAATTTTTCATATCTATGTCTTCAATTGACTTTTTTTAATAAAAAATGTTAATTTTGCATAGGGCTCACAAAAAAAAATCGTTTGAAACACTCAAACATGATCTTTCACATTCACCTATTTGGCAATTACCCAATTTTGAGCAACCACTCTTTGTAGTGATAGTTAAAGCTATTGGTTCAGTCACATGTGTAGTTCTAATGCAAAATAGTCATCCGATCGTTTTGAAAGAAAGAAGTTTAAGCCTTCATGAAAGAATTATAGTACATATGATAAAGAACTTTTGGATTTAATACACACATTAAAAATTTGGTTGTAGTACATACATTAGTAAAGAACTTCTAATATTTTAATAAGATAGATCAACAAAAAATAGAAAATTTATTAAATCAATCATTGATTTCTAATAAGAATATAAAATAGGCTTCTTTTATTCAAAATTTTCATCATATGCTTCAATGCCAACCTGAAAAAGCTTATATAGTTCCTAGTGATCTTAGTTTTTTTCCTTTTGAAAGATCTAGCTTTGCTAATATGAACAATATATTTGCCAGTAAAATTCATTCATTCAATGACATGATTCCCACTTATGCATTTGATTTTTACTTTTCATGTGCATGGGATGATTTAAGATTTCACATTCACATGATGCTCAAGGTTATGGTTGTCATAATGGTCCAAAAGAAGTAATGCATTACATAATCTTTTAAAGATTTTTTTATGAAAGAAATGCATATATGGGACATTGTGGTATATGAAGGACTATTTATGCATGTAAATTTTTTGGCCTTACATGGAAAAATACATCACCCAGTTCATTTCACAATGTATTGTATCCCAAATAATTTCATTTTTATAATTTCACAACTAATAAGACGATTTTGGATTTTCTATAATGTTATTCTATTGATAATGTTAAAAATTGAGATGAAAAATTACAACTTCCACAATTTGTGTATAATAATACACCCCATAGTGTTAGTAGGCATGCACATTTTGAAGTTGTGTTCGGCAAAAAGCTTCCAGCTCCAATGTCATTAACTCAACAAATATTCCTATGGTTGATTGCTTAGCTAAAGATCACATTGAATTAGTAAAAGAAGTTCACAAAAGAATTAAACAAAGTAAAATATGATATACATGAAACAATAATGAGAAAAGAGTTTCAAAACAATTTAAGGGAAAGAATTGTTGATACATTTTGTTAGTGATGTGTGCGAATTGTTGATATATTTAGGTAGTGATCTGTGTGAACACTCTAGGACCATCGGGGCACTTTTTTCCCTCTTTAGGAGGTTTTTTCCCCCGGCTTGTATATACGCCTATTGCCCTAATGGGCTACTTATCTTTGTACATTCTCTAGTAATACATTCAGTCTTGTGTGTTGTGCTCCAAGCTTCTTCTTCTTCTTCCTTGTGCTGTTCGCGTGCTTCCGCAGACGTCTAACTCCAACAGTTGGTATCAGAGCAGGTTGTCGCTTCTTCTAGGGCGCCGTCGACACTCCTCCGTTTGCAGTCTCAGATTCGCACGAAATTTGGTAAGCGGTTGTGCAGGCTATTTTGGCCTCCGAACGCACTATCGCAGTGCTTGTGCAGGCTATTTCGTCCTTTTGTGCCAAAGGTATATACCAGTTTCTGTTCGCCAGTTTAAGCCTCTTGAAGTCTGCTACAGGTCTAGCAGAACTCGTCTGGGCAGTTCCGTTGTTCCGTTCAACTTTTTGAGATACAGTCAATTTTCTGCATCAAGGTATTTTAGTCACCGGCCATGGCTGAAAGCAGTAATGTATTCCGTATGTTGGCTGTTGAGGATAAGTTGGATGGTACCAACTACCCATTATGGGCTTATATGATGCGACATGTATTGGTTGCAAAAGGACTGTGGAACATTGTGCAGGGTGTTGAAAGACGTCCTGTTACACCTGCGACTACAGGTACTACAAATACAGATGCTGGAGGTGCTGGAGCTGATGAAGATGGTGTCGAAGATGATATTGTGCAGATTCCTGTTCGTGCTGCTGTTTCTGTTGCACCTACTACAGAGCAGATTTGTTGGGATGGCAGAGATGCCCAGGCATATGCATTGATAGCTTTGTCTATCAAACGTGCCATTATTCCTCACATACGCTCTTGCAGAACAACTAGGGATGCTTGGGATACACTTACCACATTGTACCAAGCTAGGAATGAGGCTCGTGTTGCTTATCTCCGAAAACAGTTGGAGAGTGAGCACATGAATGAAGGTGATTCTATGGACAGTTTCCTAATGAAGATCAAAGATTTGAAGGAACAGTTGATTTCTGCTCATGAGGTTATACGAGATAGCTCACTTGTGCAGACCGTTTTGAATGGTCTTCCTGACTCATATCAGAGTTTTGCTTCTACTCTTCGGTTGATGATGAAAGGCAATCCGAATGCCTTATCATTTGAGGAGTTATTCTCTGTTCTGTTGCAGGAAGATCAGTCCAGGCAGAACAGGTCCATTATGCGAGTTGCAGATCAAGCTTTCCTGGCTAGTCAGAAGGGCAAAGGAAAATGGAGCTCTTCTACTAGTAAGCAGAAATCTGCAAATGCTGCACATTCAAAGAACCAAGACAAAGATGAGAAAAAATCAGAAAAGCAGAAATTGTTTTGTAAGTACTGTAAAGGCAATGATCATATCATAAAGAACTGTCCAAAATTGGCTGCTAAAGAGGCAAAGAAGAAAGAGGCTGGAATGGTTGTTGCAGAGGCCTCTACACCAAAAACAGAGTCTGCAAATCTTGTGCAGGAAGAAGAATGGGCGTTTACTACTGTCTGCAGTTTTGACCCATCTTCTCATGATCAGTGCATGTCTGCAGTAGACTCAGATGTTTGGTACTTTGATAGTGGGGCGACCAAACATATTACCTTGCAGCGCAGTTTCTTCTCTTCACTCGAGCCTGCCCCTACAGGGAATACCGTCACATGCGCCAATAACTCCTCTTATCCTGTTATGGGAGTTGGTAAGATCATTTTGACTACTACTGATGGTAGTTCTTTCACTTTGTCAGATGCTTTATTTGTGCCAGGGATAAAAAAGAATCTGTTATTAGTTTCTGCATTAGCCAAGATTGGCTTGGTTGTGAAATTCGTTGATGACAGGTGTACAGTCCATGATCTCTCAAATGGCGATGTGATTATTGCTTCTGGCATTTTATGTCGTGGGATGTATAAGCTCATAGACTATGAAAGATCTGTGAATGATTCGGCATGTGCAGTTCATGATTCTCAGGCTATGTTAGATGCAAAGCTTTGGCATGCACGCTTTGGTCATCTGAATTTTGCTAGTTTGTTACGCCTGCAGAAATCTGAAATGGTGTCCTCTTTACCCAAACTTGAGGCACCTGGAAAACATGTTTCTGAAGGCTGTATTTTGGGCAAAATGCAACGTTCTTCCTTTCCAAAAGATGGTTCAGTTCGGGCTACGCAGAAATTGCAGCTTGTACATAGTGATGTCTGTGGTCCTATGCAGACACCCTCTTTTGGAAATTACCTTTACTTCGTGACTTTCATTGATGATTTTTCCAGGCATGCATGGTTATATCCACTCAAAGCAAAGTCCGAAGTGTTCATGTGCTTCAAACAGTTTTTGGTTTTGGCTGAAAATTTGTCAACATGTAAAATGGGCACCCTCCATTCTGATCGAGGGGGGGAATATATGTCTTCAGATTTTAATGCATTTATGGCTGAACGTGGGATAAAACACCAATGTACAGTGCCATATACACCTCAACAGAATGGAGTTGCTGAACGGAAGAACAGGTCTCTCATGGAGATGGCGAGGTGTATGGTCAAGAGTCAGGCTTTACCTCATAGTTTCTGGCTTGAGGCTGTCATGTGTGCAGCATATGTACTGAACAGGTGTCCCACTAAAGCGTTGCAGTCTATCACTCCATATGAGGCTTGGCATGACCGCAAGCCATCTGTTGCTCATCTACGTGTTTTTGGTTGTTTGGCATATGCATTAGTGCCTGAACAACATCGCAGAAAATTGGATGATAAGGCAGTAAAATGTATTTTTGTTGGGTACAGTTCTGAAAGTAAAGGCTATCGTTTGTATCATCCACAGACTAAACGCATTCTGGTTAGCCGTGATGTTGTCTTTGTGGAAGATGCTATTCAGCCATTGCTTTCATGTACTAAGGAGACATCTGTTAGCTCCAAAGACATGTATGATACTTTGATGCCTCTTTTTACACGTGGACAGTCTAGTGCTGGTCCTAATGAGGCAACTTCTCAGCCTTTGAAGGTTTCATATGATGATGCAGATCATTCCATTTCTGATGCAGATTTACATGATGCACTTGCTGATGAGAGAGCTGATATTGAGCAGGCAAAAACTATGCTGGAATGGCTGGTGCAGACTTTGCGTGACAGCAAATTAGATGCACCTTTGTCATATCGTACTCGTTCAGGCTCTCATAGTGCCTCCTTTGCATCAGATTGCTATGCTATGGCTGCATCTAGTCTCTGTGATGAGAATGAGCCTGTTTCTTTTGATGAAGCACAGAATTCAGAAAATTGGATGGCTGCTATGCAATCTGAATATGATGCTATAATGAAGAATGGTACATGGTCTTTATGTGACTTGCCTCCTGGCAAGAAGGCCATTGGCACTAAGTGGGTATACAAGCTGAAGCGTAAACCTGATGGTACAGTTGACAGGTATAAGGCTAGGCTTGTTGCAAAGGGTTATGCGCAGGAAAGAGGCATTGATTTTGATGAGACCTTTGCACCTACATGCCGTATGACTACTGTTCGGAGCATTTGTGCACTTGCAGCCCATCATGGTTGGAATGTACATCAGTTGGACATTAAAACAACATTTTTGAATGGTGACTTGCATGAAGAAGTGTATGTTTTTCAGCCCCGTGGCTTTGTGCAGAAAGGGCATGAAAACCAGGTGTGCAGGTTAAAGAAGGCGTTATATGGTTTAAAACAAGCACCACGTGCTTGGTATGAGAAGATACATGCCTATCTGATTGCACATGGTTTTGAGAACAGTCCAACTGAAAGCACCTTATATGTTAAGCGTGCTCATGATGTGCTTCTGATCATCGTTGTCTATGTAGACGACATGCTGCTCACTAGTCCTATTGAGAAGCATATTGCTGATTTCAAGGCTGATTTGCATGCCTCATTTGAGATGTCTGATTTGGGGCATTTGCATCACTATTTGGCCATTCAGTTTATGCAAGTTGATGGTGGAATGGCTTTGTGTCAAACGAAATATATTGACACATTATTGCAGTGTTTTGGCCTTGAAGACTATAAGCCTATTGCCACTCCTATGGAGACAGGTTTACGATTGAGTCTTCATGATGCTGGAGATGCATTTGATGCTGTTCTCTATCAGCAGGCTGTTGGATGCTTGATTTACTTATGCATTACTCGGCCATATATTCAGTTTGCTGTCTCACAGATGAGCAGGTTTATGCATTGCCCAGGAGTCACGCATTGGAAGGCGGTTAAGCGCATCTTTCGCTACTTGAGTGGTACTCGGCTACTTGGGTTGTTTTATCCCAAGGGGGGATCACTACCGCCAGATTTGCATGCTTTTTCTGACTCAGATTGGGCTGGTTGCTATGACACTCGTGTGTCCACCAGTGGCTTTTGCTTCATGCTTGGTAGCTCATGTATATCTTGGTTGAGCAAGAAGCAGCCTACTGTGGCCACTTCCAGTTGTGAGGCTGAGTATAGGGCAGCTTTCACAGCGACTGTTGAGTGTGTGTGGCTCAGACGCCTTATGGCTGATTTGGGTGTTGGCTAGTCTTCTGCCACCACCATCTTCACTGACAGTCAGAGCGCATTGGCATTTGCGAGGAACCCTGTGTTCCATGCTCGCACTAAGCACATTGAGGTGCATTATCACTATGTCAGGGAGAGGTTCTCTGCTGGGGAGATCAGCTTGGCATATGTGCCCACGCAAGAGAACATTGCAGACCTTTTCACGAAGGCTCTGCCTAGGGAGAAGTTTGAAGCTTTGAAGGTGATGTGGATGGTGTTGAAGATGGTGATCTTTAGGTTCCTATTTGTGTTGTGGTTCCTGCTTCACCTATTGTAGAGCAACTTTGCTGGGATGACAAACATGCTCAGGCACATGCATTGATAGCCTTGTCTGCCAAACATTCCATTATTCCTCACATTCACTCATGCAAAACAACAAAGGATGCTTGGGATAGACTCTCCACTTTCTGCTAGGCAAAGAATGAGGCTCGTCTTGCTTACCTATGAAAACACTTGAAGAGTGAGCACATGAATGAAGAAGATTCCATGGCCAATTTTTTGACAAAGATCAAAGATTTGAAGGAGTAATTGATTTTTGTTGATGAAGTCTCGCCAGATAGTTCATTTGTGCAAACTATTCTGAATGGTCTTCCAGATTCATATCAGAGTTTTGCTTCTACTCTTCGACCAATGATGAAAGGCAATCCAAATGCCTTGACATTTGAGGAGTTAGTCTTTGTTCTATTGCAAGAAGATCAATCTAGGTAGAATAGATCCATTATGTGTGTTGCAGGTCAAACTTTCTTGGCTAGTCAGAAGGGCAAAGGTAAAGGGTGCTCATCTACTAGTAAGAAAAAATATGCTAATTCTACACAATCAAAGAAGGTTGACAAAGATGAGAAGAAAATAGAAAAGGAGAAATTGTTTAGCAAATACTATAAAGGAAACAAACATGTCATAAAGAGATGTCCAAAACTGGCTACAAAAGAGGCAAAGAAAAAAGGTGCTAGAATGGTTGCTACAGAGGCCTCTACACCCAAACCAAAGTCTCCAAATCTTGTGCAGAATGAAGAAATGAGTTGGTACTGCTAATCCTTGCTTTGTACCAGCCCTATATTACTTCAAAGTTGGGTTGTAGGCCCTTTTCGCTTTCAACTGACACTAAATAAGTGCTTATCTACATTGGAGATGATGAATGTAATGATTAATACAAAACAGATAACTTCACAAGTCACAAATCATCAAAAACCTTGTTATTTTGGTTCACACACCTGTTGGTTCTTAAGCTCAGTACTCCCAGCACAGTAGCAATTAGAGTTCTTCATCCATTGCTTCCTTCCATTCTTCCTTAGTCTTTGCCTCTTCATATGATGAGGGCTCTTAAAATGATAAATCTTTAGCAAGATAAATAGAATGCTTGGTAACTAAAGAAGTGTTATACCCATATCTGATTAGCTTCTTGCTCTCCCTTTGTGATCTTCTAATTGCTTGGTTAGATGATTCAGGTATGTCCTCCAACTTCTTCATCTTGACCTTACCCTTTGATTTCCATGCCTTGAATTATTCTAGGTTGATGATGTCCTCATCATCTGATTTGATGTCTTCAATCTGGTTTGGCTCCTCCTTATGAGGCTTGGAAATTCCTCTTCCAAGTCATAAGGCAACTTTACTTTCCTGTATTCACTTTCAAATCAAGAGTCATTCTCATCAAACACAACATCTCTACTGACCATAAATCCTGTTTTGGATGGATTATAGAACCTGTATCCTTTCTAATTTAAATCATACCCTATGAAGATGCATTTCTCTACCTTAGGGTCTAGCTTACCTTTGATTTGAGATGGGATATGTACATAAGCAACACATCCAAAGATCTTGCAATGATCAAGTGATGGCCTTCTACCATGCCATGCTTCATATGGGGTCATCCCATCAAGTGATTTGGATGGCAACCTGTTTACAAGATAAGTGGAAGTTGATACACTCTCTGCCCACAAATAATTTGGTAACCTTTTTTCATTAAGCATTGACCTAGCTGTTTCAACAATCAACCTATTTCTCCTCTTTGCCACCCCATTTTGCTTAGGGGTATACCTTGTTGTAATTTCCCTTTTGATTCCTCTATCCTGCAAGAATGCATCAAATTCATTTGAGAAGTACTCACCTCCTCCATCTGACCTTAGTCTTTTTAGGCTTCTTCCTGTTTGGTTTTCCACAAGTGCAAGATAATTCTTAAATCAATTGAATACTTCATCTTTGTGCTTCATAAAATATAAGATAGTCCACCTACTAAAATCATCAATGAAAGATACATAATACCATGATCCAGAAATTGAAGGGTCCTTACTTGGTCCCCATACATCTGTGTGGACAAGTTCCAAGTAATCCTCGTGCATGTAGCCTTTCTTTGAGAAGGGTAACCTATGAGATTTTCCAAACTGACATGCACCACATTTATGGATCATGTATTGCTTGGATACATTAGGTATCCCAAGCACACATTGATCTCTACATATTTGATTTAAGGTTCTCTCACCAATGTGCCCTAATCTTTTATGCCAAATCTCAATCTCTGACCATGTTTGATCTTTGTAGTTATAAAGCGCAATATTCTTTGTATCTTCAAGTTCAAAAGTAAATAACCTACCTGTCTTTTCTCCTTTGACAATTCTTTTGAACCCATGTTGGGGATCCTCCAC
Source organism: Ceratopteris richardii (assembly GCA_020310875.1). Classification (NCBI taxonomy): domain Eukaryota; kingdom Viridiplantae; phylum Streptophyta; class Polypodiopsida; order Polypodiales; family Pteridaceae; genus Ceratopteris; species Ceratopteris richardii. The sequence goes on along the minus strand of CM035429.1, from coordinate 126,982,689 downwards.
AAATGCTCCATATTTGTTGAACCTAACCTGCGAACCCTTTTCCACAGTCTGTCCAACACTCATCAAATTTTTGGTGATTGTAGGTACATATAGAACGCTGCTAAACAGATTTCTATTTCCATCAGAGGTTTTAACATTTCCTACCTTGACCACTGAATGCTTGCTATCATCACATGTTTGCACTTGGTGCTTTCCCTTAGGTTCCTCAAGGTTAGAGAGAAGAGCTACATTGCCTGCCACATGGTTTGAACATCCTGAGTCAATGTAGAAGAGATGGTCATCGTTCATAACTTGCTTTGAAGTCATATTCATAATCAGAAGGCAATCCTCTTGTTCCTCTGTGTAATTGTTGTAGTCTTTTCTTGAGTTGTAGCCTCCTTGGTAGTTGTTATTGTAATTGTCGTTGTAGTTGTTATTGTAGCCTTGATGATGGTTGAATCTTCCTCTTGATTGTGTGTAGCCACCTCTTTGAAAACCTCAACCTCTCGATTCTTGAAGTTCTTGTAACACTCATCTGTGGTGTAATTTGATAAACCACAAATATTACATGGGGAAGAGTTGAAAGGTCTCCCCCTACCTTGCTTACCTCCTCTGCCCCTACCTCTTGAGTTCCTACATTTCCCTGCATAGTTAGCTTGAGAAGTAGTACCTTCATCCTCAATCTTTTTGCTTTTCCCTTTCTCTTTAGACTTGCCTTTATTTGTGTATAGGGCAAAAGAGCTATAACCTCTTGACGAATCTCCATTTTTGTTGAGCTTGGCCTCATGAGTAAAGAGTTGCCCCATGAGTGTGGTAAGATCTGGAAACTGCATGTCCATGGCAGTTGTGAAGCTTTCCCATTTGTTATGCCTTGATGCCATTGATTACTTGCCTCATTATCTGCTCCTCTTCAATCTCCTATCCTATGCTTGCCAATTGGTCAGCCACGTCCTTAACTTTAGTCACATACTCTGGAATGCTTTGTTTGGGTTTCTTTCTTTGAGTGGTGAACTCAATCCACAATTGGTTCTTCCTAGCCCTTGTGTTGGAAGAAAAATATGAAGACAACGTATCCCAAGTCTCTTGGGACGTCTTACAGTTCCTAATGTGGAAGAAGGAAGTCAGAGATGGAGTTAAGTAAATATGACTTTGCTAATGCATCTTTTGCACACCATGAATTGAGTCTTTCATGCTCCTCTCTTGTAAGTTGTCCTTTGCTTCTGAAAATAGGCATCTCCTCATCTCCTGATATGTATCCATAGAGACTCCTTCCTTGCAAGTATGTCTTCATCCTCAAGGACCATGCTTGGTAGTTGTTCCTATCCAATTTATTAATAAAAGAAGGAAAACCATCTCCCATTTTACCTCAAGTTGCTGTGATACCAATGTTGGGAAAGATGAATGGACACCTCAAGAAATGAGTTGGTACTACTAGTCCCTGCTCTATATGAGCCCTACATTACTTCAGAGTTGGGTTGTAGGCCCTTTTAGCTTTCCAATGACACTAAATAAGTGCCTATATACTTTGGAGATGATGAATGTAATGATTAATTCAAAACAGATAACTTCACAAGTCACAAGTAGTCAAAAACTTGCTATTTTGGTTCACACACCTACTGGTTCTTAAGCTCAATACTCCCAACACAGTAGCAATTAGAAAAGTGCCTTATGAGGGTATCTAACGAGCTTAAACATCTAATGATTCCAAGTGGAATCACTTAAAAATATTGACTATACATAGAGCAGTCAATTTAGCAAGTAAGACATTACCCCGACTTTTTAGGAGATGTGGAGAGAAAGACTAGTGACTGCTTCAAGATGCTTTTCTCCAAATTGGCTAAGTGAAATGCCTTCAGAATCTTTTAGCTTGTAGTAGACTTAGAGCTCCTTTCAAGGAGCCATAGAACATTGAAAATGATGGAGTAATGACTGAGATATGAGCAAGACAAGTACACTATTCTGAGTGACAATGGCAGAGATGAAGAATAGAAATGATCAATGATGAGATGTATTATATAACAATGTTGTACATGATCATTGGCATGAAGAGTAATGCCCAATGATTGTGAGAAGTGTAGGCCATAGTGTGAGCCACACAATCTCTACAATTTGTTCAATGAAAGGCTCTAGCATGGAGAGGTACTTAGTGAGATTTTACAACCATCTTCAATAGATGCCTTGCCTCCAAGTTTGAATTCAAATTCAAACTTGGCTTTACCTAAAAGTGCTCCATCAAGTTAGGAGTTACTTCACCAAGATGAATTCATATCTTTATCACTCCTAACTCCATGGGGAAGATGTGATTCCAATATTCTCTCTAGGATTTATCTTTTACAAGAAGTAAATGATCAAAGTTTACAAGCAATGTGTCATGTAGTCCTTCATTTGTACATAGATTCTTCCAATGCCTAGCCAAGTGTGAAGGCTTGGCATTTGCACTAGCAGAATGGGCATTTACTACTGTTTGTAGTTATGACTCATCTTCTAATGAACATTGTATGTCTATAATGGACATAGATGTTTAGTACTTTGATAGTGGGGCATCCAAACATATAACCTTGCAACATAGTTTATTCACTTCACTTGAGCCTGCCCCTATAGGGAATACTATCACATGTGCTAACAACTCCTTTTATCTTGTAATGGGAGTTGGTAAGATCATTTTGACTACTACTGATGGTAGTTCTTTTACATTGTCAGATGTTTTATTTATGTGAGAGATCAAGAAAAAAATGTTATCAGTTTCAGCATTAACCAAGATCGCCTTGGTTGTGAAATTTATTGATGATAGATGTACAACTCATGATCTATCAAATGGTGATGTCATTATTGCTTATGGAATTTTATGTCATGGGTTGTATAAGTTTATAGACTATGAAAAAATTGTGAATGATTTAGCATAAGTACATGATTCTGAGGCGATCTCAGATGCAAAGCTTTGGCATGCACTCTTTGGTCATCTTAATTTTGCTAGTTTGCTACACCTGTGAAAATATGAAATGGTGTCCTCTTTGCCCAAACTTGAGGCACCTAGTAAACATGTTTGTGAAGGTTGTATCTTGGGCAAAACGTAGTGTTCCTCATTCCCAAAAGATGGTTTAGTTTGAGCTACTCAAAAAATTGCAACTTCTTCATAGTGATGTCTGTGGTCTTATGTAGACACCCTCTTTTGGGAACTACCTTTAATTTATGACTTTCATTGATGATTTTTCCAGGCATGCATGGGTGTATGCACTGATAGCACAATATCAGGCTCTCATAGGTTAAATGAAGCACAAAATTCAAAAAATTAGCTGGTTGCTATGCAATCAGAATATGATGCTATTATGAAAAATGGTACTTGGTTTTTATGTGACTTGCCTCTTGGCACGAAGCTCATTGGCAGTAAGTGGGTATACAAGCTGAAGTGTACGCCCAATGGAACAATTGACAAGTATAAGGCTAGGCTTGTTGCAAAAGGTTATGCTCAAGAAAGAGGCATGGATTTTGATGAGACCTTTGCTCGTACATGCCAAACGACTATTGTTCATAACATCTGTGCACTTGCAACTCATCATGGATGGAACATACATCATTGGGACATTGAAATTGCATTTTTGAATGGTGACTTGCATGAAGAAATATATGTTTTTCACCCTTGTGGTTTTGTGCAGAAAGGGCATGAAAACAAATTGTGCAAGTTGAAAAAGACATTATATGGTTTGAAGCAAACACCACGTGCTTGGTATGAATTTTGATTCTGACTGAGCTGGTTGATATGAGACTTGTGTGTCCACCAATGGTTTTTGCTTCATGCTTGGTAGCTCATGCATATCTTGGTTGAGCAAGAAGAAGCCTACTGTGGCCACCTCTAATTGTGAGGCTAAGTATAGAGAAGCTTTCACAATGGTTGTTGAGTGTGTATGGCTTAGACACCTTATGGCTTATTTGACACATGTGTTCCTCGAGTAGCTTTGATGTGAACCTTTTCCCTATATATGGGCACTTTTTACTCTAGTGTTGGCTAGAGGTTTTTCCCCATGTTACCACACACATAATTCACTCATAGTGGTGGTACTTTGTACTTAAGGATATTATTCAGCTCTTAGTTGAGTTCACTTCATTGTGAATAGAGAGAGCTATTCCAACCATTTGTCTTCTCTGTGTATCTTACTACATTTGTGCTCCTTGTGTGTGTTTCTTCTGTGTCTCTCGCACTCCTACACACACCCAACAATGGTATCAGAGTAGGTTCAGCTCCTTCTCAAGTTTCGATTTTTTGCATCACAACGTGCACACACTTTTAATAGTGCAATTCGACTTTGGAGCATAGAACAATGAATTTCAGCAGCCAAGAAGCATTTCCATTAATTGCTCTGAGGTTTTACCCCCATTTCAAAGCCATTCCTGAAGTCAAAATTTCCATCAGAGTGATAGTTTGTGAGCTGAAATTTCAGCATTCATTTCAACTTTTGTTGAAGTAAAGATTTTGTCACATTCTTGTTCTTTCATGAAATGGAAAGAAGCAATGACTTTTCTGCCATGCTTCAAGCTGAAGATAAAATTGATGGGACCAACTATCCAATGTGGTCTTACATGATGAAGCATGTTCTTGTTGCAAAATAACTTTATAGCACACTTGCAACTGTAGATCGAAGACCCGCAAGTTCTTCTACTTCATAGTCTACTATCAGAGATGGAGCTTCTTCTTCAAGTACAGTGGTTTCCCCTTCTCCACCTCGATAGGAGCAGCTTAGATGGGATGGAAAAGATTCTCAAGCTCATGCATTGATTGCGCTTTCTGTCAAGCATCATATAATTCCACACATTCGGTCATGTTCTACATCAAGAGAAGCGTGGGAGACTCTTGCTTCTTTGTATGTCGTGTGTAATGAGGCACGTGCTGCATACTTGAGCAAGCAACTTGAGGATGTATGTATGGGTGAAAATGAGTCTGTGGATGTCTATGTGACATGCATCAAGGACTTGAAAGAGCAATTGGCAAACATAGATGAGATCACTCTGGATGCATCACTCATTTCTACATTGTTGAAAGGATTACCAAAATCTTTTCAAAGCTTTGCTACTACACTATGTTTGTTTGCAAAAGGGAATCCCAATATGTATGCATTTGATGAGGTTGTGTCTCTTCTTTTGGAAGAAGAGCAATCTAGAGTGAATAGGAGTGGTTTGATTGAGGGAACGCAAGCACTTGCTATCTCACAAAAGGGGAAAAGCAAGTATGGTTCAGCTTTGGGTTCATCAAAACCAAAGCCTCAACCTTCCTCTTCCACTCATTCCTCTAATGATGCTGATTTGCAAAAGAAGAAGAGATGCAAATATTGCCGGAAGGCTAGTCATACTATTGATGAGTGTAGAAAGCTTGCTAAATGCAATGAAAACAAGAAGGAATCCAGCATGTCTATTGCTAAAAATTCAGCAAATGCAAAGAATGATGAAGCTAACATGGCTCAAGATTTTTGGGCATGTGTTGTTACATGTCACTATGATGCATCTCTACATTCTAAATGTATGGTTGTGAGTGAGGCTGATTCGGATTGGTTCTTTGATAGTGGTGCTTCAAAGCACATAACATCATGCAAAAGTTTTTTTGCATCTTTGAAAGATGCACCCAAAGGAGGATATGTGGTGTGTGCAAACAATGCCTCTTATCCTATCATTGGAGTAGGAGAAATTGAGCTTAAGGCTGCAAATGGAGGTGTGATTCTCTTGAAAAATGCATTGTATGTGCCCGATATCAAGAAGAACTTAATTTCAGTTCCGTTGATTGCAAAAGTTGGACTTCATGTACACTGTGTCGATGATAGGTGTATGGTTCATGATTTTAGCAATGGTGATGTTATTGTGATGTCCGGTACATTATTTAATGGTTTGTATTGCATGGATACATACAAGAGGGTTGCCTTGAATGCCTTGGTTGCTCATACTTCTTCCATGACTAAAATGGAGCTTTAACATGCTCGTTTTGGTCACTTGAACTTCAATAGTTTGCTTTACTTGAAAAAGAAGGACATGTTTATTGGTTTGCCAACACTTGAGTCCATTGAAAAGCATGCATGTGAAGGTTTCATTCTTGGAAAAATGCATCGTGCTTCTTTTCCAAGAAATAGTCATACACACACTACAAGAAAATTGCAGCTTGTTCCTAGTGATGTATGTGGTCCCCTCAAGACTCCATCTTTTGGTGAGCATGTATATTTTGTTACCTTTATTGATGATGCTACTTGCCATACATGGGTGTATCTTATGAACGCAAAGAATGAGGTATTTTCTTGCTTCAAAGCATTTTTAGATATGGCTTAAAATTTCTCTTCACAAAAGCTTTTGACTCTACACAAGGATCATGGTGGTGAATACATGTCACATGAGTTTAATTCTTTTCTTTGTGAAAGAGGTATTTCACAGCAATGTACGGTGACATATACACCTCAACAAAACGGTGTTGCCGAGCGTAAAAATAGAACTCTACTTGAAGCAGCATGATGTATGGTTGAAAGAAAGTACCTTCCTGATAAGTTTTGGATGGAAGCGGTCATGTGTGCAAACTATGTGTTGAATCACTGCCCGACAAAGGCATTGAGATTCATCACTCCTTATGAGGCTTGGAATGGACATAAGCCTATGGTTAGTCATATGCTTATGTTTGGTTGTTTGGCATATGCTCTTCTGCCATCACAACAACATCAGGAACTTGATTACAAGGCAAAGAAATGTATATTTGTTGGTTATAGTGCTAAAAGTAAAGGATATCATTTGTACCATCCATTGACAAACACAATTATTGTGAGTGCAGATGTGGTATTTGCTAAAAATTCAGTTTCCCCTCTGGTTGAATGCAAACAATAGCCAACAGTTAGCTCACAAGATGTGTCTGATACATTCATGCCTTTATTCCAAAATGTTGCGCTTGACTATGGCCTTGTAGAACAGCCAAGTGAGGCTCAAAGGGCTAAACAATTCTAGCAAAATAGAGCTGTAAATGCAAAGAATTTCCAACCAAACATGGCTGAAATTTTTCAGCCAAAAATTATCGGAACTGCTAGAAATTTCCAGCCACATATGGTTGAACATTTGTGACAAAATATGGTTGAAAATGAGCATGAAATTCAGCCCACGCATTATATAAATGTTGATGATGTATTACATAATGAATGCATGTCTATCAAGAGTGCACGAAGTATGCCAAAGTGGTTGAAACAAACCTTGCAAGATAGCAAATTGAGTGCACATTCACTTGGTAGAACAAGATCAAGCTCTCACCATGCATCAAAAGTAATTTTGTGGATTATTCTCTTATTGCTACAACATCTAATGAAGAGCCACTTAATTTTGAAGATGCATGTGAAGATCCACAATGGATGAGTGCTATGCAATCAGAAATGGATTCCATAGATAGGAATGGTACTTGGGAGTTATGTGAATTGCCAAAAGGAAAAAATTCCATTGGTACAAAGTGGGTTTACATAATTAAGAGAAAGTATGATGGTAGCATTGATCACTACAAAGCTAGGTTGGTTGCCAAAGGATATGCGCAACAATATGGCATTGACTGAGGAGACTTTTGCACCGACTTCATGCATGACTACCATTCATATTGTGGTTGCATTGGTTGCCCATCCACGTTGGAAAGTGCATCAGTTGGACATAAAAACAACCTTCTTGAATGGTGATTTGCAAGAAGAGGTCTATGCAAAGCAACCTCTTGGATTTGCTATGAAAGGGACATTAGGAAAAAGGGTGAACCCTACATGGGCCTTGTAAGGATCCCTAATTTTCAGGGATTAAGCCTCATTCTGCTGTTGTCTAAGGGGACAAAGTGCATTTAATAGGGCACTTTTTAGTAGGCTGGAGTAGGCTTTTTTTAAGGCTTACTAGGCTCCTCTCTCTCTTCTTTTAGAGAGAGAGAAAGGGAATCTACTTTCCACATCATCAAACTCGAGCATGTATGGGAATAAAAAAATGATTTTTTTTTTAAAGTCTCAATTTCAGTGTTTATTTACTTGAAAGGGCTCATTTTTTAATATATATGTCAGAAGTGACCTTTTTTGAGTTTAGTTTTTAATTTTCCTTTTGAAAAAGGAATATTTTTAAAATCCCTCCAAAAGTAGAGTGCCACATCATCAAATCCGTAACTACTCTTCACCCAAAAAATCACTTTTTCAAAATTTCAACATTTTTGGCTATTCTCAGTGGAAAAACACACTGTGACCCATCCTCATCCAAGAAAACAAACTTTTCTTGAGAAAATCATGCTCTAGCATCTCTTCCAAACAAATTTCTGGTCTCTTTCTCAGTATTGTTTAATTGTTGGAAAAGATGGTGTTGACACCTATTACAAACCTCACATTAGGACGTTCTCATGCCCCAGCATCAACAAGTATCCATGTTCGTGTGCCCAGAGAGTTTGCTCCAAATACACAATGCAACAATGATGTGAACTCTCAAAATGAGCGTCGTGAAGCTGGAGAAAAAAATATTGATCTTTGGACTCATGGTTCATTATACCCTCTTGATCCAATGTCTTCTTACCATCCAACATTCCATAACCTCTCAACTTTACTTCAGTTCATCGGTGCCGGTAAAGCTGGGCTCTTAGGTTATTGTCAACGATTATCTACACATTCAACTGCCATTACCAAGTATTGGATTCAACAATATCAACTAAATCATACAAGGTTGGTCACTTTTGAAAGCACAATCATATCTTTACAAGAAAAGCTTGCAGAGCTTGAAAAGCATATGGAAGAAAAGGAGAGAACAATTGAGAAATTAAAAAACACTGTCCAACACTTGAGAGAGACTCCACTTGGGATGCGACATAGGAGACGATCATTAACATCCTTTGACTCTCTTTCAATTGGTGGTGGAGCACGCAAACGACGAGTTTTTGCAATAAGGTTTGGCTTGTATTTGTTTCTCTTTTTGGAAGACTTTTATATGTATATATATATATATTTTTTTTTCTTGTTATGTAGGTCATTCGTTGAAGATGTTAATGCATCATCAACAACAGAGGATCAATTCAAGTTATTAAATTCTTGTTTGACCAACAAGCAGGTGGTTAGTATTTTGGAGTCACGGATAGGAAACCTTATCAAGAAGAAAGTGATTAAAGATTTCACAAAAAAGTTACAAGATATTATCACTCATAGAGACGTGCAGATGGTATGTGATGAAGCAGGAATTAGTACTAAAGGATACAGTGCATTGTACAACCTTTTGAAGCATTCATTAGAAAGAGAAGGTATTTTACAGAATATGTTTCCATCTCCTTACAAGGTATCGCTAAAGAAGTCAATGTCCAATGAAGATATAACTAGTATTCTTGGAAACTACTTATATATAGAGGATATTATGCCTATGTCTATTTATCATTTATCTACATCCAAAAAAGAGTTGAAAAGCGTAGTTGGAAATGGATTTCCTTACACAAAGTACAACAACATATTCGTGGATTTGGAGAGGCTTCAACAGGCAATGGTTCAATTTTACAAATCTACTATACCAGGTATGTGCACTATTGTTACCTTGATATACATTGTATTTTGATGTTATAAAGATTTTGCTAATTTATGCAGATTGTAATACCAAATTACAGTTTATATTGAAGTTAGATGAATGCCAGATTATAAAGGGACGACGAGTGGAGAGATTGAGTTTGACACTCATGAATGAAGGTATGAGAAATGCCATATCTGATGAAAGTTGTAACTCTAGCTCTAAGTCTACATATAGTGTTCAATCCGAGAAAGAAATATGGTGGTTAGGTGCTATTGAAGTACCTAAAGAATCCAATGATGTTCTTTCATGGATTTTTAGTAGGACCCCATGGATCACTAAAGTAATACTTTCTCAAATTCATGGTGCAAAGCTCCACATAGAAAACTTTGGTGATTTTGAGATAGATTGGCACTTGGGTGGGGATTTAAAAACTATCAAATGCATGTTAGGTTGCAAGCAAGGTGCATCTGCTCGTTATCCATGTCCATTTTGTACTCGAGGCTACAAAGTAACAAAGGGACAACAAAAAGTACTATCTAGCTTAGATGAATACATAGATGCACCTACTTCCACGGAATGGGATAGACCTTTGTTAAGGTGTCCAATGTTAGAAATACCTAACCGTGACACATTAGATAAAGATTGGAATCCCATTATTCCATTTCCATTAGTTAATGTTCACTTTTGCACATTGCATGCTTTCATGAGAATATTTGATAGATTATTGAAGCTCCACATAGAATATGCATTTTCCATGAAGCCAATTGATAAATCTGTACAAGCAATCAAAAAATTGGAAGAGTTGCTTAATTCGATTGGTTGTCATGGTGGTAATGTAACTCTAGTTGTCAAAAAACCTGGTGAATCGCAAAATAGTTTGCAACAAGTGTCAATGACAGGGAAGAAGGCAAGAAAATTTTTCAGAACAGGTGTAAGCCCTAAGAAAAATGAATGCAGGGAGCTATGGAAAGACTTGTGCATGATCACCACTGATAATGATTCTCAAATTGACCTTAGTAATAGGCGAAAGAAGGTTTGGTCATGCTTAGATAAGTTGGTAGGTTTAATGAGTCTTAATAGCTCCAACAAAAATGACCGTCAGTTGTTTCAAGATACATTAATGGAGTTTGCAAAGTGTTTCATCCTATCTTGGGGAGAGAGCAATATTACACATTACATTGTAAATTTTCTTATTTTTTCAATTTTCTTGTTGATAAGATTGTGTTATATGTACTTATATCATTTCAGCATATTTTATTTGCACATGGAGCATTTTTTATGCATCGATATGGTTCATTGGAGATTTTTAGTACACAAGGAATGGAGAAGTCACATTACAAGGCTAGAGGTGTTTACTTCAAGAACACACGACATGGTGGTGGTGCAATGCAATCAAACTATATGGAAGAGATGTTTAATTGGTTTTATCATACTGCATTTTCAAGGACATATGCAATGGAACGAGCCAAGGAGTCGAAAGTTGCAAAACTTGCAAGATTTAATCAACACAACTTAGCTAGTGAAAAATGGAAGTCATCATTGGGACCTTTACGTCATGCTCAATGGCGGGCTACAAGAACACGACAGGGTTCATCATGGAAGTGAAGTCATTCAATATATTCATGGCATTTTCTGAATAATTCATAAGGTTTGCTACACACTAATCTCTTGTTTGCAATTTATTCAGGTAATTTTTAATTTTTAAACTATTTTTTGTCCATTCAGATGTGAACAGAACCTTTTTAAGTGAAACATTATAAAAGGAGACTCATTGTCTCATTTCAACATTCTAGCACTATAGAGGATGGCACGAACAAAGCAAACTGCAAGGAAGGATCCCATTAACTTTCCTACCTATGTGCAAGGCACTCAGAAGCCACCATGGATGAATCACCACAGAAGGCGACGTAGTGTCTCGCGCTCTGCATCCCATCGCGAAACAGGTGGTGGCCATACCTCTGGGAGTGAACAGTTGCATGAACAAGTGGAACATGGGCAATCCAGGGAAAAGGCCGTAAATCAACCCCAATCACCACCATCATCATATGATGAGCCTCCATCACCAAAGAGACCAACAAAGACAAGGGTGAAGGAGCGTGCTCATAGACAGGTAGTTTTTGATGATGATTTTGATGAATCGCATGAGGATGTGTCTCAACAACGTTCACAATCAAGTGATGAGAGTCAAACATTGCCACCATGGGGTAACGAAGAAATACCTACAAATCATAGGGTTACTGTAGCGGGAAAGACACTACCATCAAATCAGGGGGCCATACCCAATGATCAAGAGAGAGAGCAAAGCCAACAACAACATCCTGAACAAGGAGAAAGCTCAAGACGCGTGCAACGGAAGAAGAAATTCTTTCAACCTCGTCGTAGACCACCCCAACCAAGACCACAAGAAAATGTCCAACGAAGACCACCACCACCACAAGCTAGAGCACCACAATGAAGAAGAAGATATACGAAGGCATTTGCAGAGATAAGGCACTATCAAAAGACAGCTGAGCTTCTCATACCTAGAAGACCCTTTGCAAGGGTGGTCAAAGAAGAGTTACAGAGGTATTGTGCAGGGTTAAGGATCCAAGCTCTAGCTTTAGAAGCTTTACAAGAGGCAGCTGAAGCATTTTTGATATCAATGCTAGAGGATTCCAACCTGTGCGCCATCCATGCTAAGCGAGTCACTATACAACCGAAGGACATATAGTTAGCTAGGAGAATTAGGGGTGATCGTAGCTAAGTTTTGCAACTGATCTCTATGGACAAGAGATTTTTTGTAAATATTGCCATTTTCAATGAAACATTAGCACTTTTCCTCTATTCCATTTATAATCTCATTATTTAGAATGAAACATGAGCAGTCATTTTACATTTCCATGTGTTTTCTTGTGATAATCTCTCATATATGAATGATTGTTTTCTTATCTTGTCATTTTGATCTAGTGATAATATCCCTGTACTAAAATTTCTTTTTTATTTAAGGTCCTGTAGGTCTTGTAGGGCATTGGGAGACCAAATAAGGCCCTGCCACAGAAACGCGGGAGAAGGCCCTGCAAAACGTTTGCAGGGCCTTCTCCCGCGTTTTTGTGGCAGGGCCTTATTTGGCCTCCTAATGCCCTACAAGACATACACATACATACACATACATGCATACATATGCATACATAATACACATGCATATCCATACATACATGCTTACATGCATACACACACATATACACACATACACACATACACATACACATACACATACACATACACACATAGACACATAGACACACACACACACAGAGACATACACATGCACATACATGCATACATATACATACATATACATACATATGCATACATAAATACTTACATGCATACACACACATACACACACATATGCATACGTATGCATACATAATGCACATACACACAAACATACACACATCCACACACATTTACACACATACATTCAGATGCATATAGACACATATATACAGATATATATGTATATACACACATAGACACACACACATAGACACACACACGCATACACACACACATACACACACACATACACACACATGGACACATACACACACATATATGCATAGACACATACATAGAGACATATACACACATATATGCATACACACACACATACATGCATACATATGCATACATAATGCATATTCATATGCATACATACATACTTACATGCATACACACACACATGCATACATTTGCATACATAATGCACATGCATATGCATACATACATGTTAGATGCATACACACACTCACATATACACCTACATACACATATACACACATACATATGTACACGTACATATATTGATTTCTAACCCATTTTTTTAAATATTTATAGGTATTATGGATCGTAGTAGAGAGAGAAAGGCAAAATTGAGTCTCATAAAAAGCCTTATGAGAGCAAGAGTTCCGCCTGATACTTTAGAGATCATCATGCATGAGTACTCAGAGATGCCCGATGATGAGCTTCATTTTACGATCTAGATGCTTACCCAGCGATCAAAGGAGGGCTCTTCTATGGCTTGACATGCAGGAAGACAGTTATCTGCTCATAGGTATGTTTTGTTTTTCATAATTCTTTTTAATGACATAATAACACATATTTCTATTTAGTTTTATCTATCTATTTTCAGGACACCTATACCACCTCCAGATCATGAGAGCAGAGCACAGGTGTCTATGAGGACATGCATAGGCACCTTAGGGCTAGAGTGCGATACAGAGCCAGAGGGGAATATAGTGTATATAGGGAATGGATTGGAGTTCAAGAGAAGAATGTGAGCATTATGCGACTCTTACCTATGCCTTGATGCATCACACATACATGCCTATATGCACATATGTATATATATACATGCATACATATTTACATATACACATTTACACATACATATATACATGTACACATCACATATACATGCCTACATGCACACATGTATACTTATACATGCATACACAAGTATAAACACACTTGCATATATTACACAAATGCATATGCATATATACACATGTGCATACTAACACATGTATACATATAGTACACACATGCACACACATACATATACATGAAACACATATATGTGCATATTAACACATGTATACATATAATACACATGAATACGCACACATATGCATACATAAATGAGAAAAATTTGCTCCTCAAAGATAAAGCTATATATAAAATAATTAGGCATACCCCCAAGCTTCATGTTGTAACTTAAAAGAACATGATTTCATCTCTCTAGTAGGATTCATCAATATTCTAGTTGAATAAAGAAGAATCTATTCTCTGATATACATTCAAATTATCCAAGTTATTGATCGATAACTAGAGTAGAATTTACTATCTAATCTACTCGTATGTTTTCATTATTGCCATCATTTTGGTAAGACATCAATATAGTCTCATCTTCATTATCCTTATTGATTTCATTTATTTCTTCTATTATTAAATCTGTGTTCTCATGAATGACATCATCTATTGATGGATTGATATCGATTTCTGGTAACTCCTCTTCATCATCAATAGAATCAGCATGTAGAGTATTATCCTCCTCATAAAAAAGATTAGTATCATTATCATGTATAATGATTCTAATTTCTCTTTCAGATGTTGATGTATCAGTATCTGATGGTGAATCCTCAAGAGGACTTTCTTTGATCTCTCTAACAATAAATTGTTCAAACAATGATCTACCTCTAGGTTGAACATCAATGACTTGCCACCAAGGATGAGCATCTTGGTTTTTATAAAAAAATGCTTGTTCAATATGCTTAGGAAGAATATATGGTTCTTTAGTAGATCGCATTACCGTGGAAGAATCAATTGCCCAAAACCTCGATAATTAATTTTTTAATGTGGAATTACTGACCTTTATACTCGGCTCAAAACTAGACAACCTTCAAAATGACCTATCAAAATATATAAAAACTAAAAACCATTATTAGATGCTGAAAAAAATAATAAACTCTATCATAAAAAATATGAACTTTTTTCTACCTATTTGAATGTACGAAATGATATTTTGTAGATTCCAACAACAGTTCCCACGTAACCAAGTTCGCCATCTATAAGTTTCGTGTCTTTTGAGCAAGCACGTGATAGTTGCTTGAAAGAATCAACAATACTAGAATCCTCTATTTTACGTAAAGAATCAATGTCATTGATTCTAATATGTTGTCCAAAAGCCCACATATGAGTGAACATTCAAGCCTGCAAAAGAAATTAAATTAGTAAAGAGAAACTTGTATACATATATGAAAAAAACAAAATATTATTAAAATAAAAGTACCTTTTGTTCACAACCTATCATTAACTCTCTCTGGGTCATCTGATATTTCTTCATTATTTGCGTTGGCACGTTGCAAACGACTATATAGTCAATCCATGAAAGAAGATATATTTGTAATCTCATCATTATCGAGATTATGTCTATATCTTTTGTTTCTCTGTCTTTTACTTCAGAGATTGTGAAGTTCCTATTCATACTCATTAAGGAATGCTTGCATGCATCGCTATTATATGTTACAAAAGTAGAAACATCATTTTTTTCTTGAAATGTAAATAAAAATGGAACTCCCTTACTTGATAATACCTCATTTGTATTTTTTAAGAAGACTCGTTGGTCCATGCACGTGGGGCTTCTTCATGAACTCTTTCAAGTTACTCACTAACATAGTACATGCACTCTTCAAGCATTCAACCCTTTGCCATGGATGCTTATGGTTTCGCTCTTTGACACACATAACCTTTTAATATTCCCATAAATCACTTGACCCAAAACATCCATCGAGTGTTGAAAACACCTCCAATCTCTATTTCATCTACAAGATGGACTAATAAATGAACGTGAATATCAAAAAATGAAGTAGGAAGCTCTTTCTCCATCAAACATAGTAGCTCTTTGCATTCATGTTTTTTTTTGTGGGATCGAGTTTTTTTCAATCTCTTTTGATGTAATCCACCTATACATATCATAAAAAAAACTATAAAGAAGTTAATTCAAACATTAAAAATATCAAATATTCATATATTAAATATAAAAGTATCATAATTACCTTATAAGCAATTCAAGATGATAGATCACATCTTGTTCTCCTTTCGTTGTACATCCAATACTCCTTTCGTTGTACATCCATCGATAACCAAAGGTAAAATGTGTTTCAAAAAGTTATGCCAATCATGGGTCTTTAACCTAGATAAGCTCTTATCATCCATAGTAAACATGTTCTAGAAAGATGCTCCATATCTTGCAAGAGTTTGAATTGATTGAATCCTATTGTTGATAGTTTGTATCTATTTTGTCATAAGTACCCAAGGAGTAGGTGCATAAGTCGTTTCCTGTCGATGTCTATCAAGACCTGGCCATAACTTTGGTTTTGAGTTTTGATCCTTCAAATCATTCCTTGATGCTATGGTATCTTTTAGTCTAGGAAGATCTTTCCATAATGAATAACCAATATTCTTGAATATATGCATAGGATCAGGAAGATGACATACTTTTAACTCTTTCCAATACTCCAAAGAATACCATATTGATATATTCTCTACGAGTGCCAATTTTCCTTTACCTCTCTTCACATACTCATTATCTTCATCATCATTGAAGATTTCTGATTTTGCAGAGATCCATTTGTCCATTTTTTATACCAATCCATAGGCATAATAGGTTTTGGACACTGACCTGTTTCAAGCTTTCCATTAAAATGTATCACTTCTCTTTTAGATCTTAATGGATGATCATTAGGCAAGAATCATCGATATTAAATATAAATATTTTGTTGAGATTCTAACTATAGATTTATCTCAACCAATCACCACAATATGGACAAGCTTTATAACCCTTAGTAGATATTCCTACATCAT
This sequence comes from Ceratopteris richardii, assembly GCA_020310875.1. Classification (NCBI taxonomy): domain Eukaryota; kingdom Viridiplantae; phylum Streptophyta; class Polypodiopsida; order Polypodiales; family Pteridaceae; genus Ceratopteris; species Ceratopteris richardii. The sequence goes on along the minus strand of CM035429.1, from coordinate 126,965,802 downwards.
GAAAATGATAAGAATATAATTAGATTAACTCACATTTATTTGTATGCATATTGAATAAAAAAATTGTTGGTGCAATTCAACCACCAATTGATGTTTTGGATGAAGTATTGAAGTTAAAGATTGAAGAAAAGATTAGCCTATGAAGCTTCAAGATAGTGCACATTCAGGCAATGAGGAATTGTATACATATGTACATTAAATTTATAGTTAGCTCACTTATACCTTTGTTATGGTCATGAGCTTGTACATATATGCCTATATATACAAGTAAAAAAGTCAGGGCAAGTATGAGAGAGCATAAGAGATGATGAATTAGAAGTGTTAAGAGCCATTAGACACTCTAGAAGTGAAATGAACATCTCTCATCATTCAGATGTAAATTTTCTGAGTAAAAGAAAAAGTTGTGTTGTGTTCTCCTTCTCTACTTGATCATCTTAGAAATCCTTTTGTAGATGTCTAATTCCATATTTAGTGCTTCTATGGTTAAGATTTGAGATCCTAATTGTAAACAAGCTGAGAGAATTATGTGTAGGAACATTTGTATGTGAAGAAGTGATGAGTGTTTTTTGAAATAGGTGCAATCTCAATGGTCAAAGAATTGATCAGTACTCAGTGCACAGTGTAAATTTTTGCACAAATCAGGAGTCAAAATCTAAGTTGGAAGGTAAGACATCTATGTCTAAAAGAATTTTCTTAAATAGGTTGTACTTTGGGAGCACCATGCATTAGAAGTCGCAGGTGTCAAAGTCGACTATACTGGAGGATAGTTTCAAACATAGGTAAATTGTTTGGGTCATTTCTCAAGAATTACTGAATCTTTTAAGATGATTTAACTTGAAGAAGGTGCGCAATTTTCAGCCAACACCTTGTACAAAGTTTTATAAAAAACTTTACATATTTGATCAGTCAATGAGTGAGTTATGTGCAGCAGACTTTTTTGAGTAGTGACTCTCTTAATAGTTAGTTCAAAATTTTGATAATCTGATATTGGTTCTCCAAATTGGTAAAGGTTTTGAGTTATTCTTGATATAGAAGTGTTCTAACATCAAGGGTATCTTGTTCTTTTGGAGATTAACACTCTCCATCAGTGGTATTAGAGCAGGAATCATCAAAATAGAAGAAAGGAGGACCCCGACTGCTACAATCATACAGAAATCAACACATGAAGGTTCAAAAGGTGAAAGTTTAAAGAGAAAGCTTGAGAAGGAGGTCTGAAGCTATCAAGAAGAACAAAAGAAACTTCATTCGAATTAAAGGTACACTTATTCCTCATAAATCTTGAAGAATTTAATACACAGGTGAAGAAAGGATGGGAGATGATCTTCAGATAGAGAAATTGGATAGAGAAAACTATCCATCTTGGTCAATGAGGATGGAAGCTCATCTCATGAGCAAAGATCTGATAGGTTACATCACAGGTGAAAAAGAAAACCCACAATTTAGAGATTCTAGTGTTCCAAATAGGGATGAACTCTCAGATTTGAAGACTTGGATGAAGAAGGATGCTCAAGCAAGGGGCATTATCTACATTTGAGTCGATGACTACTTGCTATCTCATATTAGAGGACTTGAAAGTGCAAGTGACATATGGAATGCTTTGGAGGAGCATTTCCAAAACAGTAAAATTTCAAGGAAAGCATCTTTATGGGCAGAGTTCACTACATTCAAGAAGAAGGCCTCTCAATCCATTTCTGATTATGTAACAAGGATGAAGGACATTGCAGATGCATTAAGAGGAGTTGATGAAGATATTGAGGAGGATAAATTGGTAAGGCAAATCCTCACAGGTTTGAGAGGAGATGAGAAATGGAAGCCATTCATTTTTTCTACTGAATTGTCACTAGATCATTTCACTCCTGATTTAAATCAGTTTCTAGGACACATGCTAACTTTTGTGCTGGATGTCAAAGGTGATGGTGATAAGAGTGCAGGTCAAGCAATGTATTCAAAGGATAAGAAGAAGAATAGCAAAGGCAAACAACAATTAAATTAAGAAGAAGGTACAACTAGCCAAGCCAACTTCCTAAGAGGAAGAGGAGGTGGCAAAGGAAGAGGAAGAGGTAGAAGCAATAAAGATGGATCCAAAGCTTGCTGGATTTGTGGTAAGATAAATCATTTAGCTCATGATTGTTGGCATAATAATCAGAATAATGGAGGATATAGTCAGAACTTAAATTCAAGAGGAAGAGGTGGTAGAAATCAAAGAGGTAATTTCAGAGCTAGAGGTAGTAGAGGTTACTTTGGAAGAAATGCAGGTAGAGGATTCCAAAGTCAATCCTACAACAATACCTACTACAATTATGCTTCATATGAGAAGAAGGATTCAACCTTAATCATGAATGCAACTTTTGAAAGACAAAGTGAAGACCAAAGAGTCTTCTACATTGACTCAGGGTGTAGCAATCACCTGAGTGGTAATATAGACTTGATGACTGATTTGGAAAATAAGGTAACTAATCATGTAGGTCAAAGAGGTGATAATACAAAGCACAATGTGAAGTCAATTGGATCAATGAAGGCCAAGGATGGAAGTACTCTTCTGAGTAAGGTCTTGTATGTTCCTACAATTCCAAAGAATTTGATAAGTGTAGGGCAAATTGTTGAAAAAAGTTATGAAGTAAGGTTCACTAATGATGGAGTTTTTGTGGAAGACCCTAGCAATGGGTATAAACAAATTGTTTCAGGGAAGAAAGAAGGAAGACTCTTCACATTGAAGATTCAAGGTAATGTTGTTCATGACTTGTTCACTTATGGAGGACATAAGATCTCTGAGTTAGATCTTTGGCATAAAAGGCTTGGACATTTCAATGAAAGAAGTATTAAGGATATGGTTAACAATGGTTCAGTACTTGGATTGCCTAATGTTGCAGGTCAACATATGACATACAGATGTGAGGCATGTCAATTAGGTAAGGATCATAAGCAAACATATTCTAAACATGGTTTCATGTATTCAGAGAAGCTTGAATTGATACACACAGATGTGTGGGGATCATGAGCGGATTTCAGTATAAATGGTTCAAGATATTATGTGATTTATGTTGATGATGCTACCAGGTGGATCACTATATATGTGATCAAAGATAAATCAGAGGTATTCAATACATTTAAACATTATCATGTGTATGCAGAAAGAATCACAGGTCAAAAGTTGAAGAGACTAAGTTCAGATAGAGGGGGAGAGTATTTCTCTAATGAGTTCAATGATTACTTATGGAATGCAGGTATAAAAAGGGAAGTTACTTGAAGGTACTCTCCTCAACAAAATGGTGTAGCAAAAAGGAGAAATAGAACTCTTGTTGAGTTTGCAAGATCAATAATGAAGGAGAAAAATTGTCCAAATTATTTGTGGGTTGACGCTGTAAATACAGTGACATATTTGGTTAATAGGTTACCATGTAAAGCTTTGCAGGGTACGACACCATATGAAGCTTGGTGGGGTAAGAGAGCTACCTTAGATCATTGCAAAGTGTTTGGATGTTTGGCTTATGCATATGTGCCATCTCAGTTGAGGCATAAATTGGAACCTAAAGCTAAAAAGTATGTGTTTATTGGATATGATGATAACCAGATGGGTTATAGGTTGTGGAGTCCATACACAAAGCAATTCCTTGTATCAAAGGATGTTACGTTTGATGAGCAAGGTACTTGGTATGCAGGTACAATCATTAGTCATGCAGGTGATGAAGAAGTTTTGAATCAGAAAAAAGGTAAATCAAAGGTTCAAATATTTGATGAAGAAGAGAACAATGAAGTACAAGTTGAAGTTGAAGAAGTGCCAAGGTTTGATCCAAAATGTGATGAACCAGAAACTTCAAGAAGTGGAGAACTCAGAAGGTCATCAAGGCACAAATGGCAACCTACAAGGTATAGCTATGATACTTCTTTTTTTACTACTAAAGATTATGCTTACATGGTGAAAGCAGATGAAGACCCTTATACATATGAAGAGGCAAAAGGTAAGGAAAATTGGGAGAAAGCTATGCAGGAATAGTATGATGCATTAATGGAGAATGAGACATGGGATTTGGTTCCTAAACCAAATAGTCAGAAGATCATTGGATGCAAATTGGTCTACAAGTCCAAGAGGTATGCAGATGGAAGTGTGTCTTGGTATAAAGATAGACTTGTTGTGAAAGGATATGCTCAAACATATGGTATAGAGTATGATGAAACCTATAGTCCTGTGGCAAAGATGACAACCATCAGGACACTCATAGCCATTGTTGCATGTAAAGGTTGGAAACTATGTCAATTAGATGTGAAGAATGCTTTTCTTAATGGGTATATTTCAGATGATGTTTTCATGGAGCAACCACAAGGGTTCAAAGATAAAAGATATTCTGAATATGTATGTAAGCTCAAGAGAGCTCTGTATGGTTTGAAGTAGGCCCCAAGGGCATGGAATTATAGACTTGTGAAGTTCTTGAAAGAACTTGGTTTTAAAGTATCTAAAGTAGATAGTAGCTTGCTTGTTAAAGCAAGTGATGTTGGGTTCATTTACATGTGCATATATGTTGATGACATAATCCTTACAGGTACAGATGAGAAGGGCATACAAAGCCTCAAGAAGCAAATGGAGAAAGAGTTCAAGATTAGTGACTTAGGAGATTTGTCATATTTCTTGGGCATGGAGATCTCATATACTCAACATGGAGTGTATGTAACTCAAGAAAGGTATTTGAAGAATTTGTTGATCAAGTTTAAAATGGAAGATTGCAAGGTAGCACCTACTCCAATGGAGGTGAATCACAAATTGAACAGATATGGAGGAGAAGAATTTAGGGATGTGAAGCTATATCAAAGTCTGGTTGGTAGTCTAATCTATGCTACATTAACTAGGCCTGACTTGTCATATGCAGTTGGAGTGTTGTCTCAATTCATGCATTGTCTGAGGAAAGAACATTGGGTTGTAGGACAAAGAGTATTGAGATACATTAAGGGTACACTCAAGGAGGGTTTGTATTATGGATTTACATCAGATACAAACATCAAGATATATAGTGATACAGATTGGGCAGGTAATCCTGATGATAGGAGATCAACTTATGGGTACTTGTGCTATGTGGGAGATAAACTTATCTCTTGGTGCTCTAAGAAGCAACATACATTTGCTTTGTCATCTACAGAGTTAGAGTATAAAGGTATGGTTGAAGCTGCAAAGGAAGTCATATGGTTGAAGACTCTCATGAAGAGTCTTGACATCATTTAGACTACACCCACTATTCATGGAGATAATATGAGTTCATTATATCTAGCTGCTAATCTTGTTTTTCATGCCAGGACTAAACACATTGAGATTCATTATCACTTCTTAAGAGAAAAGGTGATTGATAATGAGATTGAAGTCATACATACTTCAACAAAAGGTTAGATTGCAGATATGCTAACCAAAAGCTTGGATGGACCAAAGCTACAAAGATTCAAAGATATGGCAGGTATAAAGAAGATAGAGAAAACCTCAATTGATGATTGAGGGGGAGCTGTTAGTGAAATTCAACCACCAATTGATGTTCTGGATGAAGGATTGAAGTCAAAGAATGAAGAAAAGATTAGCCTATGAAGCTTGAAGATAGTGCAATTCAGGAAATGAGGAATTATATGTACATTAAATTTATAGTTAGCTCACTTATACCTTTGTTATGGTCATGAGCTTGTACATATATACCTATGTATACAAGTAAAAAAGTAGGGGCAAGTATGAGAGAGAATAAGGATGATGAATTAGAAGTTGTAATATCCATTAGACACATTAGAAGTGATGTGAACATCTCTCATCATTCTGATGTAAATTTTCTGAGTAAAAGAAAAAGTTGCACCCGATATTTTGTTGACTTATCCTTCTGTACTTGATCATCTTCGAAATCCTTTTGTAGATGTCTAATTCCATAGTTAATGCTTCTATTGTAAGGATTTGAGAGCCTAATTGTAAACAAGCTGAGAGAATTATGTGTAGGAACATTTGTATGTGAAGAAGTGATGAGTGTTTTCAGAAACAGGTGCAATCTCGATGGTCAAAGAATTGATCAGTACTCAGTGCACAATATAAAGTGTTACACAAATCAGGAGTCAAAATCTAAGTTGGAAGGTAATCCATCTATGGCTAAAAGCCTTTTCTTAAACGGGTCGTACTTTGGGAGCACCATGCATTAGAAGTTGCATGTGTCAAAGTCAACTATACAAGAGGACAGTTTCAGACATAGGTAAATTGTTTGGGTCGTTTCTCAAGATCTAATGAATCTTCTAAGATGATTTAACTTGGAGAAGGTGCACAATCTTTAGACAACACCTTGTACAAAGTTTTATAAAAAACTTTAAACATTTGATAAATCAATGAGTGAGTTATGTGCAGCAGACTTTTCTGAGTAGTGACTCTCTTAATAGTTAGTTGAAAATTTTGATAATCTGATATTGGTTCTCAAAATTGGTAAAGGTTTTGAGTTATTCTTGATATAGAAGTGTTCTAACATCAAGGATAGCTTGTTCTTTTGGAGATTAACACTCTCCATCAAAAATTACATCAATACCTGAACAAACACCATATCTTGGAAAATCGTGAATAGTCCAAGTCACAATACCACGAACCATAATATATCTTTCATTGATGCTTTTTGATACATCAATGACATTAATACCTCTCCATAACTCTTGGAGATCGTCAATGAGAGGAGCAAGATATATATTCATATCTTTAACTTGTCTTTTTCTTGGGATCAAAAGTGAATGCATTAAATGTTCCTTTTTAATGCTAAGATATGGTGGAAGATTGTAGTTTATGACTACCACTGGCCATGTTGACCATTTACTAGATTTCATGGAGAATGGATTAACCCCATCTAATGCAACTCCTAACTTTAGTTTTTGTGGATTTTGTGCAAAATCAGGCCATGTAGAATCAATATGTTGAAAAGCAACACTATCATGAGGAATTCTGATTATTCCATGAGTACTTTTATGATCATATCCCCATGTCAAAATCTTTGATAATTCGGGGCTTTGAAACATATGTCTAATCCATGCGGCCAATGGAAAATGTCTCAATATCTTTTTTGGGATTTTACCTTCTTCGTCCTTATATCGAGGAGATTGACATTTTGGACATGTCAAAGAGTCTGCATATTCACCTCTATATAAAATACAATCGTTAGGACATGCATGTATACATTGATAATCTATACCAAGATTGTTGATTATCTTGTTCATTTCATCATGTGAGGTAGAAAAATATTCTGACTTGGTAAAAACTTTTCAGATAATAACCTGTAAGTTCATGAAAAAAGACATTTTAATAAAAATCAATATATATATATATATGTGTGTGTGTGTGTATATAATTATATATATACATATATGCTTATGTGTATGTGCATGTGGATGTGTATATGCATGTGCATACGTGTATGTGTATGTGTATATGTATGTATGTGTGTATATGTGTTTTATATGTGTATATGTATGTATATATACTTATGCATATGTGTATGCATATATGTATGTGTATATGTGTATATATGTGTATGTATGTATGTATGTATGTATGTATGTATGTATGTATGTGTATGTATGTATGTATGAATGTGTATGTATGTATGCATATGTATGTATGCATGTGTGGCTGTGTATATATGATTTCGTTGTTTTTTTTGGTTATTATGGTTTGCAGAATTTCATATCTAGACCATTGAATCATTTGGTTGTCTCCCATTTTATAGTCAATCTATTACCTACCTTGCTGACTAAGACTTACACATTTGTTTACAAGGATTAAGTATCAGTTAACTATGGAGGTATTAGGTCGTTTGGAAAATAAGACAAGCAAATTTCTCTCGACGATTTTGGAAGATGGATGAATAGTTTTAAAGTATGGGTGGACATAAAGTGTTCATTCAATGCAAGTTCTTGTTCTTACCATAGCTAAGGTAAAAACAAAAACCTGCACTAAATGAACACTTTATGTCCACCCATCCTTTAAAATTATTCTTCCATGTTGGGGTAAAGCCCTAAATGACCTCTTTATACTGTATACATGTGTATAGGCCTATTTATAAAGGCTAAGTCACTTATTCTTTATTTTTCGGCCCAAGTTCACTGTGAACTTGGCCAACCCTAAAAAGGGTTATATATAACATAACTTAATAACACTTCTGGCTCTCTCACTTTTAGAGTAGCCACCTCCAAAGCTGGTCAACCTCTCTCTCTCTCTCTCTCTCTCTCTCTCTCTCTCTCTCTCTCTCTCAACTGCATCTTCATTTTTGCCCAGCACCTCCATCTTTGAGGCACATACACGCATTCTCTACCCCTCAGCACCACATCTCAACCCTAACAACTAGTATCAGAGCTGATTTAGGGTTTTAGAGTTGCAGTGCAGGTGTTATACAACAAAGACAACCCCAATTTTTGTGATAATCTTCGATTTCATCGCAAAGAAAGTTGCTCTTGGGCCAAGAGGATCACTTTAGGTGTCTCAACAGCCCAAAAAAGGTTGTTTTTAGGTGTTTTATAGGTATAAACAGGTGTTTCACAGGGCATAACAACAATACATAGGTCTAGCATCTTATGTATTGGATTGTGGCAAAAGAAATTGCTTATGTACAGCAATTTGTGGCCTTTTTTTTAGAATTTCAAAATTTTCTGAAGCAAAATTTGGGGCTTTTTCTCTTATTTGGCTCTAAAGGTTGTGTTGTAGCCTTATATATGCATGTTGAGGTCAAAAGAATTCAAAATTGTTGATTTTTGGCACAAATTAGCTTGCCGAATTTTTTTGCAAAAATTTCAAATTCTATTTTTTGCTCCAATCGGCTCGATTTTGCTCCATTTCGCTCCTACAGGTGTTTGAAGTTGTTGTGCACTACTTTTAGAGGTGGTACGTTGTTTTTGGTGCATTTTGCCCAAGATTTCAGCACATTAACCTCTTATTTGTGCAACCATGGCATCGTCTTCCTCAAATATGAAGAATCTCTTTGAGATTGGCCACTTTGAGGGCATAGGATTTGATCTTTGGAAGGAGAAAATTCAAGGAATTCTCTTCCTCAAAGATTGTGACAAGGCATTGGAAGAAGGAAAGTTGGAAGGCATGTCAGATGATGTGTGGCATAATCTGAATAGAAAGGCCATCACTTACATAAAAATGATCGTATCTGATGACATTCTTGTAGAACTCAAGGGCATTACTACAGATTCAGAGTTGTGGGCCAAGCTTAAGGCCACCTATGAGAACACCACACCTATTAATCAGGTACATCTGATGAGGAAATTAGTTGGCATGCAGTTGGATGAGTCCAAGAGTGTTGTAGAACACTTGTCTCATTTTACAGGTACTCTATCACAATTGCAGGACTCACGGATGCCTCCCTTCAATGATAAGCTGAAGGCTATCTTTTTACTTATGAAATCTCTTCATTCTTGGGAGACCTTGGTGGTCTCATTATCAAATAACCCCAATCTTACTTTTGATGGTGTGAGGGCTTCTATATTGAATGAATAAATCAGGAGAAAAGTAAGTGGTGAAGGAGACACTTCTGCAAACATGGTCAGAGGCAGATCATAGAAGAAGGGCTCTCATTCACAGAGGAGTAAGAGCAAAAGCAAAGAAAGGGGTAGCTCCAGCAAGAAGCAGGGTACTGATGTGACATGTTATCAGTGTGGTAGGAAAGGCCATAAGAAACTTGATTTCCGTTTCTATAAGGCAGAGCTTGAGAGAAAGAAGAATGGTGGAGACAAAAGAAAGGACAAGAAGGAAGACAAGATGGATGGACAGGATAGCTAGAAAGAAAAGGAGAAGGCCAATGTGGCCTCTTAGTGTTGTGATTGAGGAGCTTTCACATATGGAAGATATTCTATGTGCTACTATATCAGCTGATGATGCTCATGCATAAGATTGCGATGTTCATGTACAGGACATGTCAATCACTAAAAGTGATCTAATTGATGCTTTATTGACTGTAAATGATGCATTATCCCAAACATGGACTGTTGATTATGGTGCTTCATTTCATGTGACTCCTATGAAGGAGTGCTTTGTTACTTTTCATGCAGGCAACCATGGTCATGTATACCTAGGGAATAATCATGCATGTCTTATTGAAGGTGTTGGTACTATGCATCTTTCAACAGATGGCACAAATGAGCTGGTCCTCCATAATGTGAGGTATGTACCAGGAACCAAGAAGAGTTTGCTCTCTGTTGGGCAAATGGATATGCATGGTTATAGTGTTTTCTTTGAAAGAGGCTCATGGAAGATGACCAAAGGGTCATGGCTGATTGTAAAAGGTACAAAAAGGGGAACCTTGTATTGCTTGCATGGAAATGCCTTGTCTTCTAGAAAATTCATTGCATTGGTTGAGATTAACTCTCATATGGAATTGTGGCATAAAATACTTGGCCATATGATCCATAAGGGTCTATCCAAACTTTGTAACTTGAAGAAGCTTGATGTTAAAGGCACCAAGCTAGACTTTTGTAATGATTGTCAATATGGAAAGCAAATGAAAAGTTCTCATTATTTTGGTGTGTTTCATAAGTCTTGTATATTAGTTCTTGTCCATTCTCATGTATGTAGCATGCCCACCAAATCTATGGGGGGCACGTTATACTTTATTTCTTTTGTTGATTATTTTTTTAAGAAAATTTGGGTGCAGCTGCTCAAATCAAAAGATGAAGCATTTGCTCTGTTTAAAAGATTTCATGCAATTGTGACTACCCAAACAGGTAAAAAGCTGAAATGCTTAAGTAGGGAAAATGGGGGTGAGTTCACAAGTGCTAAATTCAAAAAGTTTTGTGGAAATTTGGGCATAAAGAGGGAGCTTACTGTTCCATATAGCCCCTCTTCTAATGATATGGTTGAAAGGTATAACCGAACTCTTTGTGAGAGGGTGAGATGCATGTTGTCCACAGGTAATCTCCATCATGCTTTTTGGGGAGAGGCTCTTAAAATTGCAATACATATATGCAATCAATCCCCTCACATGTCCTTGAAAGGTGACATCCATGAAGAGGTTTGGTTTGGCAAACCTGCTTCATATGATCACTTATGCATCTTTGGCTGTGAAGCTTTTGTACACATAAGATCTGAGTTGAGGAGTAAGCTTGATGCTAAATCCATTAAAGGCCTCTTCATGGGTTCTGGTGAAGAAGGGGAAATGGGTTATAGGATATGGTTACCTCATCTCAAGAGGGTCATACACAGCCGGGATGTTGTTTTCAATGAGGCAAGGTTGCTACAAAATAATGTTGCCTTGAAACATGACCATATAAAGGTCACATTTTAGCAAGACCAGCCACATGTTAAGCCTATTTTAGACCCTTAGGATGCACCACATATGGCTGAAAATATAGATCATCCAATGGTTTTTGAGCTAGATGATGTTGGACAGCAAGAAGAGCATCCAGAAGGGCATATGCAACCACCTATTCATGTTGAAAACAGGGCTAGAAATGATGTACAACAGCCCATTAACAATGAAGAATTTGATGTACCTCCTGATGTAGATCCATTGCCTGATAATGTAGATCGCTGGGTAAGAAGATCTACACAACGTAGGGGGCCAGTGAATAGATATGATCCCTCCATACATGACATTATGGTATCAGATGAGTGTGAGCCTCTTACTTATAAAGAGGCAAAGCTATGTGAGCACAAGAAGAAGTGGGAGTTGTTGGAGTTACACCTCTACGGAAGCACGCAAACAGCACAAGGAAGAAGAAGAATCTTGGAGCACAACACACAAGACTGAATGTATTACTACAGAATGTACAAAGATAAGTAGGACATTAGGGCAATAGGCGTATATACAAGCCGGGGGAAAAAAACCTCCTAAAGAGGGAAAAAAGTGCCCCGGTAGTCCTAGAGTGTTCACACACATCACTACCTAAATATATCAACAAATCCCCCCTGGGAGTGATGCGCTGAACAAGGAGCTGGCACTTATGTATAAGGAAGTGCCAAGCTATGTGGAAATCACTCCACGAAAGGAAGTAAGCCCAAAGCTTTGCGGAAAGCTTCAAACTTCTCCCTAGGCAGAGCCTTCGTGAAAAGGTCTGCAATGTTCTCATGCGTGGGCACATATGCCAAGTTGATCTCCCCAGCAGAGAACCTCTCCCTGACATAATGATAATGCACCTCAATGTGCTTAGTGCGAGCATGGAACACAAGGTTCCTCGCAACTGCCAATGTGCTCTAATTGTCAGTGAAGATGGTGGTGGCAGAGGACTGACCAACACCCAAATCAGCCATAAGGCGTCTGAGCCACACACACTCAACAGTAGTTGTGAAAGCTGCCCTATACTCAGCCTCACAACTGGAAGTGGCCACAGTAGGCTGCTTCTTGCTCAACCAAGATATACATGAGCTACCAAGCATGAAGCAAAAGCCACTAGTGGACACACGAGTGTCATAGAAACAAGCCCAGTTTGAGTCAAAAAAAAGCATGCAAATCTAGCGGTAGTGATCCCCGCTTGGGATAAAACAATCCAAGTAGCCGAGCACCACTCAAGTAGCCAAAGATGCGCTTAACAGCCTGCCAATGCTTACTTGAGCAATGCATAAACCTGCTCATCTGTGAGATAGCAAACTGAATATCTGGCCAAGTAATGCATAAGTAAATCAAGCATCCAACAGCTTGCTGATAGAGGACAGTGGGGCAGGCTTGAGTGAAGAGAAGAAATTGCACTGCGAGGTAATATGTTTGGTCGCCCCACTGTCAAAGTACCAAACATCTGAGTCCACTGCAAACATGCACTGCTCATGAGAAGATGGGTCAAAACTGCAAACAGTAGTAAACACCCATTCTTCTTCCTACACAAGATTAGCAGACTCTGTTTTTGGTGTAGAGGCTTTTGCAACAATCATTCCAGCCTCCTTTTTCTTTGCCTCTTTTGCAGCCAGTTTTGGACAGTTCTTTATGATATGATCATTCCCTTTATAGTACTTGCAAAACAATTGCTGCTTTTTTTATTTCTTCTCATCTTTATCTTGGTTCTTCGAATGTGCAGCATTTGCAGATTTCTGCTTACTAGTAGAAGAGCTCCATTTTCCTTTGCCCTTCTCACTAGCTAGGAAAGCTTGATCTGCAACATGCATAATGGACCTATTCTGCCTGGATTGATCTTCCTGTAACAGAACAGAGACTAACTCCTCAAATGACAAGGCATTTGGATTGCCTTTCATCATCAATCGAAGAGTAGAAGCAAAACTCTGATATGAATCAAGAAGACCATTCAGAACGGTCTGCACAAGTGAGCTATCTAGTATAACCTCATCAGCAAAAATCAATTGTTCCTTCAAGTCTTTGATCTTTGTTAGAAAATTGTCCATAGAATCACCTTCATTCATGTGCTCACTCTCCAACTGTTTTTGGAGGTAAGCAACACGAGCCTCATTCCTAGTCTGGTACAATGTGTTAAGTGTATCCCAAGCATCCTTTGCTGTTCTGCAAGAGCGAATGTGAGGAATAATAGCACATTTGACAGACAAAGCTATCAATGCATGTGCTTGAGCATCTCTGCCATCCTAATGAATTTGCTCTGTAGTAGGTGCAATAGAAACAGCAGCACGAACAGGAATCTACAGAATATCATCTTCGACACCATCTCCATCAACTTCAGCACCTGTATTTGTAGTACTTGTAGTCGCAGGTATAACACGATGTCTTTCAACACCCTGCACAATGTTCCACAGTCCTTTTGCAACCAATCTCAATAGCCAACATACGGAATACATCACTGCTTTCAGCCATGGCCAATGACTAAAATACCTTGATGCAGAAAATTGACTGTATCTCAAAAAGTTGAAAGGAACTGCCCAAACGAGTTCTGCTAAACCTGTAGCAAACTTTGAGACGCTTATATTGGCAAATTGAAACAGGTATATACCTTTGGCACAAAAAGACAAAATAGCCTGCACAAGCACTGTGATAGTGTGTTCGAAGGCCGAAATGAGCTCAGATCATGATTTCGGCGAATTTGAGACTACAACCGGAGGAGTGTCGACGATGCCCTAGATGAAGCGGCGACCTGCTCTGATACCAATTGTTGGATTTAGACGTCTGTGGAAGCACGTGAACAACACAAGGAAGAAGAAGAAGCTTGGAGCACAACACACAAGACTGAATGTATTACTAGAGAATGTACCATGATAAGTAGCCCATTAGGGCAATAGGCGTATATACAAGCCGAGGGAAAAAAACCTCCTAAAGAGAGAAAAAAGTGCCCCGACAGTCCTAGAGTGTTCACACACATCACTACCTAAATATATCAACAAGAGTTAGCCATGCAGGAAGAGATAAAGGCCTTGCATGCAAATGATACTTGGGATTTGGTTGAGTTGCCCAAAGGAAGGAAAGCCATCCCCAACATGTGGGTGTACAAAATCAAAACTGTTGATGGCAAACCCAAGTATAAGGCAAGGCTGGTTGCTAAGGATTATGCCCAAAAAGAGGGCATTGATTTCCAAGAGGTGTTCTCTCCAATGGTTAAAATGACCATGTTACATGTGTTGTTTGCTCTCACAACTACCTTGGATTTGGAGTTATTCCAAATGGATGTTAAAACAACCTTTTTGCATGGTGACGTGATTTAGACAAAGAGTTGTACATGAAACAACCAAAAGGATATGCCATTCCTGGAAAGAGCATTTGGTATGCAAACTGAAATGGAGCTTATATGGTCTGAAACAGACCCCCAGACAATGGTATAAGAAGTTTGATGCATTTATACTCAAACATGGGTTTAAAAGAAGCCATGCAGACCACTATTTGTACACCAAAAAGGATGAAGATGGCAGCCCAATTATTCTTGTATTGTATGTAGATGATATGCTACTCGTTGGGAAGAAAAAGAGCACACTGAATGCTCTAAAATAGCAGTTGAACTCTGCATTCTCAATGAAAGACCTTGGGGAAGCCAAGCATATTCTTGGTATGCATATAAAGAGGGATAGACAGTAGCATACTTTGCATGTATCCCAAGAAAAGTACATTGAAAAAGTGCTGGACAGATTTAATGTGGATGATGTTAAGCCTCTTGGAGTGCCATTGCAGCCACAGGTTAAGCTTTCCAAGGATGACTATCCCAAAGATGATGATGCAACCGATTACATGAAGAGTGTTCAATATGCATCAGCTTGTGGTTCACTTATGTATGTTATGTTTGCTACTTGGCCAGACATTGCTCATGCAATCGGAGTTGTGAGCATATTCATGGCTAATCCTAGTAGAGCTCATTGGGAGGCAGTCAAATCTATCCTCAGATATTTGAAAGGAACTAAAAATAAATGCCTAAGTCATGGAAAGGACCCATTAGAGCTGAAGGGATTCTATGATCAGACATGGTAGGTGATGTGGATACACAGAAATCCACAAGTGGCTATATTTTCACTCTTGCAGGTGGTGCTGTATCATGGTACAACAGAGTGATAAAGATTGTTGCTTTGTCTACTACTGAGGCTAAATATATTTCAGCCACTGAGTCTTTCAAGGAAGCAATATGGTTAGCACGTCTTTGCAGTGAGTTTGGTTTGCCTGACAGAGCACCTATGCTTGGTTGTGATAGCTAGAGTGCCATATGTTTGGCGCAGAATGCCATGTTCCATGCATGCACAAAACATATTGATGTGCGATATCACTTCATTTGAGAGGTGCTTGAGGATGGCCTTATCACATTGGTTAAGGTCCATACATCACAAAACCCTACAGATGTTCTCACTAAGTGCTTACCCAAAGCACAACATCAATTATGTATACAGTTGGTGGGAGTCACTAAGCTTAAAGGTGTCATTTATGCCTTTAAGTGGGAGGTTGTTGGGGTAAAGCCCTAAATGACCCCTTATAGTTTATACATGTGTATAGGCCTATTTATAAAGGCTAAGTCACTTATTCTTTATTTTTTGGCCCAAGTTCAATGTGAACTTGGCCAACCCTAAAAAGGGTTCTATATAGCATAACTTAATAACACTTTTGGCTCTCTCACTTTTAGAGCAGCCATCTCCAAAGCTAGTCGACCTCTCTCTCTCTCTCTCTCTCAGCTGTGTCTTCATTTTTTCCCATCGCCTCCATCTTTGAGGCACATACATGCATTCTCTACCCCTCAGCACCACATCTCAACCCTAACATTCCATCCTTCAAAATCTTCAAGGTAAATTTACTTCTCCTATTTTTCAAACAGCTTAATACCTCCATAGCTAACTCATACTTAATATTTGTATGGAAAGTTCATAAAAGAGTTAGCAACACAGGTATTAGATCGACTAGAATAGGAGAAGAAGATGTGTCGGGAAGATTCTAAAGGTTGGGTGGACAATTCCAAAGGCTAGATGGACAAAATATCTTCATTCGATACAGGTATGTATAATTTGACTTTACTCTCATAACATGTGTATATGTATGTTTATGTGTGTGTATATGTGTATTCATGTATGTGTATGTATGCATGTCTAGCTATGTATATTTGATTTTGTTTTTAATTTTCTTTTTTTTTATTGTGATTTGTAGACTTTCATATAGATATCTAGACCACTGAATCATTTGGCTGTCTCCCATTTTATAGTCAATATATTACCTGCCTTGCTAACTAAGTCTTACATATTTGTTTACAAAGATTAAGTATGAGTTAACTATGGAGGTATTAGGTTGTTTGGAAAATAAGGCAAGCAAATCTCTCAAAAATTTTGGAATATGGATGAATAGTTTTAAAGAGTGGGCAAATAGAAAGCATTCATTCAATGCAAGTTCTTGTTCTTACCTTAGCTAAGGTAAAAACAAAAACCTGTAGTGATTGAATGCTTTCTGTCCACCCATCCTTTAAATTTATTCTTTGATCCTTCAAAATCTTTGAGATAAATTTACTTCTTCTATTTTTCAAATGACTTAATACCTCCATAGCTAACTCATACTTAATACTTGTATGCAAAGTTCATAAAAGAGTTAGCAACATAGGTATTAGGTCAACTAGATTAGGAGAAACAGATGTGTTAGGAAGATTATAAAGGCTAGGCGAACAATTCCAAATGCTAGATGGACAAAATACCTTCATTCGATACAGGTATGTATAATTTGACCTTACTCTCACAACATGTGTATGTGTGTATGTGTGTATATTGTGTGTATGTTTATGTGTGTGTATACATTCATGTATATATATGTGTATGTCTATATATGCATGTATTTATATGTATATATTTATGCATGTATATATATAAATAGATATAAAATCAAAACTTATACCTTAATAGTGTCGAAACATATACATTACTCCATCCAAAATGATTTTGAAGATTGAGAATGAGTAAGCTCACACTTAGTCGTGTCAAACGACTTCCTTCATATACATGCTTTAGACATTCCTCTGGAAGATATTTCTCATTTTTAGAAATATCAATGCTCTCACTGTCATTTTGATACCAATCCTCAATAAAATCTACCAGGCCATCATCTTCATCATTGTCGCACAAATCTTGTACTTTATCTTCTTTTGAATATAGGTCTTTCAACCTTGCATATTCCATAGGATCACTTTCCACAGGATCACTTTTGTGTAGCCTCCTCATAGAAGCTTCTAATAAATGAGGTCTTACTGGCAATTGTGAATGGTGTGGAGGAATATCATCAACATCATACGTTGGAATCTACACACATGAATGAAAATCATTAGTATTCCATAAATGAATAAAAAGTAAACATTAAACATAATATAAAATATATAAGTTATTAAATATGGATAGAAAATGTAAATTTTCTCTCTCTAGCTAAAAGGTGCTCCTGGAGGTCTATGCCATCCATAATTCACTAATAATTCATCACCAACATGTAATGTGGTACTAGCATTGACAACTATGTATCTTGATACATCTCTTCTCATGTATGGTGATTCATGAATATTTTCATGCTCTCAAATGTGCAATTAGTCCTTGAAGTATTATGTAACCCTCGACTACTATTTATTAAACTTGTTATATTTCCATGCATGTAAGGTCTTCCATCAATATATAATCTTTCATTTTCTATATGTGAAATCCTTTACTAGTAAGGGATGTTGCATTTAAGCATATTCCATAAGTACTCATGCTTTGAACATAACATGCAAGTTGATGCCAATCTCCCCATTCATAAATAGGACCACAAAATGACATAAGAGTGACTTCAGAGTTCAGAGGCACATACAAATGCTCTACAATAAAGAGACCACAACGAACATTAGTAATAGCGGATGGAGAAATCATATAGCGATTACCCCAAAAGTTAAAAACCTCTCCATCTAAAGGAAGTGGTCCTCTATTCCATCCTCCATATCTTCTTCTATCATATGTTTGTACTAGAGACCGATCACAAGCTGGCAATGGATAATCTCTAGCCATTTCAGTCTCTAAACTAGGAGGTAGAGGATTTCTAGAAACCTCTGCTTGTAATTGATGAACAGCAAGTCCATGATGTGTACGAGGTATATTAACATTATGAGCATGAGAATTAGTATCATCATCATCATCGAGCAAGTATTCCTATATATCAATAGTAATTTGATTTTGTATATGGTTTTTAAATAAAATAATAGAAAAAATACATACCCAAGCATTATCACGTTGACCAGGTGGTGGTGCACGCTCAAAAGTACCATACTCTAACTCGCGTTCAATACATTCCAATCGTGGTCTTTGATACGTGCCATAGCAAGAGTTACACCAACATATAATATGCTCTTGATAGTAAAATTCATCATAATTCCTATCGAAGGACACATGTGAAGTCATTGCATGGGCAGGAGGTGGTGGAATGCCCTTTGATTGATCAGAATCTGATTATAACAAGAAACAAAAAAATATATCAGTTATGTATCTATCAAATATATTTAATATTAAAAGTTTGATATACTTACAGTATATAGTCCTTGCATGATTAGGAGACAGCGGTGGAGTTCCATCTAATTGATTGGAATCTACACATAATGGTGTTTGATATTAATAATCTGATTATTTACATACATAAACATTCACATATACATATTTACACATACACACATATACACATACACACATACACACATATTCACATATACACAAATACACATTATTGTGGGATAAATGCATGTATTTTGTATGAATGAGTGTATATGCATGCATGTGTATGTGTGTATGTATATATGTGGATATGTATATATGTGTTTATGTTATATGTATGTATATGTGTATATGTATGCATATATGTATGTGTATATGTTTGCATGTATATGTGTATGTGGGTATGTGTATGTGTGTGTGTATATATGTGTATGTATTCTAATTCTTTTTTTCTATTTGAGATTAAAATAACAAGAGAGATATTGTATGGTGGAAAAAAATAGAGGCGACCTAACATACCACTTGAGACGTGGCAGTTTTTTCGTAGACAGTTACATCTTCAAGAGTCATTTCCTCATTAAAAGGTATACAAATTAATAGTTTATATTTATAATTATCATATATTTTATTAATTTTTTACATCTAATTTATGTATTTCTTTTTTCTTTAAATAAATAGGCTGCTGCAAAGAAGAGAGTTGAGTCGGGCCACACATCACACCTAGGCCAAATGGGCCATCATGGTTTTGTAGCTACATTTGTAAGTATATGTGTTATTGTAAGTATATTTTTTATTTTAGTTAAAACGCAAGAAACTAATCTTTTTTATTTGTTTCAATGGAGTGAAAGGATTATGGTCAATATCCTACAAAACATGAGATCGAGTATGCTACACATTTTGGATATCGGCGTTTGAGTGAGTATATGCGAGATCATCCAGATACATTTGTGATTATTATTAATTTTTATATAATTATTTTATTTTTGTGGATGTTTTAATTGTTTTACTTATTTATGTTTGTTATATATAATACAGGAGTATTATGGAGAGGTAGATATGGATGAGGTGGAGAGACAGACATAGGATGGATGATCTCGATTGTCACAAGGTGCTCACTCAGATACATCAGATCATGCGGATGCTCGTGATGATGAGGATGAGGATGATCATGACGCTGATGATGATGATAATGATGATGATGATGATGATGATGATGATGATGATGATTATGATTATGATGATTAGGATTCTTGATTATGACATTGGATATGTATTTACATTGATATATATATATATATATATATATATATATATATATATATATATATATATATATATATTGTTCATTTCAGATATGTTTTGAATTGTGTGTATGGTATTAAGTTATGAAAAGTTTTGTTCTATTGATAGTTATTATTGTTTATATTAAGCGTGTGTTTTATTACTTTAATTATATAATTCATTCATATTTTTGTGTGCTTGTGTGTATATAAAATATATATATGCACATGTAGGTATATATCTATATGTGTCTATATGCATGTGTATGTATGTATCTATGTATATATGTGCATGTATGTATGTGCATATGTATATGTGTATATGCATGTATCTGCATGTGCATGTGTAAGTGTATATGTGTATGTATGTGTATGTGCATGTACATGTGTATGTGTGTATATGTATGTATGTATGTGCATGTATATATGTGTAATATATGTGTGTATGTATGTGCATGTATATATGTGTAATATGTGTGTGTATATGAATGTATGTACTTTTGTATATGTGTATATGCATGTATGTGCATGTGCATGTGTAAGTGTATATGTGTATGTATGTGTATGTGCATGTGCATGTGTATGTGTGTGTATATGTATGTATGTGCATGTGCATGTGTAAGTGTATATTTGTATATATGTGTATGTGCATGTGCATGTGTGTGTGTGTGTGTATGTATGTGCATGTATATGTGTAAGTGTATGTGTATATGTGTGCATGTGCATGTATATGTGTATATGTATGTATGTGCATGTGTGTGTATGTGTATATGTGTGTACGTATGTGCATATATATGTGTATGTGTGTGTATATATACATATGTGCATATGTATGTGTATGTGTATAAACATATAAAAATGTATGTATATGCATGTGTATATGTATGAAACATGCATGTGCGTGTGGATGCATTTCCATTTGCATCCATGTGCATGCATGTGAATGTGCATGCATGTGGATGTGCATATACATGTATTTAAGTATATCTTAATGTGTGTATGTGTATGTGTATGTATATATGCAATAATGCATGCATGCAAGTCTTTTTATGTGGTTGTAGAAATGTTTGTGCATATGCATGTGTATGTATGTGTATGTGTGTGTATGTGTAAGTGTATGTGCACATGTATGTGTGTGTATATATATATGTGTGTGTATGTGCATGTGTATATGTGTATAGGTGTGAACATGCATCTTCATCATGTATAAGTGTATATGTGCATATCAATAAGTGTATGCTAACTAATGAAAATACCACAATTCAAATGATGTACAAAGAATGGAAATTATAATACAATAGTTAGCCATATTTTTAGCTTGGTTAGCTTCTTGAATAACCTACAATAGAGTCTCTCACACTCTTTCTTTTGTGAGTACACTCTTCTTTTCATTTTTCTTTTGTGTGTGTACTCTCTACTTGGTAGAAGAGCGCTAAGTGGAGATCTTGTTGGTTTGTTTGGTGGTCCATTTGGTGGTGGTGGTGGTGGTGGTGTTTGAGTTTGGTGGTGCTACTCTCCACTCATTTGGAAAAGCATGTTGCCATTATTTTATGCTCTTTAATTTGCCCATTTGACCACCCTCCCACCCTTCTTTTCACCATTTTCCCTCCCTTCTACCCTTGCTCTTATCGATATTTGGTGATTATTGCTCATTGTAACAGCTATCTTTGAGGAATTGATAATCCATCTCAAGAAGTTGTAGTGTTTATCAACACTATTCACTTTTCATTTTGCACTGTTCACCTTTCATTGTGAAATCATCTCGTTCCTCGCATGAAGGTACTTTGTCGTAATCAGATCTATAAGCAAGCCTTGATTCTGTATCATTCCATGTGTGTATGACACATATACAACAACGCCACTCACTATCATGTGATTAATCTCTGTGTACAATGGAGTTATACAACACTCGCAAGTATACAACATAATTCTTGTGTCAGTTATGTATAATTATATTCTGTAATTATATATTATACCCGATCACTTAGCACTTCAAGTGCACCTCTGAGTGACCTTTTCCTTGATTAGCTAATCGAACGTCTAGTGATGTTTTTGCTGCAAAGCCGCGGATCCTCTAGGTGCAGAGATCAAATGTGTTGAAGCAGCTTCTGCACAGATATTGTAGGTTGTGTAGATACTACAGGTTGCATAGCCTTTGGAGAAGCAGTCCCAAGAGGAGCTAGTGAAGCGCCTCATCGAATTCCTCCAACAGCTAATCCTTCACCAACAAAATAAGGAGCATGCCATAGAGAGAGAGAGAGAGAGAGTGAGAGAGAGAGACAGAGAGAAAGAGCGAACAGGATTGAGCATTCTTATGCGTACTGCTTCACAAAGTATCTTTTTCCAACAGACCATAATGCATATGCAAATCCCCGTGATAAGGCAAATCTACGAGATAGATCAAATTGGCAGACTGGAGCTGAGCTGCGAGCGCTGATGAGTTCACTGATGTCACAATAGTCCATCCATTTCACTACTCTGAGAGAACAATCTGTTGGTGCATTTAGAGTTTTTCATCATCCAATCTGCGTCCCAGAGCTTCTGCAGACGATTCATTTCAAGAATCTTGTGCAATGGTAGCACGAAGGGAGTTAGCGATTTGAAGAAGGTCTCTGTGTCGCGCAATAATCCTAGAATGGTTTTCTACCATGCCTCTAACGAGAGAGAGAGAGAGAGAGAGAGAGAGAGAGAGAGAGAGAGATGAGGAAGGCAGTGTACTACGTGGCTCTGGCTGTGGGTGGCACATGTGGCTTCTACTCCATGTCGATCTCTCTACATACATAAACTCATGCGCCAAAATCCATAGTCCTCTGTATTCAAGTTAGTAGCAGGAAATCACGTTGTCATTGCCATTTTTCTCTCTTGTGGTGAAAGTAGTTTGTCTCAGAATCCACGTAAAACTTGGGGGAATCTGGTTGCATTTGTTTCAGACTAAAGTGATCTCATCACTGATGTCGAAATCTTTGCTGAGTATCATTTATAAAAGTTTTTCGCATTCACTTAATATGGATCGGCTTCTCCATAAGCGAACCTCATTTTAAGGGCTAGTATAAACGACCAAAGCTCTCAATTTATTTTTTTTGAAGAAAATAAGGGGTCCTAAGGAACTTGAATCGTGTACCTTGCCTATTTAATGTCTTAACACTCCTTCAAAGCCTCTATTTCTTTTGGCATCATGTGTTTTGTTCAAAGGATCCTCTACCTTTCATTATTCAATTTGGTAATTTTTATTGTAATTCCAAAAAGGGTCGTTTTGTATTGTTCCAAGAGTTTCAACCCTTACTTTGTGGAACTTCATTACTTAAAGAGTTACTTTGTAATTTTTTCAAGGGTTCAACCCTTAGTTTCTGCCTTCCCAAGCACATTGTAAGCAGTTATATTGTATTATTCAAGAATACCAACTCTACTTTCACACACTTTGGCACTAAATGCCTAACTTTGTAACCTCAAAAGTATAAGAAGAGGATAGTGTGTGTGTGTGTGTGTGTGTGTGTGAACTTGTGGGTTGGAGACTACTCTAAGCCCACCCACAAAGTTTCTTGAGTTCCCAAGCCTATTCTAAGGCCATCTTCATGTGCAATGGGCTACTGGAAGCCCTCTTTTTGTGTGGACCCATCTTGTTTATGGTGTCAAGAGTAGGGCTATTCTAAGGCCCCACTCTCCAAGGAGTCTTTCTCACATCAAGAGTAGGGCTATTGTAAGCCCCCTCTCCAACGAGTCTTTCTCGCATCAAGAGTAGGGATATTCTAAGCCCTCCTACCTCACCTCAATTTTTTTACACATTTTGACTTCAATTTTGCAAGTGTGGTAACTTCGTTTGGATGACCATGTCAACGATTTGGAACGCAACGTCCTCAAGTCAATTGTATTTTCCCTTCTTTATGCCAATCTTCATGCCAAAAGATGAGCAACTCAACATCACAAACTACAATCTCTGGAAGGACACCATTAGGGCTTACCTTTATACAAACCTCTTGTACGAGGTAGCTGAAGGAACCGAACAAGAGCTTGATAAATAAAGTGATCTAGGAGCCTAGAATCTATGGAATATAAAGGACAAGTGAGCCTTAGGCCAATTACTTCTAGCTTGCGATGACCAAAGGCCAAATTACCTCTTCTAAAACCTCATCTAAGGCTTGGAAGACCTCCAAGTCTTGTATGAAGATAAAACTCTCTCCAAGATTTACACCCTAGAGGTGGAGTTCCATAACCTATCCATTAAGCCCCGGGATCCTATTTCCAAAGTCATTGCCATATTTGAGGACTATAACATAAACTAGCATTATGTGGCCGTCAAGTTTCTAGTGAAGATATGGACATACACCTTCTCAACGAGATCCCTAGATCATATGAGACATTTGTAACCACCCTTTATAATCGCCGCCAAGTTCTAACTTGGGAAGAACTTCGACGACTTCTGCTTCTTCACAACTCTTGACAAAGTCTGCTTCCTCACAAGAGACTATGGTGAAGTGCTAAGGGATCCTTCCACAAGGGAAACCATGCTAGTCATAACACCAGCAACTCAACCAAACAAGGCTCTAAGACTTCAACAAAACACGCCACATTGAAAAAATTTGCTATAAAAAGAAGTTTTGCTATAATTTTTATGGCAAAACACGGCACATTGAAAAAATTTGCTATAAAAAGAAGCATAATTCCAAGCCTTCTAGCTCGAGGAACCAATCAAAACCCTCCCAGCATAGGTCTCACTATTCCAGTGAAGACCTGTTTATTTCAACTAAAGCCAATGCCCTAGTCACTTCATCTCAAGAGTGGATCCTTGACAATGGAGCCACCTCCCACATGTGCAAAGATTGAGCATCCTTTCAAGAGATCGAGGATCATACTAGCAAAGTCTACCTAGGCAACAACAAGAGTCTACCCATCGAGAGGAAAGGAAAACTACAAATCACCAATGATTGAGGAGAGTGCAAATCAAAGGTAGACAACTCCTTTAAGTTTCGAGAATGGATCACCCAGGTTGAGAATGAAGCATCCAAGGCAATCAAAACTATTTGAACAGATGGTGGTGGCGAATTTATCAATCATGAATTTGATAATTTCTTGAAGCAAAAAGGGATAAAAAGACAAGTCACTCAACCTCACATTGCATCCCAAAATGGAGTAGATGAAAAAAAGATCTGAAGTGTGATGGAAATGGCACGAATCATGCTTCGCAACAAAGAATTACCCTTCAAGTTTTGGGCAGAAGTAGTGCACATTGTCGTGCACATACTCAATCAAGGCTTCACTAGTGCATTGCACAACAAGACACCCTTTGAAGAGTAATATGGAAGAATGCCTAATGTCAATTACTTTCGAGTATTTGGAAGTGAAGCATTTGTCCATGTGCCAATA
Organism: Ceratopteris richardii; assembly: GCA_020310875.1. Lineage (NCBI taxonomy): Eukaryota > Viridiplantae > Streptophyta > Polypodiopsida > Polypodiales > Pteridaceae > Ceratopteris > Ceratopteris richardii. The sequence continues at coordinate 126,940,338 of CM035429.1, read as the reverse complement.
GAGGATCGAAGTGAGATATAGTACAAGTCTAAGAAGCAATATATACTCATTGGCTACAATGAACACTCAAAAGCATATAGATTGTATGATCTTGAAAACCACTCCATCACAATTTCAAAAGATGTCATCTATAATGAAATTTCAACATATGCAACTAAAGATCATAGTACAAGTTTTAGTCCACCCATCAGCCACACTTCGGAGGGGGGCATTATCTTTTCAAAACACAACTAAGAAGCAAGTACTTCAAACCAACCAAGAAGATCACAAAGGCTCATTCAAAAGCAATAGCGAGAACAAAGTAATTATTTCAATTATGCATTGATGCATCAGATCTAGCAGATTCCAGAGCCTTCCAACTACAAAGAATCTCAAGGAAAACTTAAGTGGGAAGAAGCTATGCAAGTCAAAACAGATGCAACCAAGAACAACAACACTTGGACACTTGTTCCTAAGCCCACAAAACATCACGTTATAGGAGTTAAGTGGCTCTATAAAGTTAAGTATAAATCAGATGGCACATTGGTTGTGAAGAAACCTCTACCCTTACTACAAGATTTACCACCATAAGAATCATTCTAGCACTAAGTGCACATTTCAAGTGGCCCATCTGCCAACTGGACATCAAAAGTGCTTTCCTAAATGGAGATCTTCAAGAAGAAGTATATATTGAACAACATAAAGGTTTCAAGATCAAAGGAAAGGAAGGTCAAGTCTACAAGCTTCACAAAGCATTTTACAGACTTAAGCAAAGCTCCTAGGGCCTCGTATGAAAAGATTCACAAGTTCTTCGAAGATAAAGGATTTCAAAGAAGCACTGCTGATGCAAACTTATACATCTATCAGAAAGAGTCCTTAGTTCACACATCATCCTCTATGTAGATTACTTGATCTTGATAGGCTCATGTGAAGAACACATCCAATTCATCATCACACAACTTCACCTTGAGTATTCCATGACAGATCTGTTTGAGTTAGACATATGCGGAAGCACGCGAACAGCACAAGGAAGAAGAAGAAGCTTGGAGCACAACACACAATACTGATTGTATTACTAGAGAATGTACAAAGATAAGTATCCCATTTGGGCAATAGGCGTATATACAAGCCAACGGAAAAAAAAAACTCATAAAGAGGGAAAAAATTGCCCTGGCGGTCCTAGTGTGTTCACACACATCACTACCTAAATATATCAACAAATCCCACTTGGGAGTGATGCAGTGAACAAGGAGCTTGCACTCATGTATAAGGAAGTGCCAAGCTATATGGAAATCACTCCACAAAAGGAAGTAAGCCCAAAGCTTTGCAGAAAGCTTCAAACTTCTCCCTAGGCAGAGCCTTCGTGAAAAGGTCTGCAATGTTCTCCTGCATGGGCACATATGCCAAGCTAATCTCCCAAGTAGAGAACCTCTCCCTGACATACTGATAATGCACCTCAATGTGCTTAGTGCAAGCATGGAACATAGGGTTCCTTGCAACTATCAATGCACTCTGACTGTCAGTGAAGATGGAGGTGGCAAAAGTCTGACCAACACCCAAATCAGCCATAAGGCGTCTGAGCCACACACACTCAATAGTCGTTGTGAAAGCTGCCCTATACTCAGCCTCACAGCTGGAAGTGGCCATAGTAGGCTACTTCTTGCTCAACCAAGATATACACGAGCTACCAAGCATGAAGCAAAAGCCACTAGTGGACACACGAGTGTCATAGCAACCAGCCCAATCAGAGTCACAAAAAGCATGCAAATCTGGCGGTAGTGATCCGCCCTTGGGATAAAACAACCCAAGTAGCCGAGTACCACTCAAATAGAGAAAGATGCACTTAACTGCCTACCAATGCTTGACTCTTGGGCAATGCATAAACCTCCTCATCTGTGAGATAGCAAACTGAATATCTGGCCGAGTAATGCATAAGTAAATCAAGCATTCAACAGCCTGCTCATAGAGAACAGCATCAAATGCATCTCCAACATCATGAAGACTCAAACGTAAACCTATCTCCATAGGAATGGCAATAGGCTTACAATCTTCAAGGCCAAACCGCTGCAATAATGTGTCATTATATTTCGTTTGACACAAAGCCATTCCACCATCAACGTGCATAAACTGAATGCCCAAATAGTGATGCAAATGCCCCAAATCAGACATCTCAAATGAGGCATGCAAATCAGCCTTGAAATCAGCAATATGCTTCTCAATAGGACCAGTGAGGAGCATGTCGTCAACATAGACAACAATGATCAGAAGCACATCATTAGCACGCTTAACATATAAGGTGCTTTCAGTTGGACTGTTCTCAAAACCATGTGCAATCAGATAGGCATGTATCTTCTCATACCAAGCACGTGGTGCTTGCTTTAAACCATATAATGCCTTCTTTAACCTGCACACCTGGTTTTCATGCCCTTTTTGCACAAAGCCACGGGGCTGAAAAACATACACTTCTTCATGCAAGTCACCATTCAGAAATGCAGTTTTAATGTCCAACTGATGTACATTCCAACCATGATGGGCTGCAAGTGCACAAATGCTCCGAACAGTATTCATACAACATGTAGGTGCAAAGGTCTCATCAAAATCAATGCCTCTTTCTTGCGCATAACCCTTTCCAACAAACCTAGCCTTATACCTTTCAATTGTACCATTCGGTTTACGCTTCAGCTTGTATACCCACTTAGTGCCAATGGCCTTCTTGCCAAGAGGCAATTCACATAAAGACCAAGTACCATTCTTCATTATTGCATCATATTCAGATTGCATAGCAGCCATCCAATTTTTTGAATTTTGTGCTTCATCAAATGAAACAGGCTCATTCTCATCATAGAGACTAGATGCAGCCATAGCATAGCAATCTAATGCAAAAGAGGAACTATGAGAGCCTAAATGAGTACAATATGACAAAGGTGCATCTAATTTGATATCATGCAAAGTCTGCACCAGCCACTTTGGCATAGTTTTTGCTTGCTCAATATCAGCTCTCTCATCAACTAGTGCATCATGTAAATCTGCATCAAAAATGGAATGATATGCATCATCACATGAAATCTGCAAAGGCTGAGAAGTTGCCTCATTGGGACCAGCACTAGACTATCCACCTCTAAAAAGAGGCAGCAAAGTATCATACATGTCTTTGGAGCTAACAAATGTCTCCTTAGTACATGAAAGCAATGGCTGAATAGCATCTTCCACAAAAACAACATCACGGCTAACCAGAATGCATTTAGTTTGTGGACGATACAGACGATAACCTTTACTTTCAAAACTGTATCCAACAAAAATACATTTTACTGCTTTATCATCCAGCTTTCTACGATGTTGTTCAGGCACTAATGCATATGCCAAACAACCAAAAACATGCAGATGAGCAACTGATGGCTTGCAGTCATGCCAAGCCTCATATGGAGTGATAGACTGCAGCGCTTTAGTGGGACACCTATTCAGTACATATGGTGCACACATGACAGCCTCAAGCCAGAAACTATGTGGTAAAGCCTAACTCTTGACCATACAGCTCGCCATCTCCATGGCTGACATGTTCTTTCGTTCAACAACTCCATTCTATTGAGGTGTATATGGCACTCAAAACCATGTGCAATCAGATAGGCATGTATCTTCTCATACCAAGCACGTGGTGCTTGCTTTAAACCATATAATGTCTTCTTTAACCTGCACACCTGGTTTTCATGCCCTTTTTGCACAAAGCCACGGGGCTGAAAAACATACACTTCTTCATGCAAGTCACCATTCAGAAATGCAGTTTTAATGTCCAACTGATGTACATTCCAACCATGATGGGCTGCAAGTGCACAAATGCTCCGAACAGTATTCATACAACATGTAGGTGCAAAGGTCTCATCAAAATCAATGCCTCTTTCATGCGCATAACCCTTTCCAACAAACCTAGCCTTATACCTGTCAATTGTACCATTCGGTTTACGCTTCAGCTTGTATACCCACTTAGTGCCAATGGCCTTCTTGCCAGGAGGCAAATCACATAAAGACCAAGTACCATTCTTCATTATTGCATCATATTCAGATTGCATAGCAGCCATCCAATTTTTTGAATTTTGTGCTTCACCAAATGAAACAGGCTCATTCTCATCATAGAGACTAGATGCAGCCATAGCATAGCAATCTAATGCAAAAGAGGAACTATGAGAGCCTAAATGAGTACAATATGACAAAGGTGCATCTAATTTGATGTCATGCAAAGTCTGCACCAGCCACTTTGGCATAGTTTTTGCTTGCTCAATATCAGCTCTCTCATCAACTAGTGCATCATGTAAATCTGCATCAAAAATGGAATGATCTGCATCATCACATGAAACCTGCAAAGGCTGAGAAGTTGCCTCATTGGGACCAGCACTAGACTGTCCACCTCTAAAAAGAGGCAGCAAAGTATCATACATGTCTTTGGAGCTAACAAATGTCTCCTTAGTACATGAAAGCAATGGCTGAATAGCATCTTCCACAAAAACAACATCACGGCTAACCAGAATGCATTTAGTCTGTGGATGATACAGACGATAACCTTTACTTTCAAAATTGTATCCAACAAAAATACATTTTACTGCTTTATCATCCAACTTTCTGCGATGTTGTTCAGGCACTAATGCATATGCCAAACAACCAAAAACATGCAGATGAGCAACTGATGGCTTGCAGTCATGCCAAGCCTCATATGGAGTGATAGACTGCAGCGCTTTAGTGGGACACCTATTCAGTACATATGGTGCACACATGACAGCCTCAAGCCAGAAACTATGTGGTAAAGCCTGACTCTTGACCATACAGCTCGCCATCTCCATGGCTGACATGTTCTTTCGTTCAACAACTCCATTCTATTGAGGTGTATATGGCACTCAAAACCATGTGCAATCAGATAGGCATGTATCTTCTCATACCAAGCACGTGGTGCTTGCTTTAAACCATATAATGCCTTCTTTAACCTGCACACCTGGTTTTCATGCCCTTTTTGCACAAAGCCACGGGGCTGAAAAACATACACTTCTTCATGCAAGTCACCATTCAGAAATGCAGTTTTAATGTCCAACTGATGTACATTCCAACCATGATGGGCTGCAAGTGCACAAATGCTCCGAACAGTATTCATACAACATGTAGGTGCAAAGGTCTCATCAAAATCAATGCCTCTTTCCTGCGCATAACCCTTTCCAACAAACCTAGCCTTATACCTGTCAATTGTACCATTCGGTTTACGCTTCAGCTTGTATACCCACTTAGTGCCAATGGCCTTCTTGCCAGGAGGCAAGTCACATAAAGACCAAGTACCATTCTTCATTATTGCATCATATTCAGATTGCATAGCAGCCATCCAATTTTTTGAATTTTGTGCTTCATCAAATGAAACAGGCTCATTCTCATCATAGAGACTAGATGCAGCCATAGCATAGCAATCTAATGCAAAAGAGGAACTATGAGAGCCTAAATGAGTACAACATGACAAAGGTGCATCTAATTTGATGTCATGCAAAGTCTGCACCAGCCACTTTGGCATAGTTTTTGCTTGCTCAATATCAGCTCTCTCATCAACTAGTGCATCATGTAAATCTGCATCAAAAATGGAATGATCTGCATCATCACATGAAACCTGCAAAGGCTGAGAAGTTGCCTCATTGGGACCAGCACTAGACTGTCCACCTCTAAAAAGAGGCAGCAAAGTATCATACATGTCTTTGGAGCTAACAAATGTCTCCTTAGTACATGAAAGCAATGGCTGAATAGCATCTTCCACAAAAACAACATCACGGCTAACCAGAATGCATTTAGTCTGTGGATGATACAGACGATAACCTTTACTTTCAAAATTGTATCCAACAAAAATACATTTTACTGCTTTATCATCCAACTTTCTGCGATGTTGTTCAGGCACTAATGCATATGCCAAACAACCAAAAACATGCAGATGAGCAACTGATGGCTTGCAGTCATGCCAAGCCTCATATGGAGTGATAGACTGCAGCGCTTTAGTGGGACACCTATTCAGTACATATGGTGCACACATGACAGCCTCAAGCCAGAAACTATGTGGTAAAGCCTGACTCTTGACCATACAGCTCGCCATCTCCATGGCTGACATGTTCTTTCGTTCAACAACTCCATTCTATTGAGGTGTATATGGTACTGTACACTGGTGTTTTATCCCACATTCAGCCAGAAATGCATTAAAATTAGAAGACATATATTCCCCGCCTCGATCAGAACGGAGGGTGCCCATTTTACATGCTGACAGATTTTCAGCCAAAACAAAAAACTGTTTCACAAAAGAAGTACTGCTATAATCTTCTTTCCAAATATAACATGGACCAATGTTGCTTAGTATCTACACCACTTGATCCAAACATCAAGATCACACTGGAGGATTCATCATGACTTGTGAATGTGCATACTTATCGATATCTTGTTGGCTCATTACTCTACCTTTCAAACACCACACTAGATATTGCCTATGCATTGGTATACTCAGTCAATTTGCACATCAGCCTCATCAAACACATTGGGATGCTGCTCAAAGATTGCTTTGATAACTTTCCCTCACCTGGCATCATGGTCTTTGGTACAGAGGGGGCATCAAACTCATTGGATACTCAGATTCAGATTAGGCTGCTGATCCTTATTCTTGACGATCTACTTCTAGGTACATATTCTTGCTTGGCTCAGGACCCATCTCTTAGGCACATAAGAAACAACCTAAAGTTGTTGTGTCATCCACTCAAGCCGAGTATCAAGCATCCAACTTCACAACATATGAGGTGATCTAGCTTTGATAATTATTATCTGACATTGGTATTTTACAGCTCACTCTGACATGAATCAGCATGCATAGCCAATCAACCATGGCCATCGCTAAGAATCCAGTGCTCCATGCTCAAACAAAGCACATCAAGATCCAGTACCATTTCATCCATGAGAAGCTCGTCTCTCAGGAGATCACTCTGAAGCAATGTACCTCTCAAGAGAACCTCGCGGACATGTTCATGAAGGCTCGACCTCCAGTTCTGCTCTAGTGATTGCTGGACCTCTATAGCATTTAGCCTCTCCAAAATGGAGCTATAGAGGGGGTGTTGACGACATGATTGCTCCTACATCATCTACATTTGTGTCCTCATGAGTGTATCTCCATTTTGTATCTAGGAGGTACTCTCCATTTCTAGTTAATTTCCATTTTATATTATATCTCTTTTGTATTTGGGTACCTTGCCATTTGCTTCTACCAATGTATTCATTCTCCTTTGAGGGGAATTATCCCACATGAGATGTAGGCTTTGAAGAGCCCCTCCCAAATCTGTATAAGGATGGCCTCTCCCCCCATTTCTACTTGGTTAGAAGCTTGAGGAGTCTACTCCATGCTCTTGGCAAGCTCATTTCTAATCCATGTGAGTTTACCCATTTTTTGCTCTACTCACGTTGAGTCTCTCACACTCTTTCTTTCATGAGTACACTCTTCTTTTCATTTTTCTTATGCACGTGTACTCTCTACTCTAGCTTCTTCTTCTTCCTTGTGTTGTTTGCATGATTCTGCAAACATCAAAATCCAAGAAGAATTTTTTTTGGTTACATGTAATTAAGTGTAGGCTAAAAATCATCAAACATCATCCTAAAGTAAAATTAGCACCATATTGTGGTATATTTCCAATTGTGCAAAAGATTAACGAAAATGCTTTTGATTAGAGATAACATCCAATTAGAATATTTGTAATTCATTTAATATCATTCTTCTAAAACCATTTAAAGGAATATATCCTCTTGGTCCTATTGTTGATAATCCATCATTACTCAATGAATAAATTGAAATTTTGGTAGGTGAGAAAGTCATAGATTATAAAGTAATCACAACATGAATAGGATATCAATATCCTAGATTTTTAGTAAAATATAAAAATCACATAGTGGAAGCATCTCAATGGTTACAAAAACCACTTATGCCACATTATGATCACTTGATTGCTGCATATCATTCACAAACACATTAAGTTATTTCCTTTAAGTATGTGTTTCATTTATCACATGCTTTTTGAGTGATATGACATGTGATTGTCCATCTATGACAAATAAGGTTAGTTTCTTTAAAATCGGGGGCATGTTATCATTTATGGAATCAGTGGATTTAATATATGTTGTTTATTCTATTTGTTGCATAATAGTGACTTGTTACATGTGAAAACATGTTGGAGTTTGAGGAATAGAAAAGCATGCAAATAGCATGAAGAAGAAAAAGAAGCTTGAAGCACCACACTATGTGTATTAATAAGTGAATGTACAAAGATTAGTAGCAAATTAGGGTTATAAGCATATATAAAGAGGGAAAAAAGCTTGAACAGTCCCAAGTGTGCTCACACACATCACTATTGAAATATATCAATGAATTCCCTCTTCGGAGTGATGCGATGAACAAGGAGCTAGAACTCATGTATAACGAAGTGCCAATCTATGTATAGGAAGTGCCAAGATTGGAACTTCTCCATAGGTAGAGCCTTTGTAAAAAGGTCTACAACATTATCCTGTGTGGGCACATAAGTTAAACTAATCTCTCTAATAGAAAGTCTCTCCTTGACATAATGATAGTGCACCTGAATGCACTTTATGCAACAATAGAACACAAGGTTCCTTGCAACTTCCAATGTGCTTTGACTTTTAGTAAAGACAGTGTTGGCAAAAGACTGACCAACATCCAAGTCAACCAAAAGGCATTTGAGTCACACACAATCAATATTATTTGTGAAAGTTACCCTATACTTAGCCACACAACTAGAAGTGGCCACAATATGCTACTTGTTTCTCAACCAAGATATGCACAAGCTACCAAGCATGAAGGAAAAACCCATTGTGGGCACATGAGTGTCATAGCAACTATCTCAATCTGATTCAAAAAAATCATTTAAATTTGGCAATATAGATCACCCCTTGGGATAAAAAAACTCAATTAGTCAAGTACCACTCAAGTAGTGAAAGATGCAATTAACACCTCCCAATGCTTACCATCTGGGCTATACATAAACTCGCTCATCTAAAAGACAAAAAATTGAATATCATACTGCATTATGCATAGGTAAATTAAGCTTCAACAACATATTGATAGATGAAGACATCAAATGCATCTCAAACATCATGAAGAATCAACCATATACATGTCTCCATTGGAATGGCAATAGGTTTGAAATCTTCAAGGCCAAAATGTTGCAACATGTCTCAATGTATTTTGTTTGACACAACACTATTCATCCATCAAATTGCATAAATAGAATTCACAAATAATGATGCAAGAGTCCCAAATTTGACATCTCACAAGAGATTGCAAAAAAAGCATAAATTCAACAGTATATTTCTTATTAGTACCAATGAGCAACATAATATCAACATATACAGTAATGATTTAAAGTACATCATTTTTACACTTAACATATAAGGTGATCTCTATTAGATAATTCTTAAATCCATGTGCTAGTAAGTATTCATGTATCTTTTCACACCAAGCACCTAGTGCTTGCTTCAATCCATACAATGCTTTTTTCAACCTGCAGACTTTATTTTCATGCCCTTTTGCACAAAACCATGGGGTTAAAATACATACACTTCTTCATGTAAATCAACATTAAAAAATGGGCTTTCAATTTCCAACAAACGTACAAGCCAACCATGATGAGTTGCAAGTGTATAGATGCTATGAATAGTTTTGGTTTGACATGTGGGAGCAATGGTCTTGACAAAATCAATGTCATTTTCTTTGGCATAATGTTAATGGCATTTTTGCCAAGAGGAAATTCACATAAAGAACAAGTACCATTCTTCATAATGACATCAAATTTTGATTACATAGCAACCATCCAATTTTCTACTTTCTATGCTTCATCAAAAGCAATATTCTCACTCATCACAAATACTAGATACAACCATTGCATAACAATTTGATGCAAAAGAAGCATTATGAGAGATTTAAGGAGTATGGTATGACAAAGATGCATCTAACTTACTATCTCCTAAAGTCTACATCAACCATTTAGGTATAGTTTTTGCCTATTGACTGTCACTTCTCTCATCAATAAGTGTAAGACAATAGTTACGCAATATAACACAGGAGCAGTAGTAGAGAAGATAACACATATAGGAGAATCTCAACAATTTTCTACTAACAGCAAGTACAAAGATGATGGCATTGTCCACCCGTGCGCTCTCAAGGTAGAGCTTAAATGGCGATCTAGACAACTCTAGGTAGGGAGATACAAGGTAGAGGTATGCTGGCTCAACTTGATGTCTAAGGTAGTGTAGAAGTCATGTATATATAGGATCATGGGTGGCCTTCCGTGGACGGCTATACATGGGTGGTAGAGCGTGGGCGGCCACCACCTACGTAATTATCATACACGGCTTAGACCATTTGAATCGACCTAACAAATATAAATGATTTCTGACTCCGATAGCGAATATTCTATGGAATATTCCCTTTACCATCACGTCAGTGGTGCTACCCCCAGACCCCCACCAAGGGGCCCGCTAGCCCCCTGGGACCCCCCAGCCAAGGGGCCCGTTGGCCCCCTTGGACCCCCCAGCCGGGGCTGCTCCCCGTTGCCCCGGACCCCCCAATTGGGGACCCTGGTAACTCCCTTTCCTTATAATACATTACATGGTCCAATATGACCTTCATTCAACATGCAAGTTGGGATTCCCATCAATTGGGTAATGCACGCTTGGCTTCTCCTCATAACGGGGGCCTTACAAAATGTGCATACAATCATGAGGGGTAGACATTGATCATATACTAACACCCCCCCTCAATGTTTTCCGATGAAAAATCAAGTAGGTTTCGGTCCTATGCCCATCTGTTGAAGATGTCTATTGAGCTGCTCTCTTCCAAGTGCTTTAGTGAATATGTGAGCACAATTTGCCTCTGTTGGGCAATATTCTAGCTCCACAATTTCATCTTCAATTAGCTCATGAATGTAATGGTACTGTACTTCTTTGTGCTTGGTGCGAGCATGAAATACTGGGTTCTTTGCAATAGCCATACAACTTTGATTATCACACTTGAGTACAGTCGCCGTATTTGATGGAAAGCCTAGATCAGCAAGAATTCTCCTTAACCAGACTGCCTCACAAGAAGCAAAACAAGCTGCTTTGTACTCTGCTTCAGTGGAGGAGAGTGCGAGAGTTGGTTGCTTTCTACTTACCCAAGAAAATATTCCTGAACCAGTTGAGAAACAATATCTAGAAACTGATTTTCTAGAATCACAATCTCCAGCCCAATCTGAATCACAATATCCTTGGAGTGTATCACCTGTGGTATAAAAAATACCAAAATCCAAGGTTCCTACAATGTACCTTAGAATTCGCATTCCAACATTCCAGTGACTCTCCTTAGGTTTGTTGGAAAACCTGCTTAATACTCCAACAGCATAGCAAATGTCTGGTCTAGTGTTGCACAGAAAAATAAGACTTCCAACGAGCTTCCTATACTTCTTAGCATCTACATCAGGCATGTTATCATCCATAGATAGCTTATGATTTACCTCCATAGGTGTGCTAGTTGGCTTGCAGTCCATCATTCCAAATGCCTTGAGAATCTCTTTGGCATATTTTTGTTGTGAGATGAAAATGCCATCCTTCCTTTGCCATACTTCAATTCCCAGACAAAAATGGAGTAGACCTAAGTCTGTCATTTCAAACTCAGTTCCCAAGCTGATCCGAGTTTGATTGATCAGTTCCTGATGATCTCCTGTAATGATCAAATCATCTACATATACAATGACAACAACTAGCTTGCTATCTCTTTTCGTTACATACAAGTTAGCATCAGAAGTACTTCTTTCAAAACCCATATTTTTGAAAAAATAATCTATTCGTTGGTACCAAGCCCGTGGAGCTTGCTTAAGTTCATACAAAGCTTTTTTCAACCTGCAAACTTTATTTTCTGAATTGGGCACCTCAAAACCTGGTGGTTGAGATACATATACCTCCTCCTTGAGGTGACCATTCAAAAATGCAGATTTGACATCCATCTGGAAAATAGGTCAGGCCTTTTGTGCAGCGATTGCAAGTACCGTCCGAATAGTTATCATGCGTGCTATTGGCGCAAAAGTTTCTTGAACATCAAATCCTTCGATCTGTGAAAAACCCTATGCAACTAATCTTGCCTTATACTTTTCTAATGTTCCATCTGCTTTATACTTAGCTTTCCAAATCCATTTAGTACCTATTACCTTCTTCTTTGGCGGCAAGTCGACTAGATCCCATGTATCATTTTTGAGTATACTATCATACTCCGACTGCATTGCCGCTCTCCAACCTGGATCATCAAGGGCTTCTTCAATGGTGGTAGGTTCCTTTATTGAGCCCATGATATCTGCCATTAGAGCCATGTTAACAATGTATTCTGAGGCTCTTCTTTGCTCCTCTATTCTCTTTGATCTTCATAATCCATCCGATGATGATTCTCGTACATCTACATGTGGATTGTGATTATCAAAGAGCTGTTGTGCCCACTTTGGTAGTGGTTTACGTTGTGCAGCTACAACTGGTTGGCAACCTGTCTTTTGATAGGCACAAGGTGAGATATTTCTCCGTTTGATGAGATAGTAGATTTACCTTTATCTTCTACTAAGTGTGGTCGTTCATCAAACACCACATCTCAGTTGACAAAAATCTTCCTTGCCTCATGATCCCACAACTTGTATGCTTTAGACTCTTCACTATATCCTAGGAAGACACACTTTTTGCTTTTTGAATCCAACTTTGATCTTGTTGAATCAGGAATATGTGCATAACAGAAACAACCAAAAATTTTGAAATGCAAAACTGAAGGCTTTTTACCAGAATATGCTTCTTGAGGAGTCATCCCCTTTAGTGCTTTTGTGTAGCTTCGATTGAGGATGTAGACTGTTGCATTGACTGCTTCTACCCAGAATGAATCAGGCATGTCTTGAGCCTTTAACATACAACGAGCCATTTCAACTACTGTCCTGTTCCTGCGCTTAACAATGCCATATTGTTGAGGTGTATGAGCTGTGGTAAGTTGCCTTTTCACACCATGCTCCTTACAGTAATTATTGAATTTTGTTGACAAGAATTCACCTCCTCTATCTGTTCTGAATTTCTTCAGTTTCCTTCCTGATTCATTTTCCACATACTTATGCCACATTTTAAATTTTTCAAAAGCATCAGCCTTCTCTCGAATGAAATAAACCCACATCTTTCTACTATAATCGTCGACTAACAACAAAAAGTAGAAAGATCCTCCTAAAGCAGGTGTAGACATTTTACCGCAGAGATCAGCATGTACCAACTCTAGAGGAGCTTGAGATCGATTGCTGATCTCTCTTGGAAATGCCTTTCGTTGTTGCTTGCCCATCATACAAGCTTCACAAGGTTCCTGCAACTCTGAAAATGCAGGCAAATGAGCAACCATCCCTGTTCTTTGCATCTCCTTCAAAACTGCAAATATGAGATGCCCAAATCGTTGGTGCCATAACCTGCTTACATATTTATCTTCTATAGCAGTTAAAGCACTTAACTCTTACAAGTTATCCCGTCGTATGCCTTTACCTACAACATTACCTGATGAATCCATGATTTCTGCACCACTCTTATTGAAGTGAACTTTGAGTCCACGATCTGTTATTACAGAAACTGACAACAAATTTCTTTTAAGTGTAGGTACATAGAGAACATCGGATAACTTTTTCTCAACTCCTGGAGAAGTGATAAAAGAGATGGTTCCAGTTCCTTCGGCTGGACACTTGGAGTCATTTCCCACCACTACATTGATGGATTCCCGCAGAGGCACTAGGGAACTATACCAATCCTTTTTACTGGTCCTATGGCGAGAAGCTCCACTATCTAAAATCCATGGTTCATCAACACGACCTTGAGCAGATGAACATACCTCTTCAATAGCTACCCAAAGTTCCAGCTCTATGTTGTTTGCAGACTCTTTGTTCTTCCACGATGATTTTACTGTCCCATTCCGTTCATCAGCTTGCTTCTTTCTGCAATCCTTGATGGCATGGCCTTTCTTTTCACAATAGAAGCAACTTCCTGTGAACTTTTTCTTCTTTGGCTTCTTCTTTGATACATCAGAAGAGCCTTTACCTTTTGCATTTGCTGAAAAAGCAGCATCACTTGTGCTTTGCCGATTCCTCAACCGCATCTCTTCTTCTAAAAGCATAGCACAAAACTCTTCAAATGTGAGGGGAGTTGGTCTTACCTGAGTGTTAAGGGTTGTTACAACCAATTGTTCTTGAAGATGTTTTATCCGTTTGATAAAATCTTCAGCCTTTTCAAAATCAGAATGCTTTTCATTTGCCAATTGATTTTCTAAATTCTGTATCCTAGTGTGGTTCTTGGTCTCATATTGTCGAGCCAATATGCCCCAAGCCTCATGTGCTTTAGTAGTATGTTGAACTAAAGTAAGCATAGAGTCACTTACACTAGTGACAATTGCACATAAATCATCAGCATTCCACCTCTTCCAAGCTCGTAGAAGATCTGGATCTGGCTGAGTCATCAATCTTGAATTAGTTGGATCTTCAATTGGTATAGGCTCTGGATCCAATCCCATCAGCCAGATGATAGTTTCAAGTAATTCATAGGAGTCCAAAATTGCAGAAATTTTCAACTTCCAGAGTGTATAGTTGGATCCATCCAGCTTCCCTTCAGTGAATGCAGGTGGACGAATTCGAATAGGTGCAGCATTAACATTAGCTGAAGCACCAAGACTAGTGTTCGACGACGAAGTCATCATGTAATCACTCAAATAATCTATTGATATTCTAGTCTGCCAGTAGGCTAAAATAGTGATACTTCTCAAGCTATTTGAACCTTACGGCTCTGATACCATGTAAGACAATAGTTACGCAATATAACACAAGAGCAGTAGCAGAGAAGATAACAGATATAGGAGAATCTCAACAATTTTCTACTAACAGCAAGTAAAAATATGATGGTGTTGTCCACCCGTGCGCTCTCAAGGTAGAGCTTAAATGGCGATCTAGACAACTCTAGATAGGGAGATACAAGGTAGAGGTATGCTGGCTCAACTTGATGTCTAAGGTAGTGCAGAAGTCATGTATATATAGGATCATGGGTGGCCTTCCGTGGATAGCTATACATGGGTGGTAGAGCGTGGGCGGCCACCACCTGCGTAATTATCATACATGGCTTAGACTAGTTGAACCGACCTAACAAATATAAATGATTTTTGACTCTGACAAGGAATATTCTATGGAATATTCCCTTTACCATCACGCTGGGGGCGCTGGCCCCTTGGGACCCCCCAGTCGAGGCTGCTCCCCGCTGCCCCGGACCCCCCAATTGGGGACCCTGGTAACTCCCTTTCCTTACAATACATTACATGGTCCAATATGACCTTCATCCAACATGCAAGTTGGGATTCCCATCAATTGGGTAATGCACGCTTGGCTTCTCCTCATAACGGGGGCCTTACAAAATGTGCATACAATCATGAGGGGTAGACATTGATCATAGGAGTAGAATTTGACTATCCACCTATAAAAAGAGGTAGAAAAGTGTCATACACATCATTTGAGTTGATTGATGTATCTTTGGTACATGAAAATAAGAGCTGAATTGCATCTTCTATGAAAACAACATTGGGACTAAACATAATGCATTTAGTCTATGAAGGATATAGAAAATAACATTTGTTTTCAAAACTATACTCAACAAAAGGACATTTGACAACCTTACCATCCAAATTTCTACATTGTTGTTCAAGCATTAATACATAAGATAGAAAAACAAAAACATGGAGATGATCAATGGATGGCTTGCAACATGGTAAAGAATCCAAGTGTGAATTATTTACACCATAAGTTAGATATATTGGCCATGTGATTTCTAACAAAGGAATCCAAGTTGACCCTAAGAAAGTAAAGGTCATGAAGGATTGTCCTCATCCCAAAATAATAAAGGAGCTCCAAAGTTTTCTTGGGGTGTTAAGGTATTATTGAAAGTTCATTATGAGATATACCAAGATAGCAGTTCCTTTGACGAATCAACTTAAATGTAAAGGGGTCTTAAGCAAGTTGAAAGCATCAAGTAGCTTAAGGAACCTATTGCTTT
Source organism: Ceratopteris richardii (assembly GCA_020310875.1). Taxonomy (NCBI): domain Eukaryota; kingdom Viridiplantae; phylum Streptophyta; class Polypodiopsida; order Polypodiales; family Pteridaceae; genus Ceratopteris; species Ceratopteris richardii. Next base: position 126,924,243 of record CM035429.1, on the reverse strand, counting down.
GTCTCTAGTTCTACAAATTGTAGATCTGAACAAATCATTTCTGGTTAAAATTGATGCTAGTGTGCATGCGGTTGGAGCTTTGTTAATACAAGATGGCTGATCGATAGCATTTGATAGTAAAAAACTCAATCCAACTCAATAAAATTATTCTACCTATGAATGAAAATGTTTTCTATCATTAACATATAAAAGAAATGGCATCATTATTTGTTTGGTGTCAAAGTCACAATAGTCTTTGATCAAGAAAGTGTAAAGTGGTTTGCAAACCAGCTAGATTTATGAGATAGGAAAGCTATGTGGGACAAAATCCTTCAAGAACCAGATAATGAACTTTGATATCAAAAGATAAGTTCAATCTAATTCTTTGAGAAGAATACCTATGTTAAACTCACTGACATTTACATAGGCTTGCAACAACTTAATTGAATTCTTGAAAGGAAAATATAAAGTCGATCCAAGCTACAATAAATCTTGGAAGGCCATTGTTGATAGATCAACTCAAATGGATGAATTCTTGGATAAATATTTCAGGAGTTATTCAATTCAAGATGAGTAATTATTGTAGAAAAACAAACAAGTAACTCAAAAATTAAACAATAAGTTTTGTTTGAATTCCATGATGCTCTTAGCTTTGGACATCTAGATATTAATAAAACTTATGAATTACTCAAATGACACTTTGATTTGGCAAGCATACACAAGGATTTACATGAATTTGTGCTAAGAAATACTGAATGTGAGGCCAATAAACTAGAAAGAATCAGGATTGAAGGTCTACTACATTCATTGGAAATACCTCAAGGCAAATGGAAAGGTATTTCAATGGATTTCATAATAGCTTTGCCCAAAACATAAAGATGATATGATTTAGTTTGGGTCATAGTTGACCAATTGACCAAGATAGTCAAGCTCATTCCAACCCATACAACCATGAAGACACTTGAATTGACTAAGCTATTTGTGGAAAATCTCTATCGACTCTATAGTATTCCTAAAGACATAGTGTCTGATCGAAATAGAATAATTCACAAGTCATTTTTGGAAAGCTATCTTTCTTCAATGGGATACAAAGATGTCAATGAGTACAACAAATCATCCTCAGATGAATGTTCAAACTCAATGAATCAATCAAGTTTTGGAAGATATGCATAGAGCCTATGTATCTCCAAAGCATTGGGATGAATACATATCACTAGCATAATTTGCTCATAATAGTGTCAAGCATATTGAAATAAGACTCAGTCACTTTACATTGATGTATGGATTTCAGACCAAAGCCCCTTACGTGGTTGTTCTTCAACATGAATGAGTTCACACCACTCATGAATTTTTAGAAGATATGAACTTCAAGTTGAAGTTTTCATGGGACAACTTAAAGGAAGCCTAGGATCGAGCACAATTGTATGTTGATCCCAAACAATAGGAGGTTTTCTTGTGAAGTTGGAGAACAAGTGTATCTCTGAGTTCTGAAAAAGTTTGAGACTCTAAAAACTAGACTTTTTCCTAATTTATCTCCTAGATTTTGTGATGCTTTAAAATTAAAGAACATTGGGTCAATGGCATATGAAGTTGAACTTTCAATAGACTATTGGATTCATCTTGTTTTTCATGTAAGTGAACTTAAGATAAAGTAGGTTGACTTTGAAAATTCAGTTTCAAATGATGCAATTGTCCATTGAGCTCAAGTATGCTCACCAATTTTCATGTGATTCTAAGATTGTGACAAGAAGTTCATCAATGATGCCGTAAAGTAAGCAATCACTAGCTTTGATACCAATTGTTGGAGTTTGGGACTACAAAGGCACACAAACATCACAAGGAAGAAGAAGAAGAAGCTTGGAGCACAACACTGAGCTTACTACAAAGTGAATGTACCAATATTCATAGCTTGTTAATGTTATAGGTTTACATACAAGGTGGAGGAAAATAACCTCCTAAAGAGGAAAAGAAGGTGTCCCAATGGCCCTTAGTGTGTGTGAACACATCAATACCAAAATATATCAACAAAACATGTGACACTCATTGCATTATGCTTAGTACATAGAGGAATTCAATGTGTTTTTTTTGTTTTGACGAGAGAATGAAGTATCAAAAAGGGTGTACATTTTATACTCACTTGAGTTTATGTATTTTTGTGAAAAGAACCCTTGTATTTGAAGGATTAATAACTCATGAATATATTATTATTGAATGATAATAAAAATAATTATAGCTTTAGAATAGAGGAAGAAGTTAAACATAAGAAACTCAATGATATGGAAGTTAGACAAAAGCAATGGTAGAGGAAGCTATCTATATGAAGAGATAGATGGAGAAGAAAGAAACATTTTTTCAAGAAAAAATAAATTATTGTCTTGTTGAATCATTACAACTAAGGGAACAAAACAATCAGTTAATGACAACTCCTTTGGAATCCTCCAAAGCACCATCATTTATTCATCTAGCTACCATGAAAGAAAACAAAGAATGGAAAACCAAAGTGAAAGAGCTAGTGTAAATTAACCCTACAATAATTAATAGAACGTGAAAAGTTGAACAAGGAAAGACATAGAATGAGTTGAAAAATGTAATGGAATTATCAAAAAAATGCTAATCAAGAATTGCATCATACAAGTAAAAAGTGAAAGGTTTACCATTCATAGGTAATAATGAATGATTGAAGACAACATTACCAAGATATGGCAAAAAAGTACATAAATAGGGACTATGGCACATTTTAAAATTGTACATATGGAGGATATGTGGCACTAGATCAAGAAGAACCAGAGAAATGATGGACTAAACAAGATACTATGTATGAGGCCTTCCTCATTCTAGAAATAAATTATGTAAAGGGAATTAATAAAGCCCATCTAATTGCATTTTATGACACCTTAGAAATGGTTCCTAAAATCTAGGATGGAGAAAGGAATTTTTGAAAGAATACCCATCATTCTAGAAGATATATGATGCTCAACTAAGATCTCTCAAATGAAATCATAGATATTTCTGATTAATTCACACCATTTTGGTGCAAATGCAAAATAAAAAAAATAGAAAAGATGGATCAATTAACCAATACTACATGCAATTCCCAATGGCATGATTTCAAAGAAATCTATGTTTGATATTTTTGCATTTCCATAAAAATCTTTTACCAAGGTGCATGACTTTGCTATAAAGATGACATTGGAAATGAAAAAGATTTTGTAAGATTGTATGAATACCTTTGATCAAAGGCACAACAAGCTGCTTACAGAAGTAGGAATACCAACAAAAACCAAACATTTATTACTTGATTTGTGTTGTTATATTTTGATAGTGATGTGTGTAAACACACTTAGGACCCTCACGGCACATTTTTCCCTCTTTAGGAGTTTTTCCCCCCCAGCTCGTATATATGCATATAACCCTAATGAGTTACTTATCTTTGTACATTCACTTGATAATACATTCAGTATTGGGTGTTGTGCTCCAAGATTCTTCTTCTTCCTTGTATTGTTTGTGTGCTTCAATAGACCTCACACTCCAACAATTGATATGAGAATAGGTTGTCACTTCATCTAGGGTGTCGTCAACACCCCTCTGGCCACAGTCTCAGAATTGCACAAAAATTGGTGAGCTCATTTCGACCTCCAAATGCATGATTGCAGTGCATGTGTAGGAAATTTTGTCCTTTTGTGCCAAATATATATACATGTTTTGGTTTGCTAGTACAAGCACTTCGAAGTCTATGACAGGTTTAGAAGAGGTGGAGAGGGCAGTTCTATTCAACTTCTTGAGATATAGTCATTTTTTTGCATCGTGGTATTTAGTCAAAGGCTATGGCTAAAAGCAATGATGTATTCCATATGTTGGTTGTTGAGTACAAGTTGGATGGTATTAATTACCCATTATGGACATATATGATACATTATGTATAAGTAGCAAAAAGGCTATGGAATATTGTGTACGTATTGAAAAACACCATACTACACCTATGCGTACAATTATTGAAGTGATGCAGATGGCATTGAAGATGATGATCTTCAAGCTCTTATTCATGTTGCGGTTCCTACTGCACCTACTGCAGAGCAATTTTGTTGGGATAGCAAAGATGCTCAGGCACATGTATTGATAACTAAGGATGCTTGGGATATACTTAACACTTTATACCAGGCAAGAAATGAGGCTTGTGTTGCTTACCTCCAAAAATAGTTGGAGGGTGAGCATATGAATGAAGAGATTCTATGGATAGTTTTTTGACAAAGATCAAAGATTTGAAGGAGCAGTTGATTTCTGTTGATGAAGTCTTGCAAGATAGTTCACTTATGCAGATTGTTCTTAATAGTCTTCCATAATCATATTAGAGTTTGGCTTCTACTCTTCAATTGATGATGAAAGGCAATCCAAATGCCTTAACATTTGAGGATTTAGTGTTTGTTTTGTTGTCAGAAGATCAATCTAGGCAGAACATGTCCATTATGCATGTTGCAGATCAAGCTTTATTAGCTAGTCAGAAGGGTAGATGTAAATGGAGCTCATCTATTAGTTACCAAAAATCTTCTAATGCTCCATAGACGAAGAAGGAAGACAAAGATGAGAAGAAAAGAGAAAAGAAAAACTACTTTTGCAAATAATATAAAGGAAATGATCATGTCATAAAGAGTTTCCCAAAATTGGTTGCAAAAGAGGCAAAGAAGAAAGAGGCTGGAATAGTTATTGCAGAGGCCCCTACACAAAAAAGAGAGGCTTCTAATCTTGTGTAGGATGAAGAATGGGCATTTACTACTGTTTGTAGCTATGAACCATCTTCTCATGAGCAATGTATGCCTATAGTAGACTAAGATTTTTGGTACTTTCATAATGGGGCAACCAAACATATTACCTCGTAGCGTAGTTTCTTCAATTCACTTGAGCCTCCCTCTAGAGGGAATACTCTCACATGCATTAACAACTCCTCTTATCATATGGGAGTTGGTAAGATCATTTTGATTACTACTAATGGTAGTTCTTTCACATTGTCAGATGCTTCATTTATGCCAAGGATCTAAAAAATATGTTGTCAGTTTCAGCATTAACCAAGATTGACTTGGTTGTCAAATTTGTTGATGATAAATGTATAGTTCATGAACTATCAAGTAGCAATGTTATTATTGCTTCTGGCATTTTATGTCATGAGTTGTATAAGGTCATTGACTATGAAAAATCTATGAATGATTCAACATGTGAAGTTCAAGATTCTCAGGCTACCTCAAATGCAAAGCTTTGGCATGCATGCTTTGGTAATCTCAATTATGCTAGTTTGCTACACCTACATAAATCTAAAACGGTGTCCTCTCTACCCAACTTGAGGCACCTTGTAAAGATGTTTGTGAAAGTTGTATTTTGGGCAAAATGCAGTATTCCTCCTTCCCAAAAGATAATTCATTTTGAGCTACTCAAAATTTTAGCTTGTTCATACTGATATTTGTGGTCCTATGTAAACACCTTCTTTTGGGAACTACATTTACTTCGTGACTTTTATTGATGATTTCTCTAGGCATGCATGATTTATCCATTGAAAGAAAAGTCTGAAGTGTTTATGTGCTTCAAATTGTTTTAGGATTCTGATAAAAATTTGTTATTATTACTTTTGGCGTTTTATGTCATGGGCTATATAAGGTCATGTACTATGCAAGATTTGTGAATGATTCAATATGTGCGGTTCAACATTCTCAAGCTATCTTAGATGCAAAGCTTTGGCATGCACACTTTGGTCATCTCGATTGTGTAGTTTGCTATGCCTACAGAAGTCTAAAATGGTGTTCTCTTTGCCCAAACTTGAGGCACCTTGTAAAATTTATGTGAAGGCTATACTTTGGGCAAGATGCGGCTTTCCTCCTTTCCAACAGATGGTTCAATCCAAGCTGGTCATAAGTTGCAACTTGTTTATAATGATGTTTGTGGTCCTATGTAGACACCTTCTTTTAGAAAGTACCTTTACTTCATGATCTTTATTGGTGATTTTTCCATGCATGCATGGTTGTATCCATTGAAAGCAAAAATCGAAGTGTTTATGTGCTTCAAACAGTTTCTCATTTTGGTTAAAAATTTTGTCAACATGTAAATTGGGCACCCTCTATTCTGATCAAGGGGGGCAATACATGTCTTTTGATTTTAATGCATTTTTGTCTAAGCGTGGAATAAAATATTAGTGTATAGTGTGGTATACACCTCAACAAAATGGATTTGTTGAAACAAAGAACCAGATTCTCAAGGAGAAGGTGATGTGTATGATCAAAAGTGAGGCTTTACCACTTAGCTTCTAGCTTGAGGCTGTTATGTGTGTAGCATATGCACTTAACAAGTATTCCACCAAAGCACTATAATCAATCACTCCATATGAGGCTTAGCATGGTCCAAATCCATCTGTTGCTCATCTATGTGTCTCTGGTTTTCTGACATATGCATTAGTGCCTAAACAAAAACATAGGAAATTGGATGATTAGGCAATAAAATGTATTTTTGTTGGATACAATACTCAAAGCAAAGGCTATTGTGTGTATCATCCATAGACACTAGTAAGGGAGAAGACAATGCACTGCATCATCAAAGATGCAATTTTTCCATACGATCTAGATTCCCCACCTTCAACAAGATGTAAAGTAGTTGATTCACCCAAAAAGAAGACAAAGAAAAGGAAAGCTCAACTGATTCACTCCCTTCTCAAGCATAAAAGATCCAAGTGAATTCTTTTTTGTGTTACACTTATGTGTTCCTCGAGTAACTTTGATGTTTGAACCTTTTCCCTATATATGGGCTCTTTTTACTATAGTGTTGGCTAGAGGTTTTCTTCTCATGTTACCACATACATGATTTACTCATATGTGATGGTTCTTTGTACTTAGGGATATAATTTAGTTCTTACTTAAGTTTAGTTCATCATCAATAGAGAGAGTTATTCAAGCCATCCATCTTCTCTATGTATCTTGCTATGTTTGTGCTCTTGGTTTGTGCTTCTTGTGTGTATCTTTCACTTGTACACACACCCAGTAGTGGTATCATAGCAGGTTCATCTCCTTCTCAAGTTTTGATTTTTTGTGTCATGGCATGTGCACACTTTTAACTATGCAAAACAACTTCAGAGCATAGAAAAACAAAGTTAAGAACTCGAAAAGCATTTCCAACAGATGCATTGAGGTTTTACCCCCATTTTAAAGCCATTCAGTCAATCCAAAGTGCCACTAGAGAGACATATTGTTAGCTAAAATTTCAGCATTCATTTCGTCTTTCATTGAAGTAAAGATTTTCTCCTATTCATGTTCTTTAGAGAAATGGAAGGTAGCAATGACTTGTTTGGCATGCTTCAAGCTAAACATAAGCTTGATGGGACCAGCTATCCAACATGGTCTTAGATGAAACCTATTCTTTTTGCAAAACAACTATGGAACATAGTGCAAGATGTAGATCGAAGACCTACAAGTTTCTACTTCAGAGTCTACTATCACAGATGGAGTTTCTTCTTCAAGTGCAGTGGTTACTTCTTCTTCATCTACATAGGAGTAACTTAGATTGGATGGAAAAGATGATCAATCTCATGCATTGATTGCACTTTTTATGAAGCATCATATAGTTCCACACATTCGGCAATGTTCTACATCAAGAAAAATATGGGACACTCTTTCTTCTTTGTATGCCATGCACAATGAAGCATGTGTTGCATACTTGAGGAAGCAACCTAAAGATGTATGTATAGCTCAGAATGAGTCTGCGGATGTGTATGTGACACACATCAGGGACTTGACGAAGAAATTGGAAAACATAGATGAGATTATTCCTTATGCATCACTCATCTCTACATTGTTGAAAGGATTAACAGAATATTTTCAAGGCTTTTCCACTACACTCCATTTGGATGCAAAAGGGAATCCAAATATGTATGCATTTGATGAATTTGTGTGTCTTCTTTTCAAGAAGAGCAATATCGAGTGAATAGGAGTGGTTTGATTGAGGGAACATAAGGAGTTACTATCTCACAAAAGGGGAAAAGCAAGTATGGTTCAACTTTGGGTTCATCAAAACCAAAGCCTCAACCTTCCTCTTCCACTCATTCCTCTAATGCTGGTAATTTGCAGAAGAAGAAGAGATCCAAATATTGTCAAAAGGCTACTCATACTATTGATGAGTGTAGAAAGCTTGCTAAATGCAATGAAAAGAAGAAGGAATCTTGCATGTCTATTATAGAAAATTCTTCAAATGCAAAGAATGATGAATCCAACATGGCTTGAGATTTTTGGGCATGTATTGTTACATGTTGTTATGATGCATCATTACATTCTAAGTGTATGGTTGTGATTGAGGTTGATTCGGATTGGTTCTTTGATAGTGGTGCTTCAAAGCACATAACTTAATGGAGAAGATTTTTTGCATCTTTGAAAGATGCACCCAAAGGAGGACATGTGGCGCATGCAAACAATGCCTCTTATCCTATCATTGAACTAGGATAAATTGAACTTATTGCTGCAAATAGAGATATGATCCTCTTGAAAAATGCATTGTATGTACCCAGTATCAAGAAGAACTGAATTTTAGTTTCTTTTATTGCCAAATTTGGACTTCATGTACACTTTGTTGATGATAAGTGTATGGTTCATGATTTCAACAATGGTGATAATATTGTGATGTCTAGTACATTGTGTAATGGTTTGTATTGCTTGGATACATACAAAAGGGGTTGCCTCAAATGCCTTGGTTATTTATACTTCTTCCATGGCTAAAATGGAGCTTTGGCATGCTCATTTTGGTCACTTGAACTTCAGGAGTTTGCTTTACTTGCAAAACAAGCACATGGTTATTGGTTTGCCAACACTTGATTGCATTGTAAAACATGCATGTGAAGGTTGCATTCTAGGAAAAATGCATTGTGCTTCTTTTAAAAAAGATAGCCATATAGACACTACAAGAAAACTATAGCTTGTTCATATTGATGTATGTGGTGCCATCAAGACTCCATCTATTGGGAAAAATGTATATTTTGTTACCATAATTGATGATGCTACTCGCCATACATGGGTGTATCCTAGAAAGAAAATAATGAGTTTTTTTCTTTCTTCAAAGCATTTTTAGCTATGGATTTTTTTTTTGGAAACAAGCTTTTGACTCTACCCACAGATCGTGGTGGTGAATACATGTCACATGAGTTTAATGTTTTTCTTTGTGAAAGAGGAATTTCACACCAATGTATGATGCCATATACACCTTAGCAAAATGGTGTTACAGAGCGTAAACACAAAACACTCATTGAAATGGCACAATGTATGGTTAAAGGAAAGCACCTTCCTGACAAGTCTTGGATGGAAGCAGTCATGTGTGCAAACTATGTGTTAAATCATTGTCCTACAAAAGCATTGAGAGTCATCACTCCTTTATGAGACTTGGAATGGACATAAACCTATGGTTAGTCATATGTGCATCTTTGGTTGTTTTGTGTATGCTCTTGTGCCATCACAACAATGTCACAAACTTGATGACAGGCAAAAAAACATGTATTTGTTGGTTATAGTATTGAAAGTAAGGGATATGATTTGTACCATCCATTGATGAATGCAATTACTGTGAGTCAAGATGTGGTATTTGTTGAAAATGTAGTTTTCCCTCTACTTGAACACAAAAAATGACCAACAATTAGCTCACAATATGTGTTTGATACACACATGGCCTTGTTCCAAAGTGGTGCACTTGACTATGGCCATGCAGAGCAGTAGCAAATTGAGGTTCAAAGGGACTGAGAAAATCCAACAAAATAGAGCTAAAAATGTTAATATATTTAGGTAGTGATGTGTGAACACACTAGGACCACTGGGGCACTTTTTTCCCTCTTTAGCAGGCCCCCCCTTGTGTATACGCCTATAACCCTAATGGGTTACTTATCTTTGTACATTTCTAGTAGTAATACATTCAGTATTGTGTGTTGTGCTCCAAGCTTCTTCTTCTTCTTCCTTGAGTTATTCATGTGCTTCCGTAGACCTCAAACTCCAAAAATTGGTATCAGATCAAGTTGCTGCTTCATCTAGGGCATCATCGATACCCCTCCGGTCACAGTCTCAGAATCGCATGAAATTTTGTTAGCATACTCAAGGTGATTAGGAGTTCAAAATAGCTTCGTTCTATGGTGTCAAAATTGTGATCTGAACTCGTTTTGACCTCTAAATGCACTATCATAGTGCTTCTGTAGGAAATTTCATCTTTTTGTGCCAAAGATATATACAGGTTTTGGTTCGCTAGTATAAGCATCTCGAACCCTGTTACAAATTTAGCAGAACTCGAGAGGGTAGTTCTGTTCAAATTTTTGAGATACAATTGTTTTTTTGCATTAGGGTATTTTCCAATTACCCATTATGGGCTTATATGATGTGTCACGTATTCATTGCAAAAGGACTCTAGAATATTGTGCAGGGTGTTGAAAAATGTCTTATTACACCCGCAAGCACAGTTGCTGAAGGTAGATGGCATTGAAGATGACGATATTCTTCATGTTCCTGTTTGTGTTGTGGTTCCTGCTACACCTACTGCAGAGCAAATTTGTTGAGATGGCAGATATGCTCAGGCACATGCATTATTAGCCTTGTCTATCAAACGTGGCATTATTCCTCACATTCGGCCTTGCAGAATAGCTAAGGATGCTTAGGATACACTTACCACTTTATACCAGGCAAGCAATGAGGCTTGTGTTGCTCACCTCCAAAAATAGTTGGAGAGTGAGCACATGAATGAAAGGGATTCCATGGACAGTTTTCTGACAAAGATCAAAGATTTGAAGAAACAATTGATTTCTACTGATGAAGTCTTGCCTCAACAGTTCACGTGCAAACTGTTCTGAATGGCCTTCCCAATTCATATCAGAGTTTTGCTTCTACTCTTTGTTTGATGACGAAAGGCAATCCAAATGCCTTAACATTTGAGGAGTTAGTCTCAGTTTTGTTGCAAGAAGATCAGTCTAGGCATAATAGGTCAATTATGTGTGTTGCAGATCAAGCTTTCCTAGCTAGTCAGAAGGGCAAAGGTAAATGGAGCTCTTTTATTAGTAAGTAGAAATTTGCTAATTTTGCACAATCAAAGAAGAAAACAGAAAACAGAAAAAAAAAAAGACAAGAAGAAAATAGAAAAGAAAAAATTGTTTTGCAAATACTGAGGATGATAAAGACAAGAAGAAAACAGAAAAGAAAAAATTGTTTTGCAAATACTGTAAAGGAAATGATCATGTCACGTTGTCCAAAACTGGCTGCTAAAGGGGCTAGGAAGAGCTCTTCTATTAGTAAGTAGAAATTTGCTAGTTCTGCACAATCAAAGAAGGATGACAAAGACGAGAAGAAAACAGAAAAGAAAAAATTGTTTTGCAAATACTATAAAGGAAATGATCATGTCACAAAGAGTTGTCCAAAACTGGTTGCTAAAGGGGCTAGGAAGAAAGAGGCAAGAATGGTTGTTTGGAGGCCTCTACACCCAAAACAGAGTCTGCTAATCTTATGCAGAATGAAGAATGGGTATTTACCACTGTTTCCAGTTATGATACATCTTCTCATGAATAGTGTATGTCAGCAGTACACTCAGATGTTTGGTACTTTGATAGTGGGACAACCAAACATATTACCTCGCAACACAATTTCTTCACTTCACTCGAGCATGCCCCTATAGCGAATGCTATCACATGCACCAACAACTCCTCTTATCCTGCCATGGGAGTTGGTAAGATCATTCTGACTACTGCTGATGGTAGTTCTTTTACATTTTCAAATTCTTTATTTGTGTTAGGCGTCAAGAAGAATATGTTATCAGTTTCAACTTTAGTGAAGATTGGCTTGGTTGTGAAATTTGTTGATGACAGATGTACAGTTCATGATTTATCAAATGATGATGTCATTATTGCTTTTGGCATTTTATGTCATGGGCTATATAAGCTCATAGACTATGAAAAATTTGTGAATGATTCAACATGTGTAGTACATGATTCTGAGGCTTTGTCAATTACAAATCTTTGGCATGTACGCTTTGGTCATCTGAATTTTGCTAGTTTGCTACGCCTATAGAAATCTAAAATGATGTCCTCTCTGCCCAAACTTGAGGCACCTGTTAAACATGTCTATGAGGGCTGCATTTTGGGCAAAATGAAGTGTTCCTCATTTGCAAAAGATGGTTCAGTTCGAGCTACTCAAAAATTGTAGCTTGTTCACAATGATGTCTGTGGTCCTATGCAGACACCCTCTTTTGGAAACTATCTTTACTTCTGTTGGAGTTAGACATCTGTGGAAGCACACGAACGACACAAGGAAGAAGGAGAAGCTTGGAGCACAACACACAATACTGAATGTATTACCACTAGAATGTACAAAGATAAGAGACCCGTTAGGGCAATAGTCGTACATGCAAGTCAAGGAAAAAAAAAACCTCTTAAAGAGGGAAAAAAGTGCTCCGATAGTCCTAATGTATTCAGACACATCACTACCTAAATATATCAACAAATCACCCCTGAGAGTGATGGAGTGAACAAGGAGCTGTCACTCATGTATAAGGAAGTGCCAAACTATGTGGAATCAATCCACGAAAGGAAGTAAGCCCAAAGATTTGCGGAAAGCTTCAAACTTCTCCCTAGGCAGAGCCTTTGTGAAAAGGTATGTACTATTCTCCTGTGTGGGCACATATGCCAAGCTGATTTCTCGAGCGGAGAACCTCTCCCTAACATAATGATAACGCACCTCAATGTGCTTATTGTGAGCATGGAACACAGGGTTCCTTGCAACTCCCAATGCACTCTGACTCTCAGAGAAGATGGCAGTGGCAAAAGACTGACCAACACCCAAATCATGAAGTATTTCGATGGCGATGCACAACAGTGTGCTCTACTTCTCGAGAGCTCCACGACGATAGGCTCGGAGTAGAAAACCGAGCTCCTGAGGCTGCACGCCGTACTCCGCACAGAGGCTGTTGAATACGCAGAAAACACAGTACACAGGGAGCACGAAGACAAACTTCTTAGGTCTTACGAATGCGATCGAACTTACAGTATGTGACTGACCAGTCCACTATATTTTTTATTAAAGAACATATACAAAGAAGTGTCTGGTGGCCATTTGGCCTTTCACATGGACACTAACGGTAACAATCTCCCACTAAAGGCCAATATGGCCAGAGTAACTATGGGAGAAAAATAAAGAATGATAAAGAACACCTGAGTGTAAGTATACAAACTATACCTCCCACATGATGGGCATGTTACACAGTATACAAGTGACTGTGTAAGATCAAGAATCAAGTAACCCCCATCAAGTGACAACAGTGTCGAAAGCTATCCTGTGGTAGAGCTTTAGTCAGAGCATCTGTAGCATTATCTCGAGTGTGAACCTTCTCAAGAATAATGCTCTCAGTGGCTAAGCAATCTCTAATGAAGTGATACCTCACCTCAATGTGTTTGGTCTTTGCATGATAGACCAGATTCTTAGCTAAAGCAATGGCACTCTGACTATCACTGAGCAAGCGAGGTACATGCTGAGGTAAACCCATATCACAAGCAAGACGAGAAAGCCACAATGCTTCCTTACATGCCTCACTTGCTGCAACATACTCTGCTTTTGTGGTGGAAACAGCTGTACATTCTTGAAGATGAGATCTCCAAGAGATAGCACCTCCAGCAAAATGAAAAATGTACCCTGATGTAGACTTACGATTTTCTACATAACCAGCATAGTCAGAATCTGTGTAACCAATAATGGATGCTTTCCCTCTACCTAAGCATAGACACTTGTCCTTAGTGTCACTCAGAAATCTCAAAATCATCTTGACCGCTTCCCAATGTTTCTTGCCAGGATTAGACATATATCTGCTCACAACTCCCACTGCAAATGCAATGTCTGGTCTCGTAGCTACCATAGCATACATGAGACTACCAACAGCAGACTGATAGGGAATTTTGGTCATGAATTCCTTTTCCTCATCTAATTTGGGGTAGTCATCCTTGCTCAATTTCACATATGTGGGTAAAGGTGTACTCAATGCCTTTACACCCTGCATATTGAATCGGTGAAGTACTTTGGATATGTACTCACTTTGAGACAAGTATATGCATCTTTTACTCCTATCACGAGTAATGCGCATGCCAAGAATATGTTTGGCATCCCCCAAATCCTTCATATCAAATGTCTGACTCAACTTATTTTTGAGAATTGACAAATCATAAGAGGACTTCCCAACAATCAACATATCATCGATGTAAAGTATCAAGCATATCAAGCTACCATCAGAGCATCTCTTTGTGTAGAGACAATGATCCTCATTGCTCCGAGAATAGCCTTGGGACTTCATAAAAGCATCAAATTTTTGGTACCATTGTCTAGGAGACTGTTTAAGTCCATACAAGCTCTTCTTGAGCTTACAAACTAGATTTTCCTTGCCAGGAACTACATAACCCTTTGGTTGTTCCATATAGATCTTATCTGTAAGATCTCCATGCAAGAAAGCTGGTTTCACATCCATTTGGACTAGCTCTAAGTCCTCCATTGCAACGAATCCAAGCAACATGCGCAAAGTAGTCATCTTGACTACTGGAGAGAAGATTTCCTCAAAATCAACACCATGTTGTTGCTTAAAACCCTTTGCAACAAGTCGTGCTTTATATTTTGGAGAAGCACTATGTTGACCTAAGCACCAACTTAGGGACTTGTGGAGAAAGAGACTATACCTCAATCCCCCTCAAGTGCATATAGTGGGGATTCACGCTTTAATTATCAATCTAATGAGTATACAAACCTAGCCGAGTGTATGAGGACAAACATTCAAATGATGATCAATGCAAATGAACTACTCAAAGAGTGCAAACAAGGTAAAGACTGATCCAAACAAGCTTCAACTGTCAGTTATGATGTCACGATACTTGATGCAGCAACCAACAGTAAATCGAGCTTTTCTCTTAGCTTCGAACTCCAAATATAGCAAATAGCATATGCGTTTTGAAGCTCTCAAGAAGACGCATTCAATGGTGGTGGTTTCACTCAATTCTGACACTCCTACTTCAAGTTATGAGCAAAATACTGAGTCGTGGGAAAATCTTCCTATGCTTCAGCACTTCCTACACTTCGCACACACCTTAACAACAGTAAACAAACACTTTCATGGATAGACAACACTTACTAACACTCTTTCCAAGCAATACACATGCACACAAGCTCACAAAGAAGAAGATACACAGAGGAGAAGACACAAATTCGAATTTCTGTGCTCTTGATTCTCACAATGGCAAAAAGTCTTTACAAAGAGTCACAAATTGACTTATATACTTATGCCCTAAAAATGGTCCTTTCACACAAGAGACCGGCACTTTATTCACTAAAAGACTAATTTCCTACTAATTTACATGGGTAAGCTTCTAATCTTCTGTGGGGATGCATCTAGAGGACTCCTCTAGTGCATTTACAACGGAAAATATATTACAAGAATGGTTATAATACAAAAATAATGTGTCCAAATTGGAAAAATTTTGGGGCCCGTCTTTTTCTCTGCCTTGTGCTCTCTTTAGCTCTGCAACACTCTCCCCCTCTTCGTCTCTGTCGTCCCTTGACAGGCTTTATCTTCTTGTCTTTAGTTTGTTGTCCGCATGCATCTTTTGGTCAGTTTTGCCGCCTGGTTGGACTGGCATTCCGTTTTAATGGCCCTGTTGTTGATTTTTCTTTTACATCCTCTCAGCCTGATGCATTTGTGCTACCTGTTCTTTTCTTTTCATCGCTCACAACCCTTGGTCAGTTCTACCTATTTGTTAAACAGGTGTTCAGTTTTGATGGCCTCTTCTTAATTCTTGTTTTACATTCTCTGGGCCTGATGCATTTGTTTTGCTTTATAAGTCGGGTTGCCACGCACGCCACCAATGGAAGGTGTGAGGATGTGATGCTTCAGTCTTCGATCTGTACCTTCCAAAGATCAAGAGGTTGAAGCACCCTCTTGTGGTTTCGGAACCGCTGGATATCTTCTTGCACTTCTTCATGGATACTTGTTGGCCCTGGTTCCTCCTTCCACCTACGTGCTTTTTCCTTGATATGTGCCCCTGCGGGGCTCTGTGCAGAGATGGGTGTTGCGCCCCTGCGGGGCTTCTTGCAAAGATATGTCTTCAGATATTACCTTTTTATTGAATCTTCTTTCGTTGTCTTCTTCTTTTCTTTTTTTTGCTTGATTCTCCCTCAACACTGCCCCCCTCTTGGACTCTGTCGTCCCCGACAGGCTTTGACGAGTGACGGGCATATGTTCTATATATTTTCTGCTCTATTTCATTAAGCAAATTGGCTTCACGTATCATTAACTGTTTCCATTGTTCTGTCTTCATACCGTCATTGGATGGTTGTCTGTGGTCTGCGAAGAAGCTGAGTTCGTATGCCACTAATCTGGCATTCAAATTAGAGGACATCTTTAAAAGTACTTCTGAATCAATTTCAAAAAAATCGATAAAAAACGCTTCTTCGAATGTTTGCATATATGTGCTTGGCAGAAACATAAGCCTTGAATAATAGGCCATTATTGTAGGTCGGCTAGGCATAATAAACAGATAAAAAATGAGTATGTCTGTTCCCTGATTAATACCAATGAAATTAAAAAATGTGTAGGCTGCATGCTTGAAGACCTTCAATACTATAAGTATTATACTGAGTATTTTATTTGTCATTTTGACAGTTAAGTCGGGTACTGTCGCATAATTCTGCAGCCAAAATTCGATGGTCTTGACCATATACTCTTCCGTTGGCAAGTAATTATGTGGCGGGCTTGGAAGCAAAGGGTAATTCAGCCACTGTTTATTTATAGCACCATTTCTTTGCAGGTCCAAAAATTCTCTAGTATCCCTTCGGCGTGGTATATGACAAAAGGAAGGGTTTACCTGTAAGAAATAAGGTGTTGCTTGCCAATGCACCCTTGGTGTAGGATGTTTCTCCAAAAACTTCCTTCTCCAAACCGGTTGTGCAGCTTCAAACTCTTCTTGAGTGTAAGCGAATGCGTCATGTTTGAAATTCAGCTGCTCATCTGGGCTTTTTTGTGTAACCTTCTTTATGTATTGTCTTGTTTTCTCTTTCAATAATCCGTATGGAATGTGGAAAGGCTTCATAATCTTCTCCAAGTCTTTACCTTTAATCTTTGCCTCTTTCATTACCTTGATGACTTCATTTTCAAAACTTTTTGTCAATCGGTACACCACTAGTGCCCGCTCCTTCTGACTTATTTATGCAGTGTATGGCATTGGATGATCATCATGTATATCCGCCATCTGCTCATGTATTGGAGAATGATAAATCGGGGGAGATAGAGGACGTACCTCTACCTCGTCAGTAGGAGTTTCCTTAGCTGGCTCTACTGGTGTCCCGATTGGTGTTTTCTGTTTTACTTGGATCTCTAACTGTGCTATACGTTCAGTCTTCTCTTTATTTTCTTGCATGGCTGCTCTGAGCGCTTCCTTTGCTGCAAGCAATTCATTTCCTATTTTTGCTACGTGATCCATACTTTCACTGTAGCTTGCTGCAAGTTTCCCATGTGCTGTATTCAACTGCTTTTTTAGTTCATTTGTTTCTTGAATGTACTTACGTTCCCATTCTTCTCTCAATTCACGCTCTTGTCTCAGCAAATCTGCGTATTGTGCCACCTGATCTCTTAATTCTTTCTCTTTAGTTTCGGATATCTCCTACTGTTCAATAGGTTGATCATATAATAATGACTTCATCAGTTCTTTATTTCTATTGCGTAAGTTGTCATTCTCTTCCACGTACACCTTCAATTGTTTCTCGAGCAAATTGCTTCTAGCTTTCATTCTTTCTTTGTCAGCCTCGCTTGCATCATGTAATTTTTGTAAATCAGCGAGCTGTGCTTGGAGTTGGTGATGCTGTATCATATTGCGTTTTTACCTCGAGCAACTCCGTGCTTTTGGTTGCTATCTCTTTTTGGGCCTGGATTAGTTGTGATGACAATTGTTCACTCATTACTTGGAATTGACTCTTTTCCCTCATGGCCTTATCATAGTCTGCATCCATATCCATCATCTGTTGTTGTGTGTCCATAGCCGTTTGGATCATTTGTTTGACCACAGGCTTCAACTGAGTGACATCCACATTGAGCCATGTGGTTGGTATACTAGGTTCTTCGCCTGTTGTGACATCTTTTCCCTGTGTCACATGTAACGTAGTGTCATGGGGCTGCTGAATCTGAAGTTGGATCCTTGGCTCAGCCACCATGTGTTCAATGTTTCCTTGAGGTGTATCATCTGGCACCTCAATCACATTCTGCTCTTGAGTTGTGTGCAGGTTTGATTCCGCGTTCATTGGAGTTTGTATTTCTTCCTTGATAGGTTGTTTTGCATATGTAACCGTTGTTGGAGCTTCTTTAATGCTGATCTTTGTCGTATCATTCAATTGAATGACATGTTCAGGTTCAATGGAATCTTCTATGTTCTTTTCCTTTTCTTTGTGGTTGTCTGGCGTAACTTTGACTTGATTGATCTCGGTCCATTCTTCCTCGTGAGTTTCTGTCCTTATGTCAGTGTCCAGGGTGTCTTTTTCGTGACTAGATTCTGCATCGGAAGTCGAATCATCTAAGCCCAGTTCTTTGTATCTCCCAGTTTGTTTTGGGGTCTTTTCTTTACTTCATTGTTGTTTCTCTTGACTTGCTTGTCTATAATGATGACCTTGAACATTCAGATTTACCTACCCTTGCATGTACTGATGTGTCTCTTCTAGGGCAGCAGAGAGATCTCTCTTGGTAATGGCATTTGGGCTACCGGAATCTTTGGTAAAATGTGTGTCCGCTTTGATTGGGGTGTAGCCTGGGCTTCTTCCTCTCTTAGACGCTTTGTACCCCTCATGGGTTTCTGTGAACTGGTTCCTGCCTCTTCAACAACAGCAGTTGCTTTCTTTTTCTTTGGGACCGTAGCGGATTTGGCATATTTGGCTAGACCTTCTGAGGTTGGCATCTCACATAGGCAATTTTTCATCTCAAGAGCCTCATATATAAGTAATGTCAAAGCCGAACTCCCATTTAGAAACTTCTTCTGACCCCATTTCTTCTGTGCTTCAAATAATCTCTCTTGGACATAACCAGTCATATTCACTTTATTACCAATTTGTTTCATTGCATGAGATAGTAGTTGTACAACAATCTTTTGTGGTGTAGTATATCTATGCATACTTGGGAAACAAAAATGTTGGTGCACTAGGCGGACAGCATCTTCAATATCAGTCCTGTTGATATCCAAAAAGGACCTCTTTTTAGGATCATGACATTCCTCTTTGACATTAGTGATCCCTTCTTGATTCCATCCGAAGGCTTTGTTGATTATCTCATGTGTGAATTGAATGGTTTTCTAGGTGCCTACTTTGTCCAATACTCTTGCTTCAAGAACTGATATCTTCGTCGCTGCAGGCTGCAGTGTATTCATCACTTGTGTACATCTTTGAAAATCTGGTAGATAAATCGTCAATTTGAGAAATGCCTTGTTGAGAGTAGTATGGGCACCCAAGGAATGACTAGACAAGGAAGCCAGCGGAGAGAGTCAGAGCGAGGTGAAGGATTGAGTAGACAAAGTAGTCGACGCAAATCTGGCAGATAGGCCCTTCAAATTTTTCCAAATCAACATCTTTATAATAGTGATTCTTATCACTAACAATCATTGTAAATACCATTTCATATTTTTGTAGCTCCATTTTCTGCAAGCCAAGGAGTCCTTGAGCTTGAGGAGCCTTAGAAGTACCTACATATCAATTTTCGTATTTTTTAGACTCCGTTTAAGCCCTCAAATTGGCCCTGGAACCTAATTTTTAACTAGGTCGGACACCAGGTCTGGACAAGGCCAAAACCTAGTCAAAAACTATAAATAGAGCTAGAGAGCTCATTTTTGAGGTTAGATTGTAATTGAAATGAACTTGTAAGAGCTTTTTGAAAAGTAATCTAAGAACTCCATTGCTTCTCACTCTTTGTCTTGCCGTGTGTGCACGTGTGTGTGTATGTGTGTGCATGTTTGTGTGCTTCTCACTCACGCACTTGTGCCTCCACTTGCTCGAGGTCTTCATACCATCCTCACGTCTTCCCCGATTGACATTAAAGGAGGTGCTACTCATCACTGAGCTACACCAAATTTTCGCGCCGTTGCCGGGGATCGAGCTTTGAGGACGAGCGTGTGATGGTAAGACGTAGATTTGGGACATTGGCGTTGTAGGTAACTTCTTCACTTTTCCTTTGTTTTCTTTTCCTTACCTCATCACCATCATCATCATCACCATCTCCCACCTCCATCTCCATCATCGCAAAAATTTCAATTTTTTACTATATCCCCTTCCTCCTTTCATTTCCCTCATTTCACTTGTGAGAGAGAGCGAGAGAGCGAACTGTTGTGTGCTATTTTCTGCATGCTTTTGGAGTTTCTTGCAGGTTTCAGCATCATCATCCCCTCCAGCACGTCGCGCAGGTACAAAAATGTGCAGAACTGTCTCGCAGTCACCGACTTCTGTCGATCGCGATTGACAAACATTTTCAGCTTTCGGTAAATCTGAGTGCACCACAGTGGACTAGAGACCCTGCACACCACATTTCCACAAAAGTTTTTGAAAAATTTGCAAAATTTCAATCCATCGCGATTGACAGCTCTATCCATCGCGATTGACTGCCTGTCCGTCGCGATTGACTGCCTGTCCGTCACGATTGACTGCCTGTCTGTCGCGATCGACTGCCTATCCGTCGCGATTGACTGCATGTCCATCGCGATCGACTGCCTGTCCGTCGCGATCGACTGCCTGTCCGTCGCGATTGACTGCCTGTCCGTCGCGATCGACTGCCTGTCCGTCGCGATTGACTGCCTGTCCGTCGCGATCGACACCTGTCCGTCGCGATTGACTGCCTGTCCGTCGCGATCGACAGCCATCCGTCGCGATCGACACCCATCCGTCGCGATCGACACCTGTCCGTCGCGATCGACACCTGTCCGTCGCGATCGACTCCTGTCCATCGCGATTGACTACCCTGTCCATCGCGATTGACAGCCAATTTTAGCCAATTTTTTAGGGTTTTTAAATTGAAGAGTTTGGCTAATTTTGGGCATGAACCTTTTACTCTAGAGCACATAAGGAGGCCATAGGAAAACAACTTGGGGAAAACCTGTTGCACAGTGATCCTGTTTGAACCCTGTCTTAACCCTAGAACCCTGAACGGTCATAACTTTTTCATACGAAATCCATTTTTGAGCTCTAGGGCTTGTTGGAAAGCTCGTGGCATATACTCAGGGTATTTTGAAGTTGACCATACCCAGGGGGATCAAAGTCAGGGGTCTTAAGAATTGTTTTCCTAAAAATCACTATGCAAATTAGTATTTGTGCTACAGGAACGAGAATCATTGGTTCTGTCTTTGGAATTTAAATCTTAAAGCTAACTTTGGAACTCTTACAGATCTATTGAGAGCATCGAAAGGCGTTCTAAGCAAGTGTAAGTGCAAGCTTGGGAACACACTTCTTGGGCATTCAAGGGCAACCAAGCAGGAAACAAAAGGTTGGAAACTTTCAACCCCCTCTGTCAATTCCTAGCTTAGGCTAAGAACGACTAGTGATAGGAGTAAGTCAGGGCAACGATAGGCATCAATCAAGTTGAAGACTACCTATGCACTCAAGTTCAAGATTAAACATAATCTCTTCGTGATGCGATAACCTTAAAGGAAAGAATCTAACGTGGAACGATCAACTTACAGTGCGAAAAATTAACTCAAATATTCCTGACGACGTGATTTCTGACTAGAGCATAAACACGATAATCGACTAAAAAAGAATCAAGTGACTGATACAAAAGAACTCAGCAACGAGGTTGTACTTGGGCAAAATTGGGCTATTCAATTAGGCTTATGAATCTTAGATCAAGGCGACATCTAGGGAGAGATAGACAAAGTCTTAGGTCTTCAGAGGCTAGTGTCAACCACACTGCTAGGTCTTGGGCCCAGCAGTTGAGCCACCACTCATACTACCCTAGCTCTGAGACTAGTGAATCAGAGATGTCTCAAGGCATGGACCGACCTACGGGAAGTTCAGGAGTGCCATACTTGCACAGGGTAGAAGGCCCGTACAAGACGCAGTTGGAATACCTTAGGACCAACCGATTAGACGAGAGGCAGTTCAGGAGCATAGACCAACTTCTAGAGGCATTCATTATCGAATTCTCTAAAAGTGGCATAAGACATAACACTTCCTCGCTGATTCACAGCTTCAAGCAAACCCCTCAAGAGACCGTGAGACTTGCTGGAAGAAGATTTAGGCAATACTTGGAGAGATGCCCTGCCCTTGAGCTACCCATGCCAGCTAAGCAAGTGGCTTTATTCTTGGATGGATTGCTAAGTACCAAATTGAGGTCATATGTGTATCTGAAGGACCCTAGGACCATAGAAGAGTGTGTACGCATGTGTATTGACATTGAGGATAACCTTGGGGAGGAGTTAGAGCTATCCAAAATATACAAAGATTCAGATAGTGCCTCTAGCCTCTCTTCCACGCAATCCACATCAATTGAGGAACTTGCAGAGAAAGTAGCTCAGAAATTAGGTGTCACTAGTAAACAGATCCCAAGGTTTGCCCCTGTGAAAAGATGCTATACTTGTGGTGGCGACCACATGGCGAATGTATGTCCCATTATGGCTCAACCCCAAGTAAATCCTAGTAGCCAGTACTGCACCATAGAACGGAGGTACACCAATCACACCGCACAAGATTGCCCTTACAATAAGCAAACCGTTAGGCAGACGTACCCACAACCATACCCTCAACAAGGAAGATACCAGAACCAGTACCCACCTCAGCAGTATACTAGGCCTCAGCAAAACTACCAACTGCAATATCAAGCCCAACTGAGACCCCAGCCTGTGCTAGCACAACAACCCCCTGCTCCAGCTAATGTGATTCCGGTAAAGTATGCTGCTGCAGAAGAAAACCTGAATAGATCTATAGTCCCTGTAACACCAGTGCTTTCAGAAAGTGATCCCAGTGACCATAGCTTCGATTCTACACATGTTGATAGTCCCCAGGCTTACTACATGCAATCTCCTAAACATGGTGAGTCCTACTATAGTGAAGAGCCAAATGAACCTAGTTGGGAGTCAGATTACACAAACGTCATGTATGCAAACCCCAACCCTAGACCTCAACCTAGACAAGTAAGACCCCCATTCCCTAGAGGACCATGCTACAGATGTCAGGGAGATCATCTCATTCGTGATTGTCCCTTGCCTCCACCTACACAACCCCAGTCACTGACGATCCAGGGCTTTTGCCAAGAGTGTGGAAAGGATCATCTCTTACGAGACTGCCCTAAGAATCCTAATAATATGCCAAAAATCACTCCTATTAACGTTATTGGGTTAGTGGTAGATTCCACAGGAAGTGTCACTTCCACTGCACCCATACAGGTAGTCACTAGAGCTCAAGCATTGCAGCAAAACCAAGGGGTAGGCCAGGAAAAGAGCCCAGATGTTAGTGAAACTGAGAGCATGACAAAGAAGAGGACTAGAGCTTGGAGAGATAGTCGTGAAAGAATGAAAAGACAATGGGCAAAAAAGATGAGTGAACTCGAGGAAAGCCTCAGAGAAACAAAGGCCAGGATAACTGAACTCGCATCTCAAACTCCCTCTCACACTACCCCACCTCCACCATTCCCAACTCCATCCGAACCGCCATCTTCCAACCCGCCTCACCTAAACCCACCACCCCCAAGAGTAGGATCAGTCCTAGCAGATCCCACTCCCGAGGACATAAATATGATGCTTAAAGCATATCAGGCCAGAATCCAAGAAGGGCCAAACGTAACTCATCATGAAAAGTGTTACCCTAGAGCAGAACTAGAGCTAGAACGAACCAAAATTTGTGCTAAGATGGTGGAATTGGCTCAAACCATGTTTGAAGCCAATCGCCTCTTTAACATCTCTAGTACAGCTAAGACGCAGTTGCACTTTGAAGGAATGTTAGAAAGGATAGAGAAGCTAACTGCACAATCAGAAAAGGAACCCTCCTCTCAAAATAAGGGCAAGGCAAGTGAAAGAGTAACCCTTCCTGCCCAGGAAGTCTATGTGCCTAACTCTACGGAGCTAGACACATCTTCTTCTATGAATCGGTTCACACCAGAATTCCTACGAGAGATTCAAGAAGACAAATGGGCTAAGGAAAGTGAAGTCCCTCCTCCCATTGAACTTGTGGATGATGCACATGACCAATTCCCACAAGACATCCCATCCATTTATGAGGAGCAGGAGAGCACCCACTCTCAGGAAAGATTAGACTTTGATTCTAACTCTCTACAAGAATTACCCCACTTCACAGGCCCATGGGAAGCTAAGTCCACGTGCATGAGAGCACCCACGGTCATGGTACGAAATGAGGACTCAGTCATACCTAGGAACACAGAGGTAGTGAAAAACACTAAAGTACAATGCAACCTCACCTTAGAAGAGCTACTCAAAGTAAGGCCAGAGCTATGGAAACATGTAGCCAAACAAGTACCAGAAATAGCCAAACCTCGTTCCCAGGTAGGATCCCAGAGAACAGTGCCAGAAATACCATTGGACAAGATAGGAGACATGAGTGAGGGCGAAGAGGGAAACACATATCTTCCTATCACCCATCAAGGATACACCACCAAGGCCATTCTAGACTCAGGCGCAGGTGTTGCAATTGCTACCACTTCCCTATGGAAGCGTTGGGGCAAGCCAACACTCAGGCCCACAAGAATGAAATTGCAAATGGCTGATGGTCACATAGAGAGACCCTTAGGCTTGCTAGAAGGAATAACTCTCACTACTTGTGCTGTTGAGTTTGAGCACACTTTCGCCATATGTGACTTTAGCAAGAACCATGCCTATGAGATGATTTTGGGAAGACCATTTATGCAACAGTTGCAAGTGGTACAGGACTGGGGAACCAACTCCTTGTACCTACAACACTTAGGTGTTACGACCAAAGTGAATCTTAAAGATTACTCTCATAGAGATGTCCCTCCTATCCAATGGAATCCCATCCATAGAGCCAAACATGATATGGAATCTGTGCATTCCATAGGATCAGGATCCTCATGGATGCATGAAGACACCCACTTATGGATATGCAAAGTGGCAGTAGAAGAGGAGAAAAGAGAAAAGGCCAGAGAAATAGGTGCAAACGAAACACATAGACCCATTCAAGACCCAGCCTATGCACCTGTAGTATTTCCTGATGAAGAATTTGAACCCCATGGCTGGGCAGAAATCTTAGCAACAATGGATGTAGCCATCAACGAAGAACAATGGACACCCCACTGTGATGAGGATGGCTATGACATTTCAGTCTTCTCCATAGAGCCAATTATGGGAGAGGCAGTCTTAGAAGAGTGTGAACCTAACCCTGATGCATTTGAGGATGCGAGTGACTCCGATCTAGAGTCAATCATTATGGACCCACCTTTTGCATCAGATGAAGAATACTTCCATGAAGTAGAATTTCAACCCCAGAGGCATGGAGAGCTTACAAATGATGTAAGATTAGCCACACATGTGACCCCGAAGGAAGAAGGAAAGAAACGAAAGAAAAGAGTAGTCTCACCAGAAGAGGAAGAATCTTTGTTTGAGGTCCTAGAAATTTTTAAGAAGTATGAGATAGACGACAGGAGAGTCATGATAAGAATGCCTAAACGAGAGGCATAATCAGGAGAGGCCTATGATAACAAAGAAACCACCAAGAAAATAGTAGTGGCCCTAGAAGAAGGAGAGGAGAGATGCACGTACATAGGCCATGACCTAACAGAGGAAGAAGAGCATGCGTTAATAGCCTTGCTAAGAGAATACAGAGATGTATTCGCTTGGAGTTACAAGGATTTGAAAGGTGTTGACCCTGACATATGCTCACACACTATCCCCATGACCTCAGATGCCAAACCCTCTAAGCAAAAGCCCTATACATATAACGATAATTACGCTGCCAAGATCAAAGAGGAGATAGATAGACTGGTTGAAGCTGGATTTATCTATGAAATTGAGCACACTGAGTGGGTATCCCCCATCGTAGTGGTGCCCAAGAAGAATGGCAAGCTACGTGTATGCATTAACTTGAAGAAGGTCAATGCAGCCACAATTCGAGATAACTATCCGCTTCCCATCACAGAACATCTCTTAGAAAGAGTAGCAAGCAAGGAAGTGTACAGCTTCCTTGATGGATTTTCGGGCTACAATCAAGTAGCCATAGCTCCAGAAGATCAGCATAAGACGGCTTTTGCCACGGAATGGGGCATTTTTGCCTTTAGAGTAATGCCATTTAGGCTTACCAACACACCAGCTACCTTCCAGAGGCTGATGTGCCATGTATTTAAAGAGTTCCTGAGGAAGAACTTGGAAGTCTATGTTGATGATCTTTGTGCTCATTCCAACATTAGACAAACTCATATTCCTGAACTCAGACAAATCTTTGACAAATGTAGAGAATATCAAGTCTGCCTGAACCCCGAAAAGTGCGTTTTTATGGTCAGGCAAGGCAAGATTCTAGGACACATAGTGTCAAAGAATGGCATATCCACTGATGAAGAGAAAGTGAGAGCCATAGCAGAGTTACCTAGGCCAAAGAATGTCAAGGAAGTACAAGCTTTCATGGGGCATTGTGGTTATTACCGACGGTTTATACACATGTATGCCATCATAGCAAAGCCCATGTACGGACTTCTGACTAACTTTGAGTGGACTGATGAATGTGAGAATTCCTTCAATGAGCTTAAACGGCGATTATGTTCAGCACCAATCTTAACCACACCAGATTGGAATAAGCCTTTCCATGTTCATGTGGATGCATCCAATTATGCTATTGGGTGTGTACTCGCGCAACCTACTGGTGAAGGTAATATGGATCTTCCAATTGCCTATGCTAGTAGACAATTGAATGCAGCTG
Source organism: Ceratopteris richardii (assembly GCA_020310875.1). NCBI lineage: Eukaryota > Viridiplantae > Streptophyta > Polypodiopsida > Polypodiales > Pteridaceae > Ceratopteris > Ceratopteris richardii. Next base: position 126,897,364 of record CM035429.1, on the reverse strand, counting down.
AACGAAATTATACAACCACCGAACGAGAAGGATTAGGCATGGTATATGCAGTTAAAAAGTTTAGACATTATTTGCTTGCAAACAAGTTTAAATTTTTTACTGACCACCAAGCATTGTTATATCTCGTGAACAAGCCATGTAATACAGGAAGATTAGTAAGATGGTTTCTCTTGCTAATGGAATATGAATTCGAGGTTGTAGTAAGGAAAGGGAAGACTCACTTGAGAGCGGATCATCTCTCTAGGCTCACATCTAGAGAAGCCCCACAAGGAGTGTCAGATGACCTTCCTGATGCTTACTTGTTTAATTTGGAAGTTGTACCGCAGTGGGCTAAGCCATTGGTACCGGTATTGACATACGGGCCTAACCATCCAGTAATAAACACGCAGGATAGAGAGGTAGTAAAAGCCCAAAAGTATCACATCATGGCAGGAAGTATGTACAAACACACAGATCAAGGGATCTTGGCTTGTTGTGTGGAAGAGGATGAGTACGCTAAATGGTTGCAATTAGCACATGTAGGTGCATTAGAGCAACACTACTCAAAGCAACGAACCCTACAGACACTAAGGAGACTCGGAGTGCATTGGCCTACTATGGACGCTGGTGTCCAAAAGTTGTGCAAGGAATGCCCAATCTGTTGCACTAAACCACCTGTGGAACATGCCACTCTTTATCAACTGTCCATAGTGCCAGACTGGAGTGAACCACTAGTATCCTTCTTGAGGACAAAAACATTCCCTCCAGACATGACTCTGGCTAGGAAAAGGAGTTTAGAACAAGAAGCCCAGGATTACTCACTCATTGGTGATAATCTATACAAACGTGGTAAAGATGGTTACCTAAGACTATGTGTCCATGAAAGTGAATATCTCAAGATCTTGGAAACTGCTCACCAAGGTGTAGCAGGAGGACACTTTGGACCAGATCGGGTGATCAAGGCAATACTATTTGCGGGCTTCTGGTGGCCGACCCTTCACATGGATGCACATACCTATGTGAAACGGTGTGATGTCTGTCAGCGAACTCAGTATCCTATACGCAAAGATGAGATGCCACTGAAACCTATGATGGGTGGACGTGCATTCTCTAAGTGGGGAATAGACTTCATAGGTCCTATTAATCCCCCAGCTAAGGGTTCCCATGCAGAATATATCATTGTTGCGACAAACTATCTAACAAAGTGGATGGAGGTAAAAGCCACGACGAAGAACGATGCTCAAACAACTGCTAAATTCTTGTTTGAGAATGTATTCACAAGATACGGGCTACCTATAGAACTAGTAAGTGATAGAGGCACTCACTTCTTGAACGAAGTGATTGAAAATCTACTCCAAGAATTCTTGGTAGTTCATAAGAAGTCTGCCCCCTACCACCCACAAGCTAATGGACAAGCCGAAAGCACAAACAAGATTCTGTGTAATGTGTTGACCAAGTTAGTGAATAATAAACGCTCTGATTGGGACAAACAGCTACACCATGCTGTTTGGGCATACCGAGTCGTCTACAAAACGGTACTCCAAGCCACTCCCTTTCAGATGGTATTTGGTCAAAATGCAGTGCTACCGTTGGACTTCTTAATACCCACATTGAAAGTGGCACAAGAGCATGAATGGACGGGTCACAAACTCTCCTCAAGACTTTTTGACCTTGAACGATTAGGAGAAACAAGACTGAGAGCGGCTGCAGGGATATATGCAGCTAAGAAACAACAGAAGGCATACTTTGATGCCCACGTTAAGGATAAAGGTTTGAAGGCAGGCGACCTAGTACTAGTATACACGTTGAAACAACATGCGAGGAAACTGGAGAAGAGAGGCTACGGACCCATGTTGCTCTAGCACAATGGTGAGAACCACATTAAGAAGCTTCACCTCCTTAATGTCAATCCGTGGAAGAGGTAGGAGTGATATGAAGATCGTGAATGTGAGATGAAGTGAGAGTGAAGGTGAGAAGCACAAAGATGCACACACACATACACACACACAATGAAGAGACAAGCAAGACACAATGGAAGGTGGGAAATTAGTTCTATTACTCAAGATCACTATTACAAGCTCAAAAGAACTCTAATCTCAAACAAGCTAACATGAACCAACCTCAAAAATGAGCTCTCTAGCTCTTTTTATAGTTTCTAGACTAGTTTTGACCGGTTTCACATCTAGTGACCGGCCTAGTTAAAAAATAGGTCCTAGAGGCTATTTGGAAGGGTAAACGATGTCTAAAAATAACGAAAATTGGTACGAGCATTCTACCTAAGCTCCTCAAGCTCAAGGACTCCTCGGCTTGCACAAAATGGAGCTATGGATTACAAAATGGGGTTTTGTCTATATTACATATGTTACAAGAGTGATGAAAATCACTGTTGGATGTTTGAAGAAGTAATAAAAACATAATTGTTTTGAAAAAATGATCCGACTGGCTCCATGCTCCGTCTTTACATGCTTCCATGTTGTCTGTGCCTCTGACTGTGCCTCTGACTGCTTCCAACACCCCCCTCCCTCTCGCTTCTGCCGTCCTCGACAGAACCTTGTTGTGCGGTCTGCCGGATGTAGTTTTGTAGGAGGTCGTGAGCGAGGGTGTGCTCAGATACTCGAATGCCTCGGGCCAGATCAGCCTCGAGCTTCTCCCAGTCGATCGGTTGCGGTTCGTCGGGTGGCGGGAGTTGATAATGCGTGGAATAAACCATTCGCTCACAGGCAAAAAGTTGCAATAAATGTGTGGGCCTGCTGATGAATACCTCGGAATGGTATTCCCAAAACCCGGTGGTGAACATCTCTTCAAAGGTTTGTTTGTAGCATGCCGGGAGGTATTTTATTCTACAGTGCCAGGCATAACACACCCGGAGCGATGGCGTTGTGCTCATGTCATATACTAGATCAAAGTTACCATGCTCAAATCCCGGGGTGTTTACATGCGGTGCCTTGACGCGTCGGAAGACTTTAAATATCATTTGCATCATGTCAAAAATTTTGACAGTCATATGCGCTGCGATATCATCCATATTCTTCAGGCGAGGGAGCCAGTGACGGATTGTAGCCATCATATAGCCAACAGTGGGCAACTCGGTAGGTGGCTTGAAGTAGGGGTAATTCAGCCAATCCTGACACTGCCTATTGTTTTGTACTTTGATAGCGAATGCAGTCCAGGAGCGGCGTCGTGGTACTGGTCCCCAGCAAGGATTATACTTTAAATGTAAGGGCGCTTTCACCCATGTGCTCATCATTTCTGGGTACTTCTGGAGGAGGTCTTTGCGCCAATCAGGTTGATGGATTTCTCCTCTTTGCGCATTTGGTGGCAAGTCCGCCGACTCGAATTGTGTAGCATGCGTGGGTTTCATGCCGGTTTCTTTCTCTATAGCTAGCTGATATTCAGCCATTAACATGAAGTATGGCTTATACTGCAGCTCATGCCCAGATATATAGCGTCGGGGGGCCAAATGAGCAAAGAAGGGGGATTGTAAGATTCTCTCTTCAATCATGGCCATGGCATGTAACTGTGCCTCTACTCTGGCCGAATGTGTCGTTCCAAGTTCTTCGATCGTTTTCATCCACGCGGGGGTAGGAAGTTCATAGGTCATCTGGCCTTCAGCCGTGACTTGTCCGCCTGGGATGGGTATTGGCTCGTATGCTTCTTCAAACGTTTCCTCCACCGGAATGGTTATGTGCTCGTCGTCAGCTGGGATCTCCGGTGGGGAATCAGGCCGTGGTGGTGCTTCGTATACATCTATGCGTGATTGGAGAGTGGTTACCTGGGCCCGTAGTGCGTTGAGTTCCTCTATGAGTTCAGGAGAGGGGTCCACAGGTTCTGGTACTTCTGCTGCCACTGGTAGTTGTTGTGGTGCCGGTTCTCTGAGCTGTAGTAACTTGTGATCTTCTTTTAGCTTTTGATGCTCTTCGTTCATTCGATCATAGTCCTCTAGCAGTCGAACGTGGTCGTCTAGCAACATTCGCATCGATTCAGATGGGATTGCCTTGAATCTGCTAGGACTTAATGGTTGTTCTGGATGGTCCAATGCCGCTTCCAAATTTTCTCTATTCTGCTCTTGGAGTCTCTGGTTCTCCTCCTAGGCTGCGGCTAGGTGCCTCCGGAGTAAACCCATATTCCTGGTCAGCGTCGCGTTCCTAATTGTTTGGGCTCGAAGCAGGTTGTCCAGATCAGCAGTGACTTCTTTTGTTTTCTCTTCACTTTATAGCTCTAGCTTATGATATGCCTCTCTTAGTTCTTGGTATCGCGTATTTAAAGAGGCATTCTCAATTGATAATGAATTAAGCTGCGACTGTAATTCGTTGGTCGTCCTCTGCAGCTGTTGATAGATGTTGCCAAGAGATGCAAACTCATCTCGTACTTGTGACATGCATGTGAACATTTGTTGAAGTGCAGTGTCTATGGTTGGCGATAATAGTAATGGAGTGCTAAGTGAGGATGCGGTGGAAGTAGATGCAGCGGGGATGGGAAATGGGGTTGGGAAGGTGGATGCAGTGGTGATCGTGGAAAATTGTGACGTACCTAAATATGATGGTGCTGTGAGTGGAGTGGGTGCTGGTGCGGTGGGTGGTGAGATGTCCATGTCATTGGACGTGTCAAGTGCGGTGACTGTGAAAAGCGGTGTGTATGTGGGTGGTTGTGTAGGTGTGAAGACGGGATTTACAAATGTAGAGTAATTTACAGGGGGGATGGCTGGAGCAGCTTGGTGAAAAGGGGAAATAGGGGTTACGGTGGGTTGGGGAGGTGAAACTGGTGAGAAGGTTAGTGGGGTTAGAAAGGTGAAAGGGTGTCTTAAAGGTGGGGGAAAAGATGGGAAGGATGAAGGGGTGAAGGGGTTAACATGTAGATGAGGTGGGGTGGGTACGGGCATGGTGGCATGAATGGGCAGGGCAAAGGGTGTGGCTATGTTGCCGTGGACTGGTGTGGAGGTGGGAGGAGCAGGTGGGTGTGCTGGGGATACAGGATGGGTTGGGGAAACTTGAGGTGAGAGAGGAGTAGATGGTGTGGATGTTATTTCAAGGATAGTGGTAGTATGTACAACGGTAGTATGTGGTGGGGAGTCGACTAGGATGGCTTCTTCGGTGAAGGATCTTTCCAGCCGTAGGCGTGCATCTTGCGCCTGGTGGGATGATTGAGCACCTACCGGAACTCGAATATATTCACCGGGCTTCGATAGCAGGCGAACTCTGCAAGGGTCATATTGGGGGAGTGGCTTCCTTTGTAAATATCTCAGTGCTTCGACCGGGCCGATGGATTGGACCAGTTCTCTGAACCCTCTGATGTAAACTTCTTCAAACCCTCCGGAGACTAGTTCTTGTTCGATTAGGGTCTGGCTCTCTTCTTCAGTCAATTTCTTCCGTGCCCAGACTTTCTCCATCGTACGATATAATTTCTTGATTGCCAGCGTGTAAGCTGCTGCTTCGAAAGTCTCCTCTTCATGCGTGCTGGTGTCACCTTGTGCATCGGTTTGTTGACCTTGGCCGTCTGTCTGTCCTTGTTCTTGGGAATCATGCGTGCCCTGGCTGGCTTCATCATCACCTTCGTCGTCGTCGGTGGCTGTTCTTTCGTCATCAGAGCTCGACACAACTTGTCCCTGTGGCAGATCCCGCGGTGTGGTAGGGTAACTGGGGCGTTCATATTCTTGGGAGAACATCTGTGCCTCTGAAAACTGGAATTCATTTGAGAATGCATCAGGCATTTCAAAATCGAACGTTGTGTTTATTGGTTCTGCTTCCATGTGTGGTATTGGGAAAGAAAAGGCTTCCGCACCAATAGTGGTGGGAGCTTCTGCTGTCGTGGTGGTGGGTACTGTGGTTGTAGCTGCCTGAGGTGCAGCGGCACTAGTAGTGCCCTCCGTGACCACTGGTCTAGATAACCTTATACGAATAGGTTGCACTGTGGGAGCGGCTTCTGTCGGTGATTGTGCTGGAGAGGGTTGTGGTGATGGTGACTCTGGCACTTGAAGGCAAGGAATGGTGCCTCTCATGCGCTTACCTGCCCGTGTTCTATTGGGCTTCCTGGCTTTCTTCGTCGTTCCTTTGAATGCTTTCAGCTCTTCTCCAGTTAATGCACGTTCAATTGGCAAATCATAGGCCAAGCACATATAGACAATTCTTGTCAGCGCACAACATCCATTAAGCACTTTCTTTCGTTCCCATCTGTGTTGCGCCAAATACATTTGATCAATGATCCAGCTCGCCAGATCAACCGTCTGAGGTCCCGTACATGCCAAGTACAATCCAAACCATATTCTTTTGTGTGGCATGGTAAATCTGTCCTGAGCGGGGAATGCAAAATGTTGCATGCATATCCGTAGCGGCTTTGACAACTCAGGTGTAATTGCTGAGATCTCCTCCCACTTAGTGACATCCCCACGTTTCATAGGGTCTGGAATTAATCTTTCTCGATCTGTGGGCGTGTGGGTTCCATGAATCTTGATGGCAGCTCTGATTAAATCCTTCAAAAGATAAAACCTTTTGTAAGGTGGATCATCCACTAAAGAAGGCAAAATAAAAGTTCCTGGGATATCCTTATTCTCTGAGGCCCGCAAAGCAGTGATTAAATAATAACACCTATAAAAGTCAGGTTTGGGTAGCGGATCACTGAAATACTCCGTGAAGCCGGCTCTGGCCCAAACATGAGTTAAGTCCTGAGTGTTCTGTAGGCCTTCAAACTCTCTGGAGAAGAATTGGTATTTTCCCCAAGTGCGGTCATCAAACGTCAAATTAGATTCAAATATAAAATCCGCATCCGCTAACGGTCCTCCAAGTCCCTGAAACCAGTGAGAGTTACGGTGTATCTTTTTTGTGTAGCCCATAGGTGGGTTATCGATCGGCATGGGCCCTGGAAATCCTCGGAATTCTGGTGGTGGAGCAGTCGGGTGGGATTCTGCTCGTAAAACGTTGAGGGGCACTGCAGCTACGCTGGGGCCTGCTTCTGATGGTCCTGCGTCAGTTTGCATGATGATTGGTGCGCTAATGAGAAAGATCTGCTACAAAAGATTAACACATTAGCATGGAAATTAATTATGATCTCATTAAAGTGAGACCGCAATCCCTTTCCATAACTGATGCGTAACCCGTGTAGCCAAGTGTTGTGATGTGATGGATGCAATGCTTCTTGCAGCACTAGTGCAGGTCTCTAGACACCTACACGTTTCAGATTATGCATACATTCCTTGATGAGATGAGATTATGAGTGACGTGTGATGATGGTGGGTGAATTTATACAAGGTTTAAAGGTTAGTGATTTATTACAAGGTTGTATGTTAGTCGGGGGGGTAGTTTTGTCAGACATGGGGTTAGGGGAAGACGGTTGGACACACTTCGGTATCCATTTCCTAAGAGTCTTTGAGTGGGTGGTGGGTTGCTGCTGAGGGGCAAAAGGTAGTATCGGGTGTGGTGGTATTGAGGGATGGAAAGATTTGTGAGGGGTATATATTACATGGCTTAAGGGTTGAGCTATGATACATGGTTTGGGTACCCAAATCTGCGTGGGTGTGGGTCTATGGGTAAGGTATTTCTTGGCGATCCAAATTTGTCGAATGCTCGGACCTGTAGACGAAGGTCGAGGGGATGGTGGATATCGATTCTGTTTTTGCCCTGCCTTTTTCTTGTCGATCTCTGCTTGGTTGGAGTTCTTCGGTGCTTTTTGTCCTTTTGGCACCCATGTTTGTCTGGTGCCGCTTCCTTTGGGTGGCCTAGACTGCCTTCCTTGTTGTGCCTTCTGATACTGCCGTCGGTCTGGGTTCCTTCGTTGTGGCTGACTCTGTTGTTGTTGAGATTGAGAGGTCGGATGGACGCTCTGCTTTGGAAAAGAAGGGAGATCCAACACTTGCGTGACCTGCCCATTAGGAAGTGATTCGTTCTTTAACTTTAATATAGGCCAGTCCGCAGCAAGTTTGGAAGGATGAGCACCGCAGGGTGTCGTGCTCATTTGGCCGCTGATGCAACCCACCTGACCGCTGATTGTGTCCATCTGCCCTTGCGGTTGGGTAACTGCCTCTTCTAGTTTGTAGGAAGTCCCAGGGAAGATCTCCTGTCGTCCTTCTGATTGACAACTGTCTATTGCCAAGCCTGAGTGGGTTGGTGTAGACGTAGCGTGATTGGTCTGACCCAAGATCTTCCGGTCTTCCGTCGCATGCGTTTCATAGGGTCTAGCGTTACAACCGTCAGGCGGAATATGCCGTTAGGGAAGTCAAGCGGTATCACTCGCTTCTGCTCTAAGGTTCCAATCTATAAGGAGCCTTGTCTAAGATTTAGGTCCACTGAGTGATCGTATAGCCAATCTTGGCCAAGGATTAGGGGTTCTATCAGGTCGTCATCATGGCACACTAGTAGCTTCGCTGTCATGGTCAAATCCTTAATGAGGATAGGAAGGTCCACCTCACCCATGCAAGGGGTTTCCATGCCTCCTAGCCCTATGAGGTATGCCTCAATTGGCCGCATTTCTATTCTTGAATCCTTATAGTGGGACCATCTAATCGCACTAGTCGCAGCACCTGAGTCAATTAAAGCCCTGAGTTCTTGGCAAGGGTTGCCATGCTCTAGCCTAACTGTAATGAATGGTCTCCTGTCCACTATGCTAGGATGAGTGGTTGACTTTACTTGACACATGGCCATAGGATATCTGGGGGAGGTTTCCAGATGGTTATAATGTTCTCTCGCTAGTCCCTGTCTTCTTAGCTTCATGCGCTTAATGCGTTCTATGGCTTCTGCCTGAGCTTCAGCTCGTATTCTGTTTTCTTCCTCCTTACGCTTCTTTGCCAACGTGAGTCGTATAAGCATATCCTCAGTAAGAGGTTCTTGATATAACCTGACTCTACAGCCACTAATGTAATTAGGCATTATATCTCCTTCTAAGGTGGCTAACTGTACTGCTCCACTTGCTGAAAGTCTGTTAATGATCATAGGTCCATAACCTTGCTTTTCTAAATTCCGTGCGTGCTGTTTCAGTGTATATACTAGAACTAAATCTCCTTCTTTTAATCCTTTATCTTTCACATGTGCATCAAAATATGCTTTCTGTCGCTTCTTCGCTGCGTATATTCCTGCTGCTGCTTTCAGCCTGGTTTCTCCTAATCGTTCCAAGTCCATTATTCTCGCTGATAATTCATGGCCGGTCCACTGATGTTCTTGTGCAACCTTAAGGGTCGGTATCAAGAAGTCCAAAGGAAGCACTGCATTCTGACCAAAAACCATCTGAAAGGGAGTTGCATTGAGTACGGTCTTGTAGGCCACTCTATATGCCCAAACAGCGTGGTGTAACTGTTTGTCCCAATCTGAACGTTTGTTGTTCACGAGTTTCGTCAGTACGTTACAAAGTATCTTGTTAGTGCTTTCAGCCTGACCATTGGCCTGAGGATGATATGGTGCAGATTTCTTGTGAATCACCATAAAATCCTGTAGCAAATATTCAATGACTTGGTTTAGAAAGTGAGTGCCTCGATCGCTCACTAACTCTATAGGCAATCCATATCTTGTAAAGACATTTTCAAATAAGAATTTTGCAGTCGTGTGTGCATCATTCTTTTTTGTGGCTTTTGCCTCTACCCATTTGGTTAGATAATCTGTGGCAACAATAATGTATTCCGCATGTGTACCCTTTGCAGGGGGGTTGATGGGTCCTACAAAGTCTATACCCCACTTTGAAAATGCACGTCCGCCCATCATGGGTTTCAATGGCATTTCATCTCTGCGAGTAGGAAACTGAGTTCTTTGGCACACATCACATCTCTTTACATAGGTATGTGCATCCATGTGAAGAGTGGGCCACCATAATCCTGCAAAGAGAATGGCTTTGACTATCCTATCGGGTCCAAAATGACCTCCTGCAACACCTTGGTGTGCAGTCTCTAGTATGCTCAGATAATCGCTCTCATGAACACATTGTCTTAGATATCCATCTCGCCCTCTTTTGTATAGGTTATCGCCAATAAGTGAATAGTCTTGAGCTTCCTGCTCTAGACTGCGTTGTCGAGCTAAGGTCATGCCTTGAGGGAATGTGTTCGTCCTCAAGTATGTCACTAAAGGTTCACTCCAGTCTGGTGTGAGAGACACGTGATAGAGTGTAGCATGTTCTACTGGTGGTCTTTCACAACAAACATGGCATTCTTTGCACAGCTTGTAGCCATCTGCTTCCATAGAAGGCCAATATACTCCTAGTCTTTGCAGAGTCTGTAATGTTCGATGTTTTGAATGCTGTTGCTTTAGTGCACCTATGTGTGCTAATTGCAACCAATTCGCATGTTCTGATTCATCTACACAACAAGCAAGAATCTTTTGATTATCCTGTTTATATATGCTTCCTGCCATTATTTGGTATCTCTGAGACTTGGTAATCTCTCCTTCTTTGATCTTTATCCTAGGATTCTTGGGTCCGTATGTCAGAATAGGGACTATAGGCTTAGCCCATTCTGGTGCTATCTCAAGGTTAAACAGGTATGCATCTGGTAATTCATCCGCTACTCCTTGAGGGGCTTCTCCTGAGGTTAATCTTGAGAGGTGGTCAGCTCTAAGATGTGTCTTTCCTTTCCTGACTACGACTTCAAAATCATACTCCATGAGTAATAGAAACCAACGTATCAGTCGTCCTGTGTTACATGGTTTGTTGACTAAGTACAATAGGGCTTGATGATCTGTAAAGAACTTAAATTTGTTGGCCAACAAGTAGTGCCTAAACTTCTTTACTACGTAGATCATCCCTAATCCTTCTCGTTCCGTCGTGGTGTAATTTCTTTCTGCTGCGTTCAATTGTCTGCTAGCGTAAGCTATGGGGAGATCTATGTTACCTTCATTCGTGGGTTGTGCTAACACACATCCTATGGCGTAATTGGATGCATCCACATGTACATGAAATGGCTTACTCCAATCTGGGGTAGTTAATATAGGTGCTGAGCACAAGCGTCGTTTAAGTTCATTGAATGAATTTTCACATTCATCTGTCCACTCAAAATTGGTTAAAAGAGAGTACAAAGGCTTGGCTATGATTGCATACATGTGTATGAATCTCCTATAATAACCGCAATGGCCCATAAATGCCTGTACCTCTTTCACATTAGTTGGTCTAGGTAGATCTGCAATTACCTTCACTTTTTCCTCATCCGTAGAGATTCCATTTTTTGACACAATGTGTCCTAGAATTTTGCCTTGTCTGACCATGAAAACGCATTTTTCTGGGTTCAAACAAACTTGATATTCTCGACATTTGTCAAATATTTATCTTAACTCTGGGATATGCGTCTGCCTTACGTTTGAATGTGCACATAAGTCATCGACGTAAACTTCCAAGCTCTTGCGTAAGAATTCCTTGAAAACATGACACATGAGTCGCTGGAAAGTGGCGGGTGCATTTGTTAAGCCAAATGGCATCACACGAAATGCAAATATGCCCCATTCAGTGGCAAATGCCATCTTGTGCTGATCTTCTGGAGCAATGGCTACTTGATTATAGCCTGAAAATCGATCGAGGAAGATGTAAACTTCCTTGCCCGCAACTCTTTCCAATAGATGTTCCCTGATAGGAAGAGGATAACTGTCTCTAATCGTGGCAGCATTAACTTTTTTAAGGTTAATACACACACGCAATTTTCCATTCTTCTTGGGCACAACCACAATGGGGGATACCCATTCGGTGTGCTCAATTTCGTAAATGAATCCTGCTTCTATCAAGCGATCTATCTCCTCTTTAATCTTCGCAGCGTAGTTATCATTATATGTGTACGGTTTTTGTTTTGTCGGTTTTGCATCTGGAGTCATAGGGATTCTATGAGAACATATATCTGGATCTACTCCTTTCAAATCTTTGTAACTCCAAGCAAAAACATCTCTATATTCGCGCAATAGGGCAACTAGCTCTTCTTCTTCTTCAGTCGTCAAATCATGCCCTATGTATGTACATTTTTCTTCTTCTCCTTCTATGGCAACTATTATTTTCTTGGTTTTCTCTCGGTTATCACATACTTGTCCGTCATTCGCCTTTCTATTGGGCATTCGTACCATGATTCTTCTATCTTCGATTTCATATTTCTTGAAGTTCTCGGGTACTTCAAACAAAGATTCTTCTTTTTCTGTCATGGTTTCTTTCTTCTTTCTTTTCTTGCCTTCACTCTTAGTAGTCACTTCTGTGGCTAACCTTACCTCGTTCATAATTTCCTCGTGTCTCTGAGTGTGAGTCTCTACTTCGTAGAAATATTCTTCCTCTGATGCAAAGGGTGGGTCCGTGATAAATGATTCTAAATCAAAATCGCTTGCATCCTTAAATGCATCAGTGTCTGGTTCACACTCTTCTAAAATTGCTTCGCACATGATTGGCTCTATCGTAAAAACTGAAATGTCATAGCCATCCTCGTCACAGTGGGGTGTCCATTGTTCTTCATTGATGGCTACATCCATGGTTGCTAGAATTTCTGCCCAGCCATGGGGTTCAAACTCTTCGTCTGGAAATACTACCGGTGCGTAGGCTGGATCTTGAAGGGTTCTTGGATGTTGTTTTGCACCTAAGGTCCTTGCTTCTAACCGTTCTTCCTCTTGTTTAGCTACTTTACACATCCATAAATGGGTATCCTCATGCAACCAAGAAGGATCTGATTCTAATGAGTGCACGGATTCCGTCTCTGCTGGTGTCTTATGGATGGTATTCCATTGTATTGGGGGTACATCTCTATGTGAATAGTCTTTAAGATTGACTTTGGTAGTCACTCCTAAATGTTGCAAGTACAAAGAATTAGTTCCCCAATCTTGTACAATTTGCAATTGACGCATGAATGGTCGTCCCAATATCATCTCATAAGCACGATTTTTCGCAAAGTCACAAATGGCGAAAGTATGCTCAAATTCTACACCACAAGTGGTGAGAGATATGCCTTCTAGTAAGCCTAATGGTTTTTCTATGTGTCCGTCAGCCATTTGTAGCTTCATCCTGGTGGGTCTTAATGCTGGCTTACCCCAACGTTTCCACAAAGCGGTGGTAGCTATGGCTACGCCGGCTCCTGAATCTAGGATGGCTTTCGTGGTGTAGCCCTGATGGGTTATCGGAAGATAAGTGTTACCTTCCTCTCCTTCACTTACGTCTCCAATCTTTTCTACGGGTATTTTTGGTACCTTATTTTGTGATCCTATCTGAGAGGGTGTGGTAGCAAGCTCGGGGAATTGATTTGCTACATGCTTCCACAATTCTGGTTTTACCTTTAACAATTCCTCCAGAGTGAGATTACACTGTACTTTAGTGTTCTTGATCACTTCCGTGTTCCTAGGGATCACTGATTCTTCATTCCTCACTATTATCGTGGGTGCTCTCATACTAATAGACTTTGCTTCCCAAGGTCCTGTGAACTGAGGTAATTCTTGTAGAGAATTAGATTCAAATCCTGTGGGTTCACTCAGTTGTTCCACCTCTACATCATCATATATAGAGGGGATGTCTTGGGGAAATTGTTCCTGCAAGTCGTCTATTTCTTGGATAGGAGGATGGGTTCCTTGTTCCTTTCTCCATTTCTCTTCTTGGATTTCCCTCAAAAATTCATGTGAGTACCTATGTATGGAAGATAGGTTATCTTGACTTTCTGTATTAGGTACTTGAGACAGGGATGGTGCATTCCTTTCCTGTGTCTTTGGGACAATAGGGTTCCTAGACTGATCCTTTTTCTCTTTGCTTTCTATCAAGTGCTCTAGCCTCTCCATTAGTCCTTGAAAGTGTAATTCCGGTTTTGCCATGTTATTCCAATTAAGATATCTAGAGGCTTCAAACAAAGCCTGTGCTAACTCTACCATCTTCATGCAAAGTTTAGTTCTCTCAATTTCTAGATCAGCTCGAGGGTAGTTTTTACTCATTTCCGTTACTTGAGGTCCCTCTTTTAATCTTGCCTGATATGCACGAAACATCATGTCTAGATCTTCTGGTATGGGTTCCGCCAAAACTGATCCTGATTTTTGAGCTGGGATTGTTTGGTTTAATTCTTGTGAAGTCAATTCTTGTATTTTGGCTCTAGATTCCTTTAAACTTCCTTCCAACTCACTTATCTTTTTACTCCATTTTCTCTTTATTCTTTCTCTAGAATCTTTCCAAGATTTTGTCTTTCTACTGCTAGATTCTGCAACTTCACTAGTTCCTGCTACTTTCTCTTGATTAAGCTGTTGGTTTTGTAAGAGCGCCTGGGCTCTTGTTATAGCTTGGATAGGCACGTATGTAGGGTTGGATCCATCTGCGTTGTTTACAATACCTATCACGTTGATCGGTGTCACATTTGAAGTGTTAACTGGGCTCTTAGGACAATCTTTGATTATGTGCTCTCTGCCACAATCGGCACAAAAGCCTTGTATGTTATAGTACTGTGATTGCCTTGCTATTGGGGGATGTGGACAATCCTTTATGAAGTGATCTCCTTGGCACCTAAAGCATGGTCCTCTAGGGCCATGTGGTCTTTGTTGTCTCAATTGGGGCCGTGGGTTTGCGTACATCACATTAGTATAATCTGGCTCCCAACTAGGTTCCATTGGTGGACTATCATAATGATACGTCTCCACATGTTCTGGTGACTCCGTGTAATAAGCGGGTGGACTAGTTACATGAGTAGAGTCAAAACTGTTTGAGTTCGGGTCACTTTCTATGATCAAGGGTGAAGAAGGCACTAACGCCCTACTTAGGTTCTCTTCTGCAGCAGCGTATTTGACTGAGATGACATTCGCTGGAGGGGGTGGCTGCTGAGTTAAGACGGGTTGAGGTCTCTGTTGAGCCTGGTATGGGTAGTTCTGAGGAGGCCTATAGTAATAAGGTTGAGCATTGTATTGGCCTTGATACCTACCTGGCTGCTGGTATGTTTGCGGGTAGTTCTGTCTCACGGTTTGTTTGTTGTATGGGCAGTCCTGAGTCGTATGATTCGTGTATCTTCTCTCAATTGTACAATATTGGCCACTAGGGTTGGCGTGAGGTTGAGGTGCATTGGGACACACGTTTGCCAAATGATTTCCACCACAAGTGTAACAACGTACATTAGTTGGTAGCTTGGGCACCTGTTTACTAGAAACTCCTAGTTTTTGGGCCACTTTTTCTGCTAGGTCCTCTATCGAATTAGACAATTTTGTGGATGCTAGAGAAGAACAATCTGAGTCTTTATAGACCTTTGAGAGTTCTAATTCATCTCCTAGGTTGTCCTCAATGTCTATACATATTCTTACACACTCCTCTAGCGTTCTGGGTTCTTTTAGGTACACATAGGAGCGTAGTTTAGCGCTCAACAAGCCATCTAGGAACAGTGATACTTGTTTGGCTTGTGAGGGTAGCTCTTGCATTGGACATCGTTCAACATATTGTCTAAACCTACGTCCTGCCAGTCTAACTGTTTCCTGAGGGGTCTGTTTAAAGCTATGAATCAACGAAGACGTGTCATGTCTAATCCCACTTTTAGAGAATTCAGTGATGAATGACTCTAAAAAGTGATGGATGTCTCTGAATTGCCTTTGTTGTAGAGGTTGGAACCAAGTTAAAGCGGTATTATTTAACGTTAGTCCAAATGCATTGTATTGCGTGAACATGTCCTCGACTTGTTCTACTCTTAGTACTTGCTTGAATTCTGCGACATGGTCATAGGGATCTCCTGTCCCATCAAAGTAATTCTTCATTGATTTTACTAATTGAGTGGGTCTCAATACTCTTGCGTGTTCACGTGGCCTAGGTAGAGGAAAATCATCTCTACCACCTAGTATTCCATGATCTCTTTGTCTATCCGCTCTATTAGTGTCCGTGGTTGTTCTATCTCTCCCTATGGGGTGATTAAAGCTTACTTCCGGTCTCTCTTTATTTCCTTCTCTTTGATGTCCATGGGCTGAGGAGGTTCCTGCCCCTTGTTGACTTGTATTCATGTTCGTTCTAGATGGAGGGAATATCAATTCACCTCTCCATGTGTATGTGTTTTTAGCGCGCTCAGGCACCACAAAGACTCTTTCTGAAGTCTCATCCAGGTATACAACCTTTCCAGGTGTATCTGGGTCCTTGAATTCGTAAATTGTAATGATGCCTATCTCACCAGGGTGTTCCTTTCTGTACCTCCAAAAGGCTTCATCTGTCTCTTTATTTACGAACAACTCGGTGCTCCTGTTATCTTGAGGGATCCATTCTGGGATGAGTATTCTTGTTAATACGGATTTCCCTCTAGGTGTTCTAGGTTCTTCTAACGGTTCTTTTCCTTGAAATTTCGCTTCCGTCTCTAATTGAATTGTGCCAAACTCATTAGTATCGTTTGGCTGCGTACTTAGAACGTACATGGTTCCTTCTTTGTCTATGTACGCGTCTCTCTCAAATTTCACCACTGGTCTTTCCAATCCAATGGGTTGATCAGGGTTGTGCAGTTGCACCACTTGCCTTTGCAAACCATCCTCATAGATGCGAGCACCTAATCGGTTGGTTCGGAGAAACTCTAATTGCGTTCTATAGGGTCCTTCTGGTTTTTCTAGGTATGCTACATGAGACCCTCCTTCTGGTCTGTCTGCGCTAAATGCCATTTCTGATTCGCTAGTCTCTGAGCTCTCGTAGGGGTAATTACTACTCAATTGCTGAGCCCACGATCGAGCAGTAGTTCTTACACTAGCCTCTGATGATCTAAGGCTTCGTCGATCCGACTTACCTATGTGTCTCCCTGATCTAAGGTTCATTAATTTTCTTCCTCGCTCACTCAATTACACACTTAGATCGTCAATGGTTCTTTGTTATTACTTTCTTAATTCTTTTTAATTTTCTTTGGATTCTTGTCTTAATATATGCGTCAGGAATTCGACTTCCGTGATGATTTTGTGTTCTCGTTCCGTCAGACTTAGGTTCTTTCCTTTAGGTTTTCGCGTCACACACACCTTTACTTGTAGTCTTAAACTTGAAAGAATTAAGTATCTTGAACTTGAGGCGTTCCTATCGTCTTTAATCCACAACTACCGTTTAGCCTAAGCTAAGAATTGACTGAGGGGGTTGAGTAATCTTCCAACCTCGAGTCGGCTTTTCTGGTTGCTCTGATGCCCAAGAAGCCGCGCTTCCCAAGCTTTGCTGTCTTTACTGCCTTGCTTGCTTGCCTTTGATTGCCCTTGCTAGACCTGGAAAAATCCAATATTAGACCAATTCAGAGGATGATCAAACACTTGAGTATATACACCTTTTAGTCCCTTCCCTTTTGCCCAAATTTTCAATGTGTGCCCCCTGGCTTCCTAGTCCCAAACTAGGTGAACCTCAAAATAGCTTATCCAAAAATAGATGTATTCTTTATGAAAAAAAAACAATTGAGGTCACGTAGTACTCGTCACGAGCTTTCTAACGAGCTATTAAGCTCAAAAAACGGGCTTCGGATGAAAAAGTTATGAGCGTTCAGGCCCTGGGGGGTAAAAACTGACAATCAGGTTTTCCTTCAGATATGAGCTAAGGGGTCTCCTATGAGTCTAATGGTCCAAAAATTTCTCAAAAATACCCCCAAAATTGGTCAAAAAATGGAACCCTAAATTTGCGATGGGGGTGGACAATCGCGATGGTCTGCGACCGTCGCGATGGTCCGAGCAAACCATCGCGATGGCGTGGAATTTGGACAATCGCGATGGCGCGAAAAATGAACCGTCGCGATGGTCCGAAGTGAACGATCGCGATGGCGTGAAAATGGACCGTCGCGATGGTCCGAAAAATGAACCGTCGCGATGGTGTGATCCGGCAGACAATCGTGATGGCGCGGTCAACGGTCAAAGATGGACAATCGCGATGGTCCGAAGTGAACCGTCGCGATGGTCACAAGTACGATGGCGTGAGCCAATCGCGATGGTCCGATTTTGGGCTGTCGCGATGGTCCAAAAAATGAACCGTCGCGATGGTCTATCGTGACACGTGGCACTGTCGTGGCGATGGCATGAGCCAATCGTGATGGTCCGGGGTCAGCTGAACAATCGCGATGGTCCACGTGGACCGTCGCGATGGCTCAAGTGAACCGTCGCGATGGTCCGAGACCGTCGCGATGGTCCGGCCGAGCCGTCGCGATGGCGTGAGCCTATCGCGATGGTGCGACACAATCGCGATGGTCTGAGCCAATCGCGATGGTCCACCAAAGTATGAATTTTCGAGATGCGCCTGTGGATTTGTGCAAGTGCAAGGGTCGCCTACCTCGTGGTGTGGTCGCCTACCAAAAATTCCGAAGGTTGCAGACCATCGCGATGGTCCGCCACACTCGGCAGATCTTTGACAGAGAGTAAATTTTTACCTTTTCCAAGCTTTCCTGATGCACTGGAGCTCTGTACCTGCAAGAAAACTCAAGAAAACACAAGCACACACAAGCACAAAAGTTCTCTCTAGCTCTCTCGCATGCACAAATGAGGGGAAATGAGGAGAATGGTGGATATGGTGAATTTTCTGATTTTTTTGGAGATGAAGATGATGATGCGATGATGAAGATGGAGTGTGGAGAAGGTGAAAAACACTAAAAACTAAGTAAAAACAACAACAAAAACTGAAATTTTTACCTTCCAACGCCACTTCTTGCTATACTCTTACCATCACACATTCGTCCTAGACTCGATCCCCGGCAACGGCGCCAAATTTGGTGTTGCTCTAGCACAATGGTGAGAACCACGTTAAGAAGCTTCACCTCCTTAATGTCAATCCGTGGAAGAGGTAGGAGTGATATGAAGATCGTGAATGTGAGATGAAGTGAGAGTGAAGGTGAGAAGCACAAAGATGCACACACACATACACACACACAATGAAGAGACAAGCAAGACACAATGGAAGGTGGGAAATTAGTTCTATTACTCAAGATCACTATTACAAGCTCAAAAGAACTCTAATCTCAAACAAGCTAACATGAACCAACCTCAAAAATGAGCTCTCTAGCTCTTTTTATAGTTTCTAGACTAGTTTTGACCGGTTTCACATCCAGTGACCGGCCTAGTTAAAAAATAGGTCCTAGAGGCTATTTGGAAGGGTAAACGATGTCTAAAAATAACGAAAATTGGTACGAGCATTCTACCTAAGCTCCTCAAGCTCAAGGACTCCTCGGCTTGCACAAAATGGAGCTATGGATTACAAAATGGGGTTTTGTCTATATTACATATGTTACAAGAGTGATGAAAATCACTGTTGGATGTTTGAAGAAGTAATAAAAACATAATTGTTTTGAAAAAATGATCCGACTGGCTCCCTGCTCCGTCTTTACATGCTTCCATGTCGTCTGTGCCTCTGACTGTGCCTCTGACTGCTTCCAACAACCCATGATCATTAATAGAATCTCAACGAGTGGGGCGGTACAGCTAGCCACCTTAGAAGGTGATATTCTTCCGAGCTACATAAGCGGATGCAGGGTCAAGCTGTATCAGGAACCTCTCACAGAGGAAATGCTAAGTCGACTCAATACTGCTAAGAAACGCAAAGAAGAAGAAAAGCGAATTCGAGAAGAAGCCCAAGGAGAAGCCTTAGAGCGCATACGGAGAATGAAATTAAGAAGACAAGGTAGAGAGCAACATGTGCCAGATGCATATGCAGATCAAGGATATCACGTGGCTATGTGTGAAGTTTCAGGTATCAGCTCCCATAGGATAATTGATCGACGTCCTTTTATGACCTTAGATATAGGACAAGGAAAGGGTGCAAGGACTATAAGAGCCTTGATTGACTCAGGTGCAGCCACTAGTGCTGTTAAATTGTCTTACTGTCAAAAGTTGAAATTAACCGTCAATCCTATTGAAGCGTATCTCATAGGATTGGGAGGTGTGGAACCCCTTGCATGGGCGAGGTGGAACTTCCCCTTTATATTCAAGACGAAGTCATGACAGTCAAAGTACTAGTGTGTCAAGATGAGGACCTCACTGAGCCTCTTGTCTTGGGTCAGGACTGGATCTATGATCATGCGGTCAACCTAAACCTAAGAAGTGGACTTCTTCAGGTATGGGTAAATCATAGTCGAATTACAGTTGAATTGGAAAATGAGGCACTCAAGGAACTAGGTAAGGCACGAACTCCTGGTCCTTCCAGGGGTGCACATGAAGTTGACAATGCTATTCTTGTCCAAAAATGTATTATGCAGAAAGAGGATTGTCTCAACAACGGAGTCAAGAATAAAACGTTACTCCCTTCTTTCCCAAAGGCCAAAAGGATGCAGCAGCCAACGATAGATCAAATACAGAAGAAGCAGAACACTACCTATACTAGAGGCCAAAAAAAGGAGCAAAGCAGATTGTTTCAGCCGATGAAACAAGTATGGAGGCGAAAAGGCGAACACCCTATTCCAACCAGGCCAACACCACGGCCTAAACCTCTTATTAGTAATCAACAACTCGACACTAATAAGAAGTCCTTCATAAATTCTTCTGCGAAAGTAAAGTCTATTTGGGTACCCAAGAAGTCAATGAAGGCCAGCCCACAATCACGACAAATCTGGGTGCCTAAGGCTTGCTTGCGGGCTCAAATAACTACACCAAGGCCAAACCCTGTACAACATGTTTCACTCACGCGAACATCTGAGGCCCAGTCTTACACATCACGCACTAACACGTATTCTTCCATGAGCACAAGTAGAATCACTTGTAAATGGGTCCCTAAAAAGCCCCATTTTTCAAGTAAATACCCTATCACACTCTCCAGAGCCTCCACAAAGTCAAAATCAAAACCTATCCATTGCATTTGGAAACCTAAACCTTGTAATAAACCCCCGGATCCCAATTGTAAATCCATGTCCACCTACTAACTACTTCACTCTCACACCACATCATTCTGCTTAGCTCTTAGGTCTACCCAATTCCTAACTACACACACAAGCACCGAGCACTTACTAACCCCCTAACCTCTCCCGAACCTCATGTTAATGTTGTAACAGGGGACACAGTGTCATTTTTGTGTCCATTGCAATGTTAACATTTATTCATATATTCTCACAGAACCAGCTGCGAAGTTTTCAACATGGCTGAGGCGGCAGGAACTAGCTCTCAAACAGAAACAAGCCAGCAAGTGGTGGACTTAGACAGTTTACCCGTTTTGCCTGAGACAAATGAAAGACCAGAAGAATTGCAGGCCATCAAAATCATACCTATTGCGGACCCTCCCAGTGGCCATACCATGCCCGTCGGAAAAGCTTCCCACTGGTTTAGTGAAGTGGCAGGACCCTTGGGAGAGGGAACGTACCTATGGGAATCAGAGTTGGACTTCAATGGGAAGCAAGGCAAATACCATTTCTTTACAAGAGAATTCGAGAAGTTACAAAATGCAGAAGGTCTACGTTCGATATGGGAGAAGGCAGGATTGGATGCATATTTCAGTGCACGGCTCCCAAAGCCTGACTTCATGCGCTGCTACTATCTCATCAACACCTTGACTCCAAACAAGAACCCAAAAGGTGCAAGCTCATTTGTGATTCCATCTCTGACAAAGGGGAATGAGCTCAAGAGGTTCAGGCTATCAAACAACTTGGTGAGAGAGGCTCTAGATATGCGCGGAATGCATATTCCTACAGAGAAGGAAACCCTAGTACCGGATTACATGAAGAATCGAAGTCTCACCAAACTCAAGGACATGGTGTCCATGACACCTAATATTGCAATACACCTTCGCATGTGCATGCAACACTTTGCTTTTCCTGCCCAAGATAGATTCACCATGCCGCCCAAAAAGATTTGGTTTAGTTTGTATCTGGCAGAGACACAGAGCCTCACCATCAACTTACCCCACTGGATAATTGATCAGATACACCTAGCTCACAAACGATGGCCGCGGAAACAGGTTTTATATGGGTGCTGTGCTCTGACGAGAATAATTTATAGGTGTTTGGCTTATGACATCCCTATTCAACGGGCCCTAATGTGGAATCGTGTAGAGCAGTTTAGAGGCAGGACATCCATTGGATCCCCTTCTAAGAAGATGAGAGGTATTGTCCAAGTCCCTTGTGCTCAACCACGTGGAGCCACCCTAACACCAGAAGTCACCCCTCCACCCCGAAGAGTCCGACCATTCACACTCCGACTTCCAAGACGCAGCACCGATGGTTCTACCTTGATATTCCCTCCCATCCCAACCGATCTTGAATTTCCTAGTGGTGCACCTTTGGAAGAACTCACGAATGAAGATTTCGAACAATTATTACAAGATGTAGAGCTGGAGGCAGAAGAGGCACAACAAGTGGAGAATGTGCAAACACAGGCAACAACCTCCCAAGTACCTGTCACCACAATTGAAGTGGATGAAGAGGATGATGAAGATGAAGAACAGGAGGAAGATGAGGAGGATTATGATCAAGAGCATCAAGATGAGCAACAAGAAGTGCCAGAACTTGTAGGTGCACCAGCATATACAGCTCAACTACAAAGGTTATACGACACAATCAAAGCAGTACAAGAAAGGCATCAACTCTCTCTTGTGTCAGGTCAAGCTTTGATGCAAGAAATGCTATCAGATGATGGGGTGGATCAACATTTCATTGACACCCTCAAATTAGTGTCAGAATCTTTAGGAGTTCCGGAGGCTGTCCACACAGCAGTCCGCCAGTCCGTGAGGTATGACAAACGCAGAGTTGACACATTACCACGCGCAGGTAAGACTATCAGGATACCCGTCACAGAACAAGAAGTACCCATTGAAACCACAGCTACCCCCACCACCACCATTGACCTCTCTGCTGAAACCTTCGTTCAGACATCACCCATCTCACCCCAGCATCCCCCATCACCACCTTCTCCACCCCCACCACCACCTCCCACCATGGAAGAAACGACAGTCATCACCTCTACCTTCACTTATAAACCATCCTCATTCACATCATTCTCATTTCGAGAACCCACCTCACAAGACACCCTCTTCTCTTTCATCACCAATCCCTTGTCCACTTCAACCCTTCTACCCTCCGAACCCATAATTGGCCATCCCATAATTCCAAGTGTGGTTGGAAACCCGGCACCCACCGAAGGCACACTGTGTTTCCCAGCCTATTCCCCAATACGGGTACCTCCATTCCATGACCCTCACTTCCCATCTGGCCCATACACCTCTTTCAACCTGACCTCACCACCCCAATACCCGTCCTTTGTGGAGCAGTTCATCCGCTCTCCAATGTTTCAGAGGCACATTTCCCCACTGTTCGCAACGACATCAATTTACACGAACACCACACTCACTTCACCTACCATACCCACCTACATGGTAGCCCCTGTACACACCACTCTGTCTGACCCAATGGACATTTCACCCACCACAGCACCTCTCCCCACGATTCCACCATCTCCCCCTCCCTTACCCCCCACCTCACCACTCACCACATCATTGGCATACACAGCATTCACTACCTCCCTCCCCAATCCCACCTCCCCTGCATTCCAAACTTTTCCCCTTGCATCTCATAATGTAAATAGCACGTTCAATACATTACTTCAGTGTGCACAATAACTACAACAAGAATACCATCAATTGGAAGAACGCACTGCTGCCCTCCAGGCAGAATCTCAACGTCTGCAAGCTAGAGTCACCACTCTTGAAGCTGATTACCAAACGCTCCTAACCGAGCATACCACCTTACAGCAGGCTCACTCCGAATTGGAATCAAAGACATCAACAGTAGATGATCAAGCAGTCAAGGAACTAGAAACAGTGCTCCAAGCACAAATGATATCTAATGCTACACTCAGACGCAACCTTGGGCTATTAAGGAAGCATATGGCAGCAGCACTAGAAGAGAACAAGAGACTTCAACAACAAAACCAAGACAACTCTGAAGCGGCTATGGAAGGAACTGCAGGAGCAACCATTAGCCCTACCAAGTATAGAGCAGTCCCATCAGAAGACATTCGCATCTTACTTGAGGAGCATGCAAATTTCTTGGAGTCATATGAAAAGTTAGAGACTGAATGTGCAGACCTAAAGAAACAGATAGCCAGTGCCCCCACAGCTCAACAGGAGTCGATAATCTTGCAACACTCTACAGAAGAAGTAGAGACCCTCCGGAAACAGGTGGCAGAACTCCAAGCACGCCTCTTACCATATGAAAGGCCACCCTCGCCCACTGAAGAACCAGAACCTGAAACAGTAGTGGAAATCCCCGTCGATGACAGCTATGAAGAGCCGTACGAGCCAATGCCAACACCTGGTGGTCGGACTACAGAGGAAGGACAGGACACTTTAGAAATTCAAGTTCCAGATTGGGTCAAAAGGGTCGAGAAAGTGGGTAAGACACATGATGATCGCATTGCTGTGCAAATGCAATCTCTCACAAATCTGGAAGAAACTGTCCTTCGGTCTTCTTACTTTCAGAACCTATCCCACCAACGGTTAATCACAACATCAGAGTCGCAATACATGCCTTATTTTGTCTTGCTACATGATTATAATGCAGAAGTTAAAAGACATATAGGGAAGGAGCCCACATTTGCCACTCAATTTGAGCCAGAGGACTTACCGACAGATGCGCGTGCGGGCTCGATTTTCCAGCCTAATTGGCGTGCACGTCTACTAACCGATTACCCTGAGATGATGAGCACCTGGGCAACCATGCCACTGTATATCAAGTATAATCCATGCTATTGCCCAATGGTACGTCGCAGATCTTGGCAAGCATTTGCGATCAAGGTACGCAACAATAAAGAATGCTCGGCTTGGGTTAACTATCCATATTTTGCTCCACCTCGAGGGACCCCAACCGTAGCCTACATGATATCAACAATTCGGCACTGGTCTACACGTCTAAATAATGTACCCGACATAGCAGCGAAAATGTGTATGAAGATATTCGAGCTCATGACCATTGTCTTCAAAACCTTTCGGAATGTACAAGCTCCATACATCTCTGCCCCTAGATTCTCTCAAGGTAACAAGGATTTCGTCTACGACATGAGCCAGGCTCCCTCGGTTACTATAATCTTTGCCTGGCATGCACGAATAAAGTACTTACCCGCATGCTTCAAGCAGACATTTGAGGAAATGTTCTCTACGGGATTCTGGGAATATCATTCAGAAATTTTCATTCCCAGACCCACACATTTGCTACATCTATTCGCTGTAGAACAAGCGATCCATGCAGATCAGTTACGTCTGCCACATCCGGACATTCTAGGACCAATTGATTGGGATTGTATGATGACAGACTTGGCCAGAGGACTACGCATACAAGAACATCAGCTTGCCACTCAGGTTGTGGAATATTACATCCAACACTCCCAGCAACAAGGGTCTGTCACGGACGACAGACGCGAGAGAGGGGGGGGTGTTGAGAGCAGTATGGGCACCCAAGGACTGACTAGACAAGGAAGCCAGCGGAGAGAGTCAGAGCGAGGTGAAGGATTGAGTAGACAAAGCAGTCGACGCAAATCTGGCCGATAGGCCCTTCAAATTTTTCCAAATCAACATCTTTATAACAGTGATTCTTATCACTAACAATCATTGTAAATACCATTTCATATTTTTGTAGCTCCATTTTGTGCAAGCCAAGGAGTCCTTGAGCTTGAGGAGCCTTAGAAGTACCTACATATCAATTTTCGTATTTTTTAGACTCCGTTTAAGCCCTCAAATTGGCCTTGGAACCTAATTTTTAACTAGGCCGGACACCAGGTCTGGATAGGGCCAAAACCTAGTCAAAAACTATAAATAGAGCTAGAGAGCTCATTTTTTGAGGTTAGATTGTAATTGAAATGAACTTGTAAGAGCTTTTTGAAAAGTAATCTAAGAACTCCATTGCTTCTCGCTCTTTGTCTTGCCGTGTGTGCGTGTGTGTGTGTATGTGTGTGCATGTTTGTGTGCTTCTCACTCACGCACTTGTGCCTCCACTTGCTCGAGGTCTTCATACCATCCTCACGTCTTCCCGGATTGACATTAAAGGAGGTGCTACTCATCACTGAGCTACATGCCTCTATGCCTGCCTGTGTCCACACATCCTCTATATGCGGTAATCCTTGTATTATAGTCTTGAAGTCTTGCGACATAATAGGGAAGTAGTGATCCCTATCCATAATCTTGATTGTGGCCATGAAAATAAGGTCTGACACTGGTTGGTCATCCAGAAACCAATGGCCTCTTGCTTTCGTTATTGATCCAATGGAAGAAGCTGCACCTCTTCCTCTTGCATAGCTTCAGAATTGGGAGATGCCATCTGCACTCAATTGAGGGCAGTAATTAGTCACCGAATAGTATTTAGAATCATCCTTCAGTTATCCTTTATTAGATTGGCAACTCTCCGCATGAATGGTGTCGTGCTTTCCCCGTGGGTGTGAGAAAGGTAATACCTGGATTTTTCCATATTTTAGATATTTTTATATTTTCATCTGAAAAGAAAAACAGAAAAGTTAGGTCATAGCCGAAGCGGTTATTATTTTTTGAGTGATTTTCTTAATGTATGTACAAGTGCTCTCCTATTTCCCAAGAGGAAAATGTGCTCGACTATCCTGAAATAGAAGAAAGATGTGCCGAATGCTTGGCCTTGTAATGTGGCCCTATCATGCATACTTTGGGTCCTGATAACTCCAATTGTGTGCAACTTGAAGTAGTTGGATGATGCATGCGGTTTGTCTTGTCTTTCGGCACCCAAATCTGTTTTACTCTGTTGGGACGTATTGTATCCCGAACATTCCTGATGAATGTGGTGCTTCTCATGTTGTACATCTGCTCTATCTGCTTTTTGAATCTCGGACTGGCTTGTGTTGCAACTGCAGACTCCTTCTCTTTCTTGTAGCTATTCTTCTTTGGCTGTTTTGCCCTTAGACCATATTGGTTCTCCTTATGCAGTGGTTCATCGTTTCGGTTTAGCTTCTTTGGAGCACAGGATTTTGGAATCCATATTTGCACTCGATCCGGTTGGGCGGTTACTACTTTCTTTGGAATCCATATCCTAGCACTTCGTCGTTGACTTTGGTGCTCAAAATGATTTACCTTCTTGTTTGATTGGTTGTTCTGATGTCGACGATGTTTCTGTCGTTGAACATATGCATCCCTTTGATCCTTTCTTATCCAAGCTTGTTTAGTGTACAGAATAGGGTATATTCTAAAAGGTACAGACTCTGGATTACTCAGAGGACTAGTCTCTCTTGTGCATGGTTCTTCACTACGGCTGTTTTCAGATAGAATGACACTCTTGTGACTTGCTAGATTAGAAGATGGTATGCAAGCAGGATTCAGTGTGTCCTCACATGAAGTACTTGATGAAGGGGTTTCTATCGTGCTAGTGAACATACATTCATGACTGTGTTCATTAGAGTGAATTTTTGGCTCGATGCTTGCAGCTTTGATTGGTCGTTCGTCTAGCAAACTGAATACTTCACGATGTCCTATCCTGGCTGAGATGTATCCTAAAGCCAATTGAATGGTCACCTCATATTCGTATATCCAATCTTGACCTAACACTACATCTTCGAGTAAATCCTGATCATGACACACTAATAGCTTCTGTTCCATAGTGTTGTTGCCAAGATGCAGAGGTAAGGTGATTTCACCTATACATTGAGTAATTGTTCCTCCTATTCCTATCAATTGTGCCATCGATGGACGTAAATCCTCCTTGAGTTTCTGAGTCAAAGAAAGTTTGATACAGCTTATGGCGGCTCCTGTGTCAATGAGAGCATCCACTAAGTGGTACTCCGTTTTACCCGCTCCCAAATGCAAATATGGTTGTGTTCTCTGTGGACCTAGGTTTTTAGTGGCTCTAAAATTAGCCATTGGGATTAATTCTTCTCCTAGTCGATATCTCTCATCTCTCTCTCTCCTCCACTCTTTCCGTTTCTTAATTCGTTCTAGTGCTTCCTGTCTCGCTTCTTCTCGTATCCTTTCCTCCTCGATGCGTCTATTCTTGCCCTTGATTAATCGTGACATTGTTTCTTCAATCAACGGTTCTAGATATTTTTTCACTCGACATCCACTGAGATAGTTTGGTAATACTTCCCCATCTAGGGTTGCTAAGCTGATGGCTCCACTTGTTGATATACGATTGATGATTAATGGGCCATATCCTCTCCTCTGCAACTTCTTAGCGTGTTGTTTCAAGGTATATACCAAAACTAAATCTCCTTCCTTCAAATTTTTGTCTTTAATGTGAGCATCAAAGTAGGCTTTCTGTCGTCGTTTAGCAGCATAAATGCCTGCTACTACTTGTAACCTAGTTTCATGAAGCTTTTCTATTTGATCCAATTGAGCTGATAGTTCATGTCCCGTCCACTCGTAAGTGGTTGCTACTCTGAGAGTGGGAATTAAGAAATCAATTGGCAAAATAGCATTTTGTCCATACACTAAGTTAAAAGGAGTAGTGCCTATGGCGGTTTTGTAGGCTACTCGAAATGCCCATAAAGCATGATGTAATTGCTTATCCCAATCAGATCTACCATTGTTCACAATTTTTGTGAGAACTGTACACAACATTTTATTCAAACTTTCGGCTTGTCCATTGGCTTGTGGGTGATAAGGAGCTGATTTCTTATGAATTACCAAGAATTCATTCAATAAGGCTTCTATAACTTCATTCACAAAGTGCGTACCTCTATCACTCACAAATTCTATTGGTAGTCCAAATCTAGTGAAAACGTTCTCAAAGAGAAACTTGGCCGT
This sequence comes from Ceratopteris richardii, assembly GCA_020310875.1. Classification (NCBI taxonomy): domain Eukaryota; kingdom Viridiplantae; phylum Streptophyta; class Polypodiopsida; order Polypodiales; family Pteridaceae; genus Ceratopteris; species Ceratopteris richardii. Next base: position 126,868,864 of record CM035429.1, on the reverse strand, counting down.
AGTTCTTGCGTCATTTTCTTGGTTGCTTTGGCTTCAACCCATTTGGTCAGATAGTCTGTGGCTACAATTATATATTCGGCATGGGATCCTTTCGTTGGTGGGCTAATAGGTCCTCTGAAGTCTGTTCCCCATTTAGTGAAAGCTCTGGCACCCATCATGGGTCTCAATGGCATCTCATCTCTTCTAATTGGATATTTTGTTCGTTGACAAGTATCACATCGTTGCACATATGTTACAGCATCTTGATGTAGGGTTGGCCACCACATGCCAGCAAAGAGGATCATTTTTGTTGTTTTATCTACAGAGAAGTGTCCTCCTGCAGCTCCTGTATGTGCCATCTCTAAAACAGCAAGATATTCGTCTTCATGAATGCATAATTGTAATTGATTATCTCTCCCTCGCTTGAAAAGTTGTTTTCCTATAATGGCATAATCCTTGCTCTGTTCTACAAGTGCACATTTCCTTGCTGAAGTGGCTCCTTCTGGGTATTCTTGGGTCTTTAAGAATTTTACCAGAGGCACGCTCCATCTCGGTGCTACTGTGGAGTAGCATAGAGTGGAGTTCTCTTCTGGATTTTGTTCTTGACAGGTTTGGCAGGCTGATACATAGTTATGTGCGTCCCTCTCCATGGTTGGCCAATATATGCCTAATCTCCTCAGGGTTTGCCATGTTCCGTTTGCATTCAAAAGAGTTTTCCATTGATTTACATGTGCTTTCTGAAGCCACATTTCCTGTTCCTCCTCTTCAACGCATCTCATTAGCATTCCACTTGAATCTTGGTGATACAAGCTTCCTGCAATGATATGAAGGTTTTTAGTCTTCCAAAGGTCTTGGGTTCGGTTTGGTGTGATCCCATCTTTAGGTCCATGTGTGAGTATAGGGATCAACTTTTCTGCCCATTGGCGACATACTTCCAGGTTAAAAAGGTACGTATCTGGCAGATCATCTGGTACTCCTATGGGTGGTTCTCCATGGGTCATTCTTGATAAGTGATCTGCTCTTATGTGGGTATTTCCTTTCTTGACTACTACCTCAAAATCAAATTCCATTAACAATAAAAACCATCATACTAGTCTTCCTGTATTGCAAGGTTTATTGACTAAGTACAGTAGGGCTTGATGATCAATGAAGAATTTGAATTTGTTTGCCAACAGGTAATGTCCGAACTTTTTCAATGCGTACACCATCCCTAGGCCTTCTCTCTCAATTGTGGTATAATTGCGCTCGGCTTGATTTAATTGTCTACTGGCATAGGCTATAGGGTGGTCTAGCTTTCCTGTATCTGCAGGTTGAGCTAAGATGCAACCAATGGCAAACTTGGAAGCATCCACATGAATGTGAAATGGCTTATTCCAGTTAGGTACTCGAAGGATTGGTGCTGAACTCAATCGATTCTTTAACTCATTAAAGGCTTTCTCACATTCTTCGGTCCAATTAAATTGAGACAAGAGTGCATAGAGAGGTCTAGCAATTATGGCATACATATGTATAAATCTTCGGTAGTATCCACAGTGTCCCATAAATGCTTGTACTTCTTTAGCAGTCTTTGATCTTGGTAAATCTAGAATTACTTTGATTTTGTCTTCATCAGTTGAAATTCCATTTTTAGAGACAATATGTCCTAATATTTTTCCTTTTCGAACCATGAAGACACATTTTTCTGGGTTGAGGCATACTCGATATTGTCGACATTTGGCAAAAATCTTTTCTAGTTCAGGGATGTGCTCTGATCGTATAGCTGAATAAGTACATAGATTGTCCACGTATACCTCCATACTCTTTCTCAGGAACTCTTTGAATACATGGCACATCAATCTTTGGAAGGTGGCTGGGGCATTAGTTAGACCAAAAGGCATGACTCTAAAGGCGTATACTCCCCATTCAGTTGCGAAAGTGGTTTTATGTTGGTCCTCAGGAGCAATGGCTACCTGATTATACACTGAAAAGCCGTCCAAAAAACTATAAACTTCCTTCCCTGCCACTCTTTCCAACAGATGATCCGTAATGGGTAATGGGTAACTATCCCTTATGGTCGTGGCATTTACTTTCTTCAGATTGATGCACACTCTTAACTTCCCATTCTTTTTCGATACAACCACCAAAGGTGATACCCATTCCGTGTGTTCGATCTCGTAAATGAATCCAGCATCTAACAACTTGTCTATCTCTTCCTTTATCTTCGCTGAGTAAACATCATTGTATGTGTATGGTCTTTGTTTGGAAGGTTTAGCTTCAGATGTCATAGGGATTCTATGAGCACATATAGATGGATCTACTCCTTTCAAGTCCTTATAGGTCCAGGCAAAGACATCCCAATATTCCCTTATGAGGCATATTAACTCTTGTTCTTCCTCCATTGAGACATCCTGTCCTATGAAACTACATCGTTCTTCTCCTTCCTCTAAGGTTACTACTGTCTTCTTGGTTTGTTCTTTATTGTCATATGCTATTCCTGCCTGTGCTTCTCTTTTAGGCATTTGAATAGCAATTTTTCTCTCTTCTACTTCATATTTTTTGAAGTGGGTTGGCACTTCAAACTGACCTTGTGGCTTGTTTTCTTCACCTTCTGGTTCTTTATCTAACTCCAGCTCTTCTTCTTGTGTAGGTTCTTGGTTGTTTTCGTTAGTTGTGACACCTATTTTTTTATTTTCATCCTCTGGTTCCATTGGTTCTTGCTCCATCTCAATGCTCTCATAGTCCTCCTTCCATTCTTTCTCTATCACTTCTCCTTCTTCAGCCTCCTGAAGGACTACCACATATAGACTCACGTCATATCCTTCCTCATCAGTACATTCATTCATAGTTATTACTTCTTCGTTCACACATACATCGAGGGTCGCTAAAATCTCCATCCAACCATGAGGTTCAAACTCTTCATCCAAAAAGACTTGAGGCATGTAAGCTGGATCTTGTACAGACCTAGCTACTCCTTGCCTTTGCTGCCATCCCTTTCTCCTATCCTCTTCCTTTTTTGCAGTTTGGCATATCCATAGGTGAGTGTCCTCGTTCATCCAAGATTGGTCACTAGAACCTATGCTGTGAATTGACTGATCGTCTTCCTCCTTATGAATTTGATTCCATTGTAAGGGGGAAACATCTTGATATGTATATGTGTGGAGATTTATTCTCGTGGTGGTTCCTTTCCTTCATCTCCCTCACTAAAATCTCCTACCTTATCCACATGGGATCTTTACTGTGTTTACTTCATCAGATATCTCTTTTTCTTCCATCTTGATCTCCAATTGACTGGTCAATTTCTCCTTCAAATGTGGTTTAACCTTCAACAGTTCTTCTAATGTTAGGTTGGCAAAACCTTTACACTATCATTTTCTTCGTTACTCGGATCAATTGGTAATTTTTCATTTGAATTCAACTCAGGTATTGAATCCTCTATTCCATCTTCCGCTTCTAGCTCTTCAAAGGGCGGTTCAATTCCTTCCACTTTCTTCCACCTGTCTTCTTGGACTCTTGCCCACAAGTCTTTAGGCCATTCCCCTTCTACTTCGGGAACAATGGATCCTTCCCTTTTATCCTCACAATAATTGCCATTCTGTGTCTTACTTGCTTCGGGTTTTTCGTGATCATTAGTGATGACGCACTCTTGGAATTCTCTTTCGGAAATTCGGGTATTGGGTAATGGCAACGCAGGTTTTTCTAAGGTCTGTTGAGCAACTTCTATTAATTTTTTGCAGATCTCCAACCTCTCTTTCTCTAGGTCACCTCTAGGATATTCTCTTTCATGTTGTTCTATGGTAGGTCCTTCTTTTATTCGTGCCTTGTATGTGATGACTAATTCTTCAGGCATGGGATCTGCTAAAACTGATCCCACCTCTTCTTTTTTATACTTTCCATTTTTATTTTCTTCTTCAAATTTCTGTTCCTCTTTTGGGTTTTGTTCGCTCTTCTCATTTTCCTTCTTCTGCAATAACTTCTTTTCTTTTATCCTATCTCTACGGTTCTTCCATCTTTGTGTTCTTTTACTTACAACACTTTTCTCAAGCTCTTTCGAGTCTTCAACTATCTGAGGTGTGGGTGTATTCACCTCTCTATCACTTTGATTGTTTTCCTCAGTTTTGTCTGGGGTCTCTCTAGCTTTGGCTCTAGTTATTGCTTTCAACGATGCAATGTATTCCTTATCGCTCCCTGATGATTCGATTACTTCTATCACATTGATTTGCACATTGGATGTAACCTTGTTGGGGTTCTTGGGGCAATCTTTGAAAAGGTGTTCCTTACCACAATCACTACACTAGCCTTCCCAGACTCGTTGTGGTGGTGGTGGGTTTGGCAATGTACATTCTCTGATATAGTGATCACCTCCACATCTATAGCATGGTCCTCTGGGCACAGGCGGCCTGTTCATGGGTCGGGGTGGTATGGTTGCTCTAGGGGCTGTGTACATTAATGACACATAGTCCTGCTCATATCCGTAGGAACTGTCTGGTACTTCCATGCCATAGGCATATGGTTCGTACAGTTGTCCATATTCTATCATAGAGCTTTCATAATTGGGATATGCTCCTTGACTATGATCGTAAGATGAGTCATATGGTTCATTACTAGTCAATGGTGTGGCTGGGACTATCGCTCTCTCTAGGTTTTCTTCAGGTTGAGCCATCTTGATTGGGACAACGTTCTGAGGATGGGGCGGTTGTTGTCCTAGTACTGGTTGTGGTTGGGTGTATCTTTGATAAGCATATGGTCGTGGCATTGGTGCCTGCTGCTGATAAGTGGGGTACCTCAATGCTTCACCTCCTTGCTCTCTCTGAGGGTATCCATAAGGTCTCATATATGGTTGTGCTGGTCTCGATTGCCTATTGTAAGGGCAATTTTCTGTATTGTGATTTGTATATTTTTGTTCTACACTGCAATATTGTAGAGGTCCTGGGACGGTGGGTCTATTATAAGCATAAGCATGTGGTGGGACTACTCCCCTAGTGCACAAGTGAGAGGGATGATCACCTCCGCACTGCATACATCTTCTAAGCATGGGCACTCTTATAGGGTTATTGGGGTGGTTCCTCTGTCCTTGAACGTTCAGTTTCTTTGCTACTAAATCGGCTATTTCCTCTACATTGTTTTTAGGGTTTGATGTGCTGCTGGCCGAATCTTCACTTTTCAAGCTACCTTGAGGTATTTTCAAATCTTCTGCTAGGTTGTCTTCTAGGTCTATACATTCCTTCATGCATTCTTGCAAAGTTTGAACTCTCTTTACATACACCAGAGATCTTAGTGATCCGTTCAATAATCCTTCCAAAAATAATGACACCATTTTATTTTGGGTAGGTCTCTCTTCCACTGGGCATCTGTCCACGTACTACTTGAATCTTCTTGCTACCAATCTCACTGATTCTGTAGGGGCTTGCTTAAAGCTATGGATCAATGATGACGAGTTGTTTTTAATTCCAGACTTAGTGAATTCCTCAATCAATTCTTGATAGACTTGCTCCATGTTCTGAAAATTATTAGGATCTAATGGTTGGAACCATGCTAACGTTGTGTCTGTCAAAGTTAGACCAAAAGATTCATATTGGATCAAAAACTCTTCCACTTGTTCGGCTCTGATTACTTGCTTAAATTCAGCTATGTGATTGTAAGGTTCACTAGAGCCATCATAGTGGTTTCTCATGCATTTGGCCACTTGAATTGGCCTTAATCTTCTTCCTGCTTCAGGCGGTCTAGGCATCACGGGGAAAATTGGTCTTCCTACGGGCATGCCTGGTCCTCTTGCTACAGGTGGTCTGACTGGGGCAGGAATTCCATGTCTTGGGTCAACAGGTGGTTGAGGTCGGTAATTAGGGTTATTTGCAGGCATTGCAAACTGCACATGTGGCCTGATCGGGATTTGTGTTTGTTGTGTTTGCCCCGACTGTTGATATGAATCATTCTGAGAAATTCCAAGTGGGTTTCGTGAAGTAGTGGCTTGGTCCCTAGGGGGAAACACTGGAATATTCTGATATTTCAACTCAGCTCTTTCTAATTCCGTTAAGGGCCAATATCTTCTCTGATTCTTATCCAAATATGTGATGATGGTGGGGAAATCAGGATCTTGTAACTCATAGATGGTGACATGATTAGGGGCAGCTTCCCATATTGAAGAATGTGCTCTAAGAAGAGGGTCCATTCCATTAATCAAGTATACATCCATTATGGAGTCATCTTGGGGAATCAGGTCTCCTCTCCAAACCCTAACAACCGTAGATCTCCCTCTAGGAGTAGTTACTTTCTCTTCATTCCCTTCTCCATTTAAGTTTGAAGCATTGTTTGCTTCCCCAAGTTCATTAATGTTTTCAGGGTGTTCCGTGACAACATACTGGATATCTCTTTTGTCCATGTAAAATCCTCCTGCATACTTGACTGCTGGCCTAGGCACTATGTAAGCCTCTGAAGCCTTCTTTAGTCTGGCCACTGATCTGTTCAGACCATCCAAGTTATATGGGTATCTCATGTTGGTTGGTGGTCACATATTCTAAAGAGGTCCGGTACTCTCCCTCAATAATTGACATCATGCCAATCATTGGTACTGTGTTCTGCATATCCTCTGAAGCCATGGGAATTTCTTCCTCTGACTCACTGGAGGTCTCCGAGTAATGTGAACAGCTACTTGGCTCGGCTACACTACCTACAGAAGAGATTACACTTCTTCAGCTTCCTAGGGTTCTTCCAGATCTCAGGTTCATCCACTTAACAGCTCTGATCAGCCCTTGCTAACCTCTATCTTCTAGATTTCTTTACTATGGGTCAGAATTCTAGAGGAATTTGGCTGGAAAAATGACTGAAAAAGAAGCTTTCAGGTCACAATACTTGACTCCAAAATTTCACGATACACGACCTTTGGCAAAAAACGATACATGATACTTCAAGAAAACAATACACGATACTTCAAGAAAATGATACACGATACTTCAAGAAAACGATACATGATACTTCAAGAAAACGATACACGATACTCCAAAAAGACGATACACGATACTTGATCTGGCACCACGATACTCGATACTTAACAGGACACGATACACGATACTCAGATAAACATGATACTTGGACAACCACGCTACACGATCTGTGACAAGTATCGCGATCAGTGAATGCACGATACACGATACTTGAATGGGCATGATACTCGATACTTCCAAAGATGATACTCGACACACGATACTTGATGAAGTATCGCGATCGAAGAACATGATACACGATATACGATCTCTGGCAAGTATCGCGATCGGTAGTCAACGATACACGATACACGATCTCTGGCAAGTATCGCGATCGATAGTCAACGATACACGATACACGATCTCTGGTAAGTATCACGATCGATAGTCAACGATGCACGATACACGATCTGAGGGAAATATCGCGATACTCAACCACAGGAGATCACGATACTTGTCAGGTATCGCGATACTCGACCGCAGGAGAAACACGATACTTGACCCTTTTTCAAATTTTTTGCTAGATTTTTTTTTTTTTGAGTTTGAATGAATACCAATGTTTTCCAGGTTCTTCTACCCTCTCCTCACTCTCTGTATCACCCAAAATACACCTTTTACACCCTGCAAGTCCTCCACGATACCTAACGCAGATCGTTTTACACTGATATCTAATTTTTGAGTGATAAAAATGATTAGCAAGTGAATGGCTCACCTTGGATGCTCTTTCCCAACTCTCCTATCACCCTCTCTTGCTCCACGCAACTCCCAATTGCCTTGTTTATCAGACGCGATACCCGACTGGAACTCCTCACGATACTTATTCAAAAAAACAAGTAACTTACAAAATGACACTTTTTGGGCTTTTATACTTGGAATTTTCCTACTCACTGAAAATAAAACAACACTACCAGGATGAAAGCTACTCTAACTACCTATCCTACTCCCTTACTCCTCCTACTCTACTCATTCCACTCACTGCCCTAGACTAACGACTCACTACACACATTCCAAGAATGAGAAGTAGTAAGTGCGGCTGAAAATGACTTACCAAAGAAGAGAAAATCACCACTTCTCCTCTCGCTTCAATGCAAAAAGCTACTTACCATCACACGAATGCCTCGGTTTGATTCGACACTCCCCGGCAACGGCGCCAAAAAACATGTTGACCTAAGCACCAACTTAGGGACTTGTGGAGAAAGAGACTATACCTCAATCCCCCTCAAGTGCATATAGTGGGGATTCACGCTTTAATTATCAATCCGATGAGTATACAAACCTAGTCGAGTGTATGAGGACAAGCATTCAAATGATGATCAATGCAAATGAACTACTCAAAGAGTGCAAACAAGGTAAAGACTGATCCAAACAAGCTTCAACTGTCAGTTATGATGTCACGATACTTGGTGCAGCAGCCAACAGTAAATCGAGTTTTTCTCTCAGCTCCAAACTCCAAATATAGCATATAGAATATGCGTTTCGAAGCTCTTGAGAAGACGCATTCAATGGAAGTAATTTCACTCAATTCTGACACTCCTACTTCAAGTTATGAGCAAAATACTGAGTCATGGGGCTTCAGCACTTCCTACACTTCGCACACACCTTAACAACAGCAAACAAACACTTTCATGGATAGACAACACTTACTAACACTCTTTCCAAGCAATACACATGCACACAAGCTCACAAAGAAGAAGATACACAGAGGAGAAGACACAAATTCGAATTTCTGTGCTCTTGATTCTCACAATGGCAAAAAGTCTTTACAAAGAGTCACAAATTGACTTATATACTTGTGCCCTAAAAATGGTCCTTTCACACAAGAGACCGGCACTTTATTCACTAAAAGACTAATTTCCTACTAATTTACATGGGTAATCTTTTAATCTTCTGTGGGGATGCATCTAGAGGACTCCTCTAGTGCATTTACAACGGAAAATATATTACAAGAATGGTTATAATACAAAAATAAGGTGTCCAAATTGGAAAAATTTTGGGGCCCGTCTTTTTCTGTGCCTTGTGCTCTCTTTAGCTCTGCAACACACTATCTGATGTGAATTTCAGCTTATATACCCATTTACATGGTAAAGCTTTCTTGCCCTTTGGCAAAGGTACTAAGTTCCAAGTACCATTCTTGTGAATAGAATCCAACTCACTCTTCATGGCACGCTCCCACTTGACATGATCCTCTGTCTGCATAGCCTCTTTGTAGCAAGAAGGCTCACTGGCATCTGTTAGCATAACAAAATCTAAACCTGGAACATATCTATCAGGTGGATGTGAGACACGTGTAGAACGTCTCAATGGTTGTTGAACAGGAACATGTGCAGACTGATCTGAATGGGCATTCTCTTGAACATCCCTATGTGCAGCATTTTTATGCATGCTAACCGGAGCACTAGTATCCTCAAACACCACTCTTCTCACTTCAACCTCCTTAATGGGCTGTTTATGCATCTTAGACTCATTAAAAATGGACCTCACTACTTTTGATCACTGACCGTAATTCAGGATCCCATAAGCGATATCCAAATTGTCCTTCTCGACCATATCCAAGAAAAATGCATTTCTTTGACTTATGGTCCAACTTTTGTCTTGGGTATATGAACATATGCTTCACACCCAAAAACTCGAAGATGATCATAATATGGTGGTTTCCCTGTCCATAACTTGTGCCACTTTCAGACCTTTGGCAGTACTAGGTGAAAGGTTAATCACATGAACAGCAGTCAACACTGCTTCTGCCCAAAAACCTTGTGAGAGGTTTGCATGATGCAACATAGAGACTACTCTATCTTGAATAGTTCTATTCATCCTCTCAGCTACACCATTCTGTACTTGGGTATAAGGAGCTATAAACTCTCTACGAATCCCTCTAGACTGACAAAAAAGGTTGAATTCATGTGAGGTATACTCACCCCCATTATTTGAACATAAAGCCTTAAGCTTAGTTCCTTTTTCAGTCTCAACTGAAGCAAGCCATTTTCTGAAAGTAGGGAATACATCATCCTTTGATTTGATAGGATATACCCAGACTTTTCTAGTAGCATCATCTATGAAAGTGACAAAGTAAAGAGAACCACCTAAGGACCTAGTGGGCATAGGACCACACACATCTGTATGAACGAGATCTAAAGGCTGAATTGAAGAGTCAATGTGCGTTCTATGCACATTTCTGGTTTGCTTTCCATATTGACAATGCTCACAAAATGAAAAATCAGAGAAAGATAACACAGGTAAGTAGCCAGAACAAGAAAGATTTTCCATTCCACTACGAGATATATGGCCCAAACGACCATGCCAAATACAAGCCATAAGCTGTTCAGTAACAGCTAACAAGTGTTCTTTCTGTGATACAAATAAAGGATAAAGTGAGCCAACTTTGCTTACTTTTGCAATAACCATATTGCCCTTTGATATACGAAAGGACTGAGCATAGAAGACCACCTTGTAACCAAGGTCATCAAGTTGACCAACTAACATCAAACTGTGTGATAACTGAGGTACATGGCGTACATTATGCATATTGAATTTTGAACCATCAATGAACTGCACAACCACATCTCCAATCCCCACAACATCACACTGGTAAGAGTCACCAAGTCTCACGGTACCAAGAGACTTTGCTTCATAATTAGAGAATCATTGTCTATGTGGTGTCACATGGAAGAAGCACCAGAATCTAGCAGCCAGGTGTGGGAAAGAGAATCAACTGTAAGTGTCTCAGATGGCACAGTACTATCAAGTGTCAACACATCAACATCATCAGAAATAGCATTAATTTCTTCAATCTTCACAGTCGAAGTAGATGGTGCAGGTAACTGTTTAACATGCCCATCAACATTCTGTCCTTTACCTTTAGCATTCTTTAATGCATAATAGGGCCTATCATTTTTCATGAATTAATATTTCCCAAATAGTGATTTTAGTCACTCCACACCATTGTAAATATCATTTTTTATTATTCCTACTCCATTCGGTACAAGCCGAGGAGTCCTCGAGCTTGAGGAGTATTAGTAGCATTTACGTACCAATTTTCATAATTTTCAGAGCTCGTTTGAGCCTCCAAAATAGCCTTAGAACCTAATTTTTAACTACGCCGGACACTAGGTCTGAACATGACCAAAGCTAGTCAAAAACTATAAATAGAGCTAGAGAGCTCATTTTTGGGGGTAGCTTGTTGTATAATTGAGCTTGTATGAGAACTCTTGAGTAATCTAAAGAACTCCATTGTCTCTCTCTTTGTTCTTGCCTTGTGTGCACGTGTGTGTGTATGTGTGTGCATGTTTGTGTGCTTCTCACTCACACACTTGTGCCATCACTTGTTCGAAGTCTTCATACCATCCTCACGTCTTCCCAGATTGACATTAAAGGAGGTGCTATTCATCACTGAGCTACACCAAATTTTGGCATCGTTGCCGGGGATCGAGCTTTGAGGACGAGCGTGTGATGGTAAGACGTAGAGTTGTGACATTAGCATTGTAGGTAATTTCTTCATTTTTCCTTATTTTCCTCTTTCTTACTTCACCATCATCCTCACCATCTCCCACCTCCATCTCCATCGTCACAAAAATTTTAGTTTTTTTTATCATATCTCCTTCCCCCTTTCATTTCCCTCATTTCACTTGTGAGAGAGAGCAAGAGAACGATTTGTGTGTGCTATTTTTGCATGTTTTTTGAGTTTCCTTGCAGGTCTTGGCTGTCTCATCGTCTCCAGCAGGCTGCCCAGGTACGGAAACAGTTTACACAGTCCCCGGGGCGTTGACCTCTGTCAATTGCGATTGACAGAAAAATCGCTCCTTTGGTAAAACAAAGTGCACCACTATGACACACATGTTGAGCACATTCCAAATCACTTTTCAAAACTAAAATTTTTTTTGTTTTTCTGTCAATCACGACCGACACTGTCGATCGCGATCGATAGCCACGATTGACAGAGATGACCGACAAACCCTGTCAATCGTGATTGACACCATCGATCACGATCGACAACCACAACTGACACCTTTGTCAGTCACGATCGACACCATCGATCGCGACTGACTGAATTTTGATGATTGACACATAAACTCGCGTGTCCACGTGTCCATCGCGATGGACAGACCCACGATCGACTGAAATTATGTCGGAATTCATGCAAAAAGTGTTGATCGCAATTGACACCATCAATCATGACTGACAGACTCCACGATCGACTCTATCGATCACGATTGACACCGTCAATCGCGACTGACGTGTCGATCGTAACTAACAGGCCCCGACGGACACCTCTGTCAATCACGATTGACAGACCTGTCAATTGTGATTGACAGCCATTTTTGACCAAAATTTTAGGGTTGTTATTTGAAGATTTTGGGCTAATTTTGGACATGAATATTGGGCTATAGGGCACATAGGGAGGCCATAAGCAAATAGTTTGAGAAGACCTTGTTTGCCTCTTAACCTGTTTGAAGCCTATTTTAACCCTAGAAGCCTGAACAGTCATAACTTCCTCATACGAAATCCGTTCGGGGTGATCTTAGGCTCATTGGAAAGCTCGTGGGGAGCACTACAAAAACTTCCCTGATTACGATAAAAATAATACGTGGATTATTAGATAGGGTATTTTGAAGTAGACCACACCCTTGGGCAAGAAACTAAGGGATCTCTAGAATTGTTTTCCATAAAGGCAAAGGGCAATTTGGTCTGGGAGTTACATGAATGAAAGTGATTTGTTATGTCATTTGAATTTAAGTCTTGAGCTAACTTTGGGACTTTTACAGGTCCATTGAGAGTACTAGAGAGCATCCAAAGCAAGGGCATTCTGCACGCTTGAGAACGGGGCTTGAGCACCAGAGAGCAAGGGATCAGCAAGTAAGGTTGGAATATTCCCAACTCCCTCTATCAATTCGTAGCTTAAGCTAAGTGCGGGTTGTGCTAGAAGTAAGTCACGGTGTCGATAGGCACCTATCAAGTTGAAGACTACCTAAATAGTCAAGTTCAAGCTGAAATATAATCTCTATGCAATCGATAACTTTAAAGGCAAAGAACTTTACGTGAAACGATCAACTTAAAGTGCGGAAAAACACTCAAATATTCCTGATGACATGATATGAGACAAGATCATAAACACGATAATCAACTAAAAAAAGGAACCAAGTAACTGTTACAAAAGAACCCAGCAATGAGGTTGTACTTGGGAAAATTGGGGCTAGTCAATTAGGCATATGAACCTTAGATCAGGACCTAGGGAGAGATAGACAAAGTCTTAGGTCTTCAGAGGCTAGTGTCAATCATACTGCTAGGTCTTGGGCCCAACAGTTGAGCAATTATTCCCACTACCCTAGCTCTGAAACTAGTGAATCAGAGATGTCTCAAGGTATGGAGCGACCCATAGGAAGTTCATGTGTGCCAATATTTACAAAGGGTAGAAGGCCCTTACAGGACGCAACTCGAATACCTTAGGACCAACCGATTACGTGCTTGCATCTATGAGGACAGCCTAGGAAGATCCGTGGTCTAGATTAAAAACCCAGACCAACCAATTGGACTCGAACATCCAACAGTCAAGTTTGAAAATGGTGCATACCTAGACAAAGAAGGAACCATATACGTAGTCACCAGTCACCCAGATAGGACAGATGAATTTGGGAATGTGATCTTAGAGATGGACATAGGTGACCTAGAGCAAGAGAACTTAGGTGGAGAGCCTAAAACCCCTCGAGGCAAATCAGTTCTCACTAGAATCATCACACCAGAGTGGGTTACCCAGGACAATAAGAGCATAGATCTGCTCTTAAACCGAGAGACTGACAAAGCCTTTTGGAGGTATAAGCTTGATCAGCCGAATGAGGTCAGAACGCTCACAATCTATGAGTTCAAAGATCCTGATAGCCCAGGCAAAGTGACCTATTTAGACAATACTTCAGAGAGGATCTTTGTGGTCACAGAGCATGGTAGGCATGCCTACACTTGGAAGGGTGAATTTATTTTTTCCCAACCAAGATCTAATGTCTCTTATGGGCACCAAGGAGCTGGAACATCCCAAGCTCATGGAGCTCATAGAGACAGAAGTAGAGATAGACCAGAAGTAAGCTTTACCAACCCCTTGGGAAGAGAAAGGATGAGAACAGAGACAGATAGAGAAGAAACTGAGAGACCTAGAGCCCCAAGAAACCAAAGAAATGTTGATGATTTTTCTTTGCCAAGGCCTAGGGAACACACTAGAACCTTGAGGCCAACCCAGCTAGTTAAGTCCATGAAGAACTACTTCGATGGCACTGGAGACCCCCACGATCATGTGGCCGAGTTTAGGCAAGTCTTGAGAGCTGAACAAGTTGAGGACCTATCACGCAATATAATGCCTTTGTCTAACCGTTAGGAACACCGCCCTTACATGGTTTCAACCACTAAATGAGAGACAGTTCAGGAACATAGACCAACTTCTAGAGGCCTTCATTACTGAATTCTCTAAGAGTGGCATAATGCATAATACTTCCTCACTGATTCATAGCTTCAAGTAGACCCCCCAAGAGACAGTTAGACTTGCAGGAAGAAGGCTTAGGCAATACCTAGAGAGATGCCCTGTTCCAGAGTTACCCACGCCAGCCAAACAAGTGGCTTTATTTTTGGATGGACTGCTAAGTACCAAATTGAGATCATATGTGTACTTGAAGGACCCTACGACCCTAGAAGAGTGTGTACATATGTGCATCGACATTGAGGATAACCTAGGGGAGGAATTGGAACTTTCAAAAATCTACAAAGATTCAGATAGTTCTACTAGCCTAAATTCTACGCAATCCACATCTATTGAGGAACTTGGAGAAAAGATAGTTCAAAAACCAGGTGTCTCCAGCAAACAAATACCAAGATTTGCACTAGTGGAGCAATGTTATACTTGTGGTGGTGACCATATGGTGAATGTATGTCCCATTATGGCTCAACCCCAAGTGAATCCTAGTAGCCAGTACTGCACCATAGAACGGAGATACACTAATCACACCGCACAAGATTGCCCATACAATAAGCAAGCAGTTAGGCAAACCTACCCTCGGCCATATCCACACAAGGAAGATACCCGAACCAGTACCCACCTCAACAATATGGCACACCAGAACAACTCTACCAAACCCAGCAAAGGCCTCAGCCTATGTTAGCTCAGCAACCTCCTACCCCAACCAATGTGATTCCCGTAAAGTATACAGCTGCAGAAGAGAACCTGAATAGAGCCATAGTGCCAGTGACACCACTACTTTCAGAAAGTGACCCGAATGATCATAGTTTTGACTCTACTCACATGCATAGTCCACAGACTTACTACATGCAGTCACCTGAGCATAATGAGTCATATTACTCTAAAGATCCGAGTGAACCTAGTTGGGATTCAGAGTATGCAAATGTCATGTACACAAATCCCAACCCTAGGCCTCAACCTAGGCAGGTAAGACCTCCATTTCCTAGAGGACCGTGTTACTGATGTCAGGGAGATCACCTCATTCGTGATTGCCCCATGCCTGCACCTACACAACCCCAGTCAGTGACAATCTAGGGCTTTTGTCAAGATTGCAGAAATGAGCATCTCTTACGAGATTGCCCAAAGAATCCCAATAATATGCCAAAAATCACTCCTATTAACGTTATTAGGTTAGTTGTAGACTCTACAGGGAGTGTGACTTCCACTGCACCAGTACAAGTGGTCACTAGAGCTCAAGCTTTGCAGGCCAGGAAAAAAGTTCTGAGGTTAGTGAAACTCAGAGCATAACCAAGAAGAGGACTAGAGCTTGGAGAGATAGCCGCGAAAGAATGAAAAGGCAATGGGCAAAGAAAATGAGCAAACTTGAGGAAATCCTAAGAGAAACGAGAGCCAAGATAACTGAACTCACATCTCAAACTCACTCTCACACGACTCCGCCACCACCAATTCCATCTTCCTCCAACCCACCTCACTCAATCCCACCACCCCCTAGAGTAGGATCAGTCCTAGCAGATCCCACTCCCGAGGACCTAAACATGATGCTTAAAGCATATCAAGCCAGAATCCAAGAAGGGCCAAACATAACCGATCATGAAAAGTGTTACCCTAGAGCGGAACTAGAGCTTGAATGAACTAAAATTTGTGCTAAGATGGTGGAATTGGCTCAAACCATGTTTGAAGCCAGTCTCCTCTTTAACTTCTCTAGTTCAGCTAAGACACAGTTACACTTTGATGGATTGTTAGAAAGATTGGAGAGTCTAATTGCACAATCAGAAAAGGACCCCGCCTCTCAAGGTAAGGACAAGGCAAGTGAAAGGATAAGCCTTCTTGCCCAGGAAGCTTATGTGCCTAACTCCACAGAACCAGACACATCTTCTTCTATGAATCGGTACTCATCCGAATTCCTACGAGAGATTCAAGAAGAGAAATGGGCTAAAGAAAGTGAAGTTCCTCCTCGCATTGAACTTGTGGATGACGCGCATGATCAATTCCCACAAGACATTCCTTCTATTTATGGAGAGAGGAGACTACCCAATCTCATGAGAGATTAGACTTCGAGTCTAACTCAGGCCCATGGGAAGTGACTTTGCTCGCATGAGAGCACCCACGGTCATGGTAAGAAACGAAGACTCAGTCATACCTAGGAACACAGAGGTTGTAAAGAACACTAAAGTGTAGTGCAATCTCACTTTAGAAGAGTTACTCACGGTTAGGCCAGAACTGTGGAAACATCTAGCCAATCAAGTGCTGGCAGCAAAACCTCGTTCCCAGGTAGGATCTCAACGCATAGTGCCAGAAATACCCTTGGACAAGATAGGAGACATGAGTGAATGCAAAGAAGGGAACACCTATCTTCCCATTACCCATCAGGGGTACACAACCAAGGCAATTTTGGACTCAGGTGCAGGAGTTGCAATTGCTACCACTTCCCTATGGAAGCGTTGGGGCAAGCCCGCACTCAGGCCAACGAGAATGAAATTGCAAGTGGCCGATGGTCACATTGAAAGACCCTTAGGACTGCTAGAAGGAATCACTCTCACTAAGTGTGGTGTTGAGTTCGAGCATACTTTTGCTATATGTGACTTTAGCAAAAATCAAGCCTATGAGATGATTTTGGGAAGACCATTTATGCGACAGTTGCAAGTGGTATAGGATTCGGGAACCAATTCCTTCTACTTGCAACACTTAGGTGTCACGACCAAAGTTAATCTCAAGGACTAATCTCATAGAGATGTCCCTCCCATCCAATGGAATCCCATCCATAGAGCCAAAGATGATACTGAGTCAATGCATTCCATAGGTTCAGGACCCTCATGGATGCATGACGACACCCACTTATGGATGTGTAAAGTAGCAGTAGTAGAAGAGAAGAGAGAAAAAGCCAAAGAGGTAGGTGCGAAGGAAACCCATAGATCGATTCAAGTCTCAGCCTATGCACCTGTAGTATTTCCTGACGAAGAATTTGAACCTCATGGCTGGGCGGAAATTTTAGCAACAATGGATGTAGCCATCAATGAAGAACAATGGACACCCCACTGTGATCAGGATGGCTATGACATTTCAGTCTTCTCCATAGAGCCAATCATGGGAGATTTGGTTTTAGAAGAATGTGATCCTAGCCCTGATGCATTTGAGGATGCAAGTGACTCCGATCTAGAGTCAATCATTATGGACCCACCTTTTGCATTAGATGAAGAATACTTCTATGAAGTAGAAGTTCACCCTCAGAGACATGAAGAGCTCACAAATGATGTAAGGTTAACCACGCAAGTGACCCCCAAGAGTGAAGGCAAGAACAGGAAGAAGAGAGAAGTCATACAAGAAGAGGAAGAATCTTTGAAAGAAACCACCAAGAAAATAGTTGTAGCCATAGAGGAAGGAGAAGAAAGATGCACCTACGTAGGACATGACTTGACGGAAGAAGAAGAGCAAGAGTTGATAGCCTTGTTGAGAGAATACAGAGATGTATTTGCTTGGAGCTACAAGGACTTGAAAGGTGTAGATCCTGATATATGCTCACACACAATTCCCATGACCACAGATGCCAAACCCTCAAAGCAAAAGCCATACACATATAATGATAACTATGCTGCTAAGATTAAAGAGGAGATAGATAGACTGGTAGAAGCTAGATTTATATATGAAATTGAACACACTGAGTGGGTATCCCCCATTGTAGTGGTGCCCAAGAAGAATGGAAAGCTACGTGTGTGCATTAACTTGAAGAAGGTTAATGCAGCCACAATTCGAGATAATTACCTGCTTCCTATCACTGAACATCTCTTAGAAAGAGTGGCAGGCAAGGAAGTGTACAACTTCCTTGATGGATTTTCTGGCTACAATCAAGTGGCCATAGCTACAGAGTGGGGCATATTCGCCTTTAGGGTAATGTCATTTGGTCTCACCAATGCACCCGCTACCTTTTAGAGACTAATATGTCATGTATTTAAAGAGTTCTTGAGGAAGAATTTGGAAGTCTACGTTGATGATCTTTGTGCTCATTCCAACATTAGACAGACACATATACCTGAACTCAGGCAAATCTTTGACAAATGTAGAGAATATCAAGTCTGCATGAACCCAGAAAAGTGTGTTTTCATGGTCAGGCAAGGCAAGATTCTAGGACACATAGTGTCAAAGAATGGCATATCCACGGATGAGGAGAAAGTGAGAGCTATTGCAAAACTACCTAGGCCAAAGAACGTCAAGGAAGTACAAGCTTTCATGGGGCATTGTGGATATTATCGGTGTTTTATACACATGTATGCCATCATAGGAAAGCCTCCGTACAGACTTTTGACCAATTTTGAGTGGACTGATGAATGTAAAAACTCCTTCAATGAGCTCAAGAGAAGATTGTGTTCAGCACCAATCTTAACCACACCAGATTGGAATAAGCCCTTTCATGTTCACGTGGATGCATCCAATTATGCTATTGGATGTGTACTCGCACAACCTACTGGTGAAGGTAATATGGATCTTCCAATTGCCTATGCTAGTAGACAATTGAATGTAGCTGAACAAAACTATACCACCACTGAACGAGAAGGATTAGGCATGGTATATGTAGTTAAAAAGTTTAGACACTATTTGCTTGCAAATAAGTTTAAATTTTTTACTGATCATCAAGCACTGCTTTACTTGGTAAACAAGCCATGCAATACAGGTAGATTAGTAAGATGGTTTCTCTTGCTAATGGAATACGACTTTGAGGTTGTGGTGACGAAAGGCAAGACTCATTTGAGAGCAGATCATCTCTCTAGGCTCACATCCGGAGAGGCCCTGCAAGGAGTATCAGATGATCTTCCTGATGCTTACTTGTTTAATTTGGAAGTTATTTCGATGCACATGTGAAGGATAAGGGCTTGAAGGCAGGAGACCTAGTCCTAGTCTACACTTTGAAGCAACATGCACGGAAATTAGAGAAGAGAGGCTATGGACCCATGATTATCAATAGGATCTCCACAAGTGGAACAGTTCAATTAGCCACTCTAGAAGGCGACATCCTACCAAGTTACATTAGTGGATGCAGAGTCAAACTATATCAAGAACCCCTCACTGAGGAAATGCTCAATCGACTCAACACTAACAAGAAACGTAAAGAAGAGGAAAAGCGAATTCGAGAAGAAGCATAGGCAGAAGCATTGGAACGCATCCGAAGAATGAAATTGAGAAGACAGGGTAGAGATCAGCCTAGGACAGATGCCTATGTAGATCCAGGATATCATATGGCTATGTGCAAAGTCTCAGGTGTAAGTTCCAATCAAATAATTGATCGACGTCCTTCAGTAACCTTAGAGGTAGGACAAGGAAATAGTGCACGAATTGTACGAGAATTGATTGACTCAGGTGCAACCACTAGTGCTATTAAACTTTCTTACTGTCAAGAATTGAACTTAAGTGTCAATCCTATAGAAGCATATCTTATAGGATTGGGAGGTGTGGAAACCCCTTGCATGGGTGAGGTGGAGCTTCCTCTCTCCATTTAAGATGTTCTCTTAACAGTTAAAGTGCTAGTGTGTCAAGACGAGGATCTCACTGAGCCTCTTGTCTTGGGTCAAGACTGGATCTATAATCATGCAGTCAACCTAAACCTAAGGAGTGGACTTCTTCAGGTCTGGGTAAATCAGAACCGCATTACACTTGAGTTAGAAAATGAAGCACTCAAGGAACTAGGAAAGGCACAAACTCTTGGTCCTTCCAGGAATACACATGAAGATGATGATGCTATTCTTGTCCAAAACTATGTGATCCAGAGGGATGATTGCCTCAACAAAGAAGTCAGGGATATGATGGAACTCCCTTCTTTTCCAAAGGCCATAGGGATGCAGCAACCAAAGGCTGATCAAATGCAGAAGAAGCAGATGACCTATGCTCAAAGCCAAAAGAAAGTACAAAGCACGGTGTCTCAACCACCAAAACAAGTTTGGGTGCGAAAAGGCAAGCAGCCTATTGCAGTCAAGCCACAACCATTGGCTCAACTTCCTATTAGTGATCAACAACAAGACACTAATAAGAAGTCTTTCAAAATTTCTTCTACGAAAGCAGAGTCTCTCTGGGTACCCAAGAAGTCAATGAAGGCTGACCCACAATCAAGAAAAATTTGGGTGCCTAAGGCTTGCTTGCGGGCTCAAATAGCCACACACAGACCACATCATACACAACATGGTTCGCTCACACGAACAGCTGAGTCCCACCCATATTCAACACACCCAAACACATATTTGTCCCGGAGCACGAGCAAAATCACTTGTAAATGGGTCCCTAAAAAGCCTCATTTACAAGCAGACATTCTTATGAAGCCCACCAGAATCTACACAAAATCAACAAAGAAAGCCACCCACTGTGTTTGGCAGCCCAAACCTTGTAATAAACCACCTGATCCCATTATAAAGCCACCTCCACTTACTAACTGTGTCCACACTGCACCGGACCATCCCAATTAGCACATAGGAACCCTGCATCTGCTAACCACACTTCACACTCACAACCACATGAGCACTAACTAACTGACTAACATCATGTTAATGTTGTAACGGGGACACATGACCGCTTTGTGTCCATTTGCAATGTTAACATTCATTTGTATATTCTCACAAAATCGGCGACCAATTTCCTCAATATGGCTGAGGCTATAGGAACGAACTCCCAGGCAGGCACCAGTCCTCAGATAGTGGATATTGAAAGTCTCCCTATTGAGGAGGAGTGGAAGGAAAGACCACAGGCGTTGAGGGCATTACATGCCATACCTATTCAAAATCCCCCCCAAGGGCACACATCGCCAGTAAGCAAGACCTCCCATTGGTTCAGTGAAGTGGAAGGACCCCTTGGAGAAGGTACCTATTTGTGGGAGGCTGAGATAGAGTTCAACGGACGTTGGGGCTGGTATCACTTCTTTACACACAAGTTTGAGAGGCTTCAAAATAGTGAAGGGTTGCAACCAATATGGAAGAAGGCTGGATTATATGATTACTTCAAAGCGCAGTTACCCAAGCCGGACTTCCTAAGGTGTTCATACTTGATTAGCACCCTCACTCCCAGTAAAGAGAAAAAGGGATATAGCACCTTTGTACTATCGTCTCTTACAAGAGGTAGTGAACTGAAGTGCTTCAAATTGACGAACAATTTGGTAAGGGAAGCTCTAGAAATGAAAGGTATGCACATCCCCACAGAGAAAGAGACAATGATCCCAAACAACATGAAGAATAGGAACTTGACTAAACTAAAGGATATGGTGGCAATGACACCAACTATTGCCATTCACCTCCGAATGTGCATGTAACACTTCACATTCCCTGCTCAAGAAAGATTCACGATGCCACCCAAGAAGATTTGGTTCAGATTATACTTAGCAAATGCCTTCAATCTAACAATCAACATGCCGTATTGGATCATTGACCAAATACATCTGGCACATCAACATTGGTACAAGAAGCAAAAGTCAGTGCTCTATGGATGTTGTGCACTTACAAGAATCTTTTATCGGTGCTTGGCATACGATGTGCCAATTCAAAGGGCACTTGTTTGGACTAGGGTGCAAGAATTTCAACGAAGACTATCAGCCGCAGGGCCTCCATCCAAGAAAATGACGGGAGCTATTCAGATGCCCTGTGCACAGGCCTGAGGTGCTACAGTGACACCGGACACAACTCCACAACTCCCAAGGCGAGTGCAACCCTTCACAATCAGATTACCAAGGCACAGTGCGGAAGGACCTAATCTGGTGTTCCCACTGATACCCACTGATTTAGAGTTCCCTCATGGCTTCACGCTAGAGGATCTAATTGATGAAGAGGTAGCAAGAATAATTAATGCAACGAATTTGGAAGTTGAAGCAGAGCAAGTAAGTGGGCAACAAACTGTCACGGATCAACCCCATCCAACCCAACCAGAAGTCATCGAAGTAGATGAAGATGAGGAGGAGACTGCGGGAGAGGAACAAGATGATGAACAGGAAGGACCATCCGACAAAGGGGAGCAAGAATATGAGCAACTCATTCTACCTGAACTTGCAGGAGCCCTAGCCTATACGAAGCAACTAAAAAGACTTTATGATATTATAAACCTGGTTCAGGAACAACACCGACTGTCTCTGGAAGCAGGAAAGGCTTTGATGAACCAGATACTTGAAGATGAAGCTGTGGACGATCAATACAGGGCTACCCTCGATATGCTCGTTGATGCACTAGGAGTACCAGAGACTGTGCACACTGCCCTTGCACATTCACAGAGATTTGAGCGATGACACGAGAGACGTCCCCCCAAACCAGGGAAGCAGATAAATATCTTGGTAACAGAACCACATGGCACCACCTCCACAACCACTGGCACAGTGCACTCCATTCAACACACTGACCAAGCCCACACCTCAAGTGCACCCCCATCACCACCCTTACCACCCTCCCCTCCAACTCCACCACCATCACCTCCTACCACCACTGTCACCACCACCGTCATAGCCACAGGCTCCACTTCCCATAGTGAAACACAAACTGTGAGTCAACCTTCACAATCTGCACAACCTGACACCACCCCTATTGTAAATGGCACCACTGACATTGTAACTCTAACAGTAGTCACTGAAAACCCCATCCCCCCTGTCACACTTCTTGGTCGTTCATATGCACAACTGCACACACCACTATACACCTTCACGACCATCACCACACCTACCATTCCCATGTACACAATAACTCCCACGACCGCATCCACATATGACTTCATGGACATATCACCCACTTCCGCACCTCTCCCTCCCCCCATATTCCCACAATCTCCCATTCCCCCACCACCCACTTCACCAGTCTCAAGCACAACATACACACTCCCTTTCCCTTTTCCCTACCCTCCTGCATTCAACACCTTCCCAGCATCCACTCCTATCAATAATGTATTCAACACTTTGTATCAATGTATGTCCCAATTACAACACCATTACCAACATTTAGATGCTCAACATACGACCCTGTTCAGAACCCATGAAATGCTACAAGAAAGATTCATCAACTTGGAGAAGGACAAGAGGCTATTACAATAGCAGTATGACACCTTGCAGGCACAACATGATCAGGGTAAGCAAACAGAGGACGGAATGGACACATTTGAGATTGAAGCTCTTGAATGGATGCAAAAATTAGAAAAGGTTGGTCCAACCCATGAAGACCGAGTTGCAGTGCAGATACAGTCTATGTCACGACTTGAAGACGTGGTCATCAAATCGGAATACTTCAAAAACTGAGATAAAGCAGCGCACAACCAAAGAACCAACCTCGGCGACACAATTTGCACCAGATGACATCCCTGAAAGTGCGATGCACGGTAACATATTTCAACCTACATGGAGGATATGCCTACTAGAAACATACCTCGAGATGGTGCGTACTTGGAATAATATGCCCTTATACATCAAGTATAACCCTTGCTACTGCCCTGTCTTTCGACAAAGATCATGGCCCGAGTACACCAAAATAGTTTTGACAGTTAAAGGATGTGAAAAATGGCTAAACTATGTATAGTTGGCACCACCTCGCGGCCAACCCATGATCGCATACATGATTTCCACCATTCGACATTGGGGAATCAGATTCAAGAATGTACTAGACATCATGGCACAGATGTGCCTCAAAATATTTGAGCTAATGCTGGTTACATTCCGGACCTTTAAAAATGTCAAAGAACCTCACCTTTTGGCTCTCGGATTCAATGAAGGTAACCAAGATATTGTCTATGATATGAGCGCCACACCATCCATCAATGTTGTATATGCATGGCATGCTCGTATCAAGTATCTCCCAGCATGCTTCAAACAAACGTTTGAAGAAATGTTTATCACAGGGTTCTGGGAATATCATTCAGAGATATTCATACCCAGACCATCTCATCTATTATAATTATTTGCAGTAGAACAGGCTCTACAGTTAGAGAAGCTATGCATGCCACATCCGGAGGTACCTGGGCCAGTAGACTGGGATGCACTACTCATTGATTTGGCCAAAGGACTGAGGTTAGCAGAACATCACCTAGCGACAGATGTTGTGGAATACTACATCCAACGGTTTGCGCAACAAGGGTCTGTCAGAGACGACAGACGCGAGAGAGGGGGGAGTGTTGGCAGTGGTCAGGGTAGTCAAGGACTTACGAGACAAGGAAGCCAACGAGAAGGGCCAAGTAGGCAAAGCAATCAACGGAGACCTGGCAAATAGGCCTATCATTTTTCATGAATTAATATTTCCCAAATAGTGATTTTAGTCACTCCACACCTTTGTAAATATCATTTTTTATTATTCCTACTCCATTTTGTACAAGCCGAGGAGTCCTCGAGCTTGAGGAGTATTAGTAGTATTTACGTACCAATTTTCATAATTTTCAGAGCTCGTTTGAGCCTCCAAAATAGCCTTAGAACCTAATTTTTAACTAGGCCGGACACTAGGTCTGGACAGGACCAAAGCTAGTCAAAAACTATAAATAGAGCTAGAGAGCTCATTTTTGGGGGTAGCTTATTGTAGAATTGAACCTGTATGAGAACTCTTGAGTAATCTAAAGAACTCCATTGTCTCTCTCTTTGTTCTTGCCTTGTGTGCGTGTGTGTGTGTATGTGTGTGCATGTTTGTGTGCTTCTCACCCACACACTTGTGCCATCACTTGTTCGAGGTCTTCATACCATCCTCACGTCTTCCCGGATTGACATTAAAGGAGGTGCTACTCATCATTGAGCTACACTAATGCATACGTCGGAGAACCAAAACACGTGGATGAGCAACGAATGGCTTACAACCATGCCAAGCCTCATATGGAGTGATAGACTATAGTGCTTTAGTGGGACACCTATTAAGTACATATGTTGCACACATGACAGCCTCAAGCTAGAAACTATGTGGCAAAGCTTGACTCTTGACCATACATCTCACCATTTCCATGAGTGTCCTATTCTTTCGTTCAGCAACTCCATTCTATTGAGGTGTATACAACATTCTACACTGATGTTTTATCCCACGTTCAACCAGAAATGCATTAAAGTTAGAAGACATATATGCCCCCTCGATCAAACCGAAGCATGCCCATTTTACATGCTGACAGATTTTTAGCCAAAACCAAAAAACTGTTTGAAGCACATAAACACTTTCGACTTTGCTTTCAATGGATATACCCATGCATGCCCGGAAAAATCATCGATGAAAGTCACGAAGTAAAGACAGTTTCTAAAAGAGGCTGTCTGCATAGGACCAAAGACATCACTGTGAACAAGCTGCAATTGTTGAGTAGCTCAAAACGAACCATCTTTTGGGAACAAAGAACGTTGTATTTTGCCCACAATACAACCTTCACAAACATGTTGACCATGTGCCTTAAGTTTGGGAAGAGAGGACACCATTTCAAATTTCTATAGGCCTAGCAAACTAGCAAAATTTAGATGAACACAGCATGTATGCCACATCTTTGCATTTGACATAGCCTCAGAATCATGTACTACACATGTCAAATCATTCACAGATTTTTCATAGTCTATGAGCTTCTGTAGCCCACAACATAAAATGCTAGAAGCAATAATAACATCGTCATTTGACAGATCATGAACTGTCATCTGTCATCAACAAATTTTGCAACCAAGACACTCTTGGCTAAAGGTGAAACTGATAATAGATTCTTCTTGATCCTTGGCACAACTAAAGCATCTGACAATAGTCAGAATGATCTTACCAACTCCCATAATAGGATAAGAGGAGTTCTTGATGCATGTGACAGTATTCCTTGTAGGGGCAGGCTCAAGTGAAGTGAAGAAACTACGCTGCGAGGTAATATGTTTGGTTGCCCCACTATCAAAGTACCAAACATCTGAGTCTACTGCAGATATACACTATTGAGGAGAGGATGGGTCAAACCTGCAAATAGTAGTAAACGCCCATTCTTCATTCTACACTAGATTGGCAGATTCTGTTTTTGGTGTAGAGACCTGTGCAACAACCATTCTAGCCTCTTTTTTCTTGGCCTCTTTTGCAGCCAGTTTTGGACAATTCATTATGACATAATCATTTGCTTTATATTACTTGCAAAACAATTTTTGCTTTTCTATTTTCTTCTCTTCTTTGTCTTCCTTCTTCGATTGAGCAGAATTAGCAGATGTCTGCTTACTAGTAGAAGAGCTCCATTTACCTTTTCCCTTCTGACTAGCCAGGAAAGCTTGATCTACAACACCCATAATGGACCTGTTTTGCCTAGGCTAATCTTCCTGCAACAAAACAGAGACTAACTCCTCAAATGGTAAGGCCTTTGGATTGCCTTTCATTATCAAATGAAGAGTAGAGCAAAACTCTGGTATGAATCTGGAAGACCATTCAGAACAGTCTGCACGAGTGAACTGTCAGGCAAAACTTCATCAATAGAAATTAATTGTTCCTTTAAATCTTTGTCTTTATTAATCACCTTCATTCATATGCTCACTCTCCAACTGTTTTCAAAGGTAAGCAACACAAGCCTCATTCCTATCCTGGTACAATGTGGTAAGTGTATCGCAAGCATCCTTAGCTATTCTACAAGAGCGAGTATGAGGAATAATGGCACGTTTGACAGGCAAGGCTATCAATGCATGTGTCTTAGCATCTCTACCATCCCAACGAATTTGCTCTACAGTAGGTGCAGTAGAAACTACAACACAAAGAGGAACATGAAGAATATCGTCATCTTCAACACCATCTGCATCAGCTTCAGTACCTATATTTACAAGTGTAATAAGATGTTTTTCAACACCCTACACAATATTCCACAATCCTTTTGTGACCAATACATGATGCATCATATAAGCCCACAATGGGTAATTCGTACCATCCAACATATCCTCAACAGGCAACATACAAAATACATCACTACTTTCAGCCATGGCCACTAACTAAAATACCCCGATGTAGAAAAAGAACTATATCTGAAAAAATTGAACAGAACTACCCTAACAAGTTCTGCTAAACTTGTAGCAAACTTCAAGACACTTATAATGGCAAACTGAAACCTGTATATATTTTTGGCACAAAAAGATGAAATAGCCTACACAAGCGCTACAATAGTGCATTTGGAGGCCAAAATGAGCTCAGATTGTGATTTCGACATGGATAGAGTGAAGTCGTTTTGATCTCCTAATCAGCTTGAGTGTGCTCACCAAATTTCGTGCGATTTTGAGACTACGATTGGAGGAGTTTCAATGATGTCCTAGATGAAGTAGCGACCTTCTCTGATACCAATTGTTGGAGTTAGACATCTGTGGAAGCACACGAACAGCACAAGGAAGGAGGAGAAGCTTGGAGCACAACACACAATACTGAATGTATTACTACTAGAATGTACAAAGATAAGAGACCCGTTAGGGCAATAGGCATATATACAAGCAGGGAAAAAAACCTCCTAAAGAGGGAAAAAAGTGCTCGGGTGGTCCTAGCGTGTTCGCACACATCACTACCTAAATATATCAACAACCTCATGACTTTCATTTATGATTTTTTTAGGCATACATGGGCATATCCATTGAAAGCAAAGTCTGAAGTGTTTATGTGCTTCAAATAGTTTTTGGTTTTGGCTAAAAATATGTCAGCATGTAAAATGGGCACCCTCCATTCTGATTGAGGGGGGGAATATATGTCTTCTAGCTTTAATGCATTTCTGGCTGAACGTGGAATAAAACATTAGTGTACAGTGTCGTATACAGCTTAATAGAATGGAGTTACTGAAAGGAAGAACATGTCACTCATGGAGATGGTGAGGTGTATGGTCAATAGTCAGGCTTTACCACATAGTTTCTAGCTTGAGGCTATTATGTGTGCATCATATGTAAAACAGGTGTCCCACTAAAGCATTGCAATCTATCACTCCATATGAGGCTTGGCATGGTCGCAAGCCATCTGTTGCTTACCTTCATGTTTTTGGTTGTCTGGTATATGCATTAGTGGCTGAACAACAACATAGGAAATTGGATGATAAAGCAATGAAATGTATTCTTGTTGGGTACAATTCTGAAAGAAAAGGCTATCGTTTGTATCATCCATAGAGTAAACACATTCTGGTTAGCCGTGATGTTGTTTTTGTGGAAGACGCTATTCAACCATTACTTTCATGTACTAAGGAGACATCTATTAGCTCTAAAGACATGTATGATACTTTGCTTCCTCTTTTTATAGGTGGACAGTCTAGTGCTTGCCCTAATGAGGCAATTTCTCACCCTTTATAGGTTTCATGTGATGATGTAGATATTTTTATTCCTTATGCAGATTTACATGATGCACTTGTTGATGAGAGAGTTGATATTGAGAAGGTAGAAACTATGCCAAAATGGCTAGTGCAGACTTTGTGTGACAACAAATTAGATGCACCTCTCTCATATCATACTCATCCAAGGCTCTCATAGTGCTTCTTTTGCATTAGATTGCTATGCTATGGCAGCCTCAAGTCTCTGTGATGAGAATGAGCCTGCTTCATTTGATGAAGCACAAAATTGAGAAAATTGGATGGCTGCTATGCAATATGTATACGATGCTATAATGAAGAATGGTATGTGGTCTTTATGTGACTTGCCTCCTAGCAAGGAGGCCATTGGCACTAAGTGGGTATACAAGTTGAAGCATAAGCCTGATGGAACAGTTGTCAGGTATAAGGCTAGGCTTGTTGCAAAGGGTTATGCTTAGGAAAGATGCATTGATTTTAATGAGACCTTTGCTCCTACATGTGGAGTGACTACTATTCATAGCATCTCTGCACTTGCAGCTCATCATAGTTGGAATGTACATTAGTTGGACATTAAAATTGCATTTCTGAATGGTGATTTTCATGAAGAAGTCTATGTTCTTTAGCCCTGTGGCTTTGAGTAGAAAGCGCATGAAAATAGAGTGTGTAGGTTGAAGAAGGCATTATATGGTTTGAAGCAAGCACCACATGCTTGGTATGAAAAGATACGTGCCTACCTGATTGCACATGGTTTTGAGAACACTCTAACTGAGAGCACCTTATATGTTAAGCGTGAAAATGATGTGCTTTTGATCATTGTTGTCTATGTCCATGACATGCTGCTCATTGGTCCTTATGAGAATCATATTGCTGATTTTAAGGCTGATTTGCATGCCTTTTTTGAGATGTCTGATTTGGGGCATTTGCATCATTATTTGGCCATTCAGTTTATGCAAGTTGATGACTGAATAACTTTGTGTCAAATGAAATATATTGACACATTATTGCAGTGTTTTGGCCTTGAAGACTGTAAACCTATTGCCACTCCTATGGAGACATGTTTACAATTGAGTCTTCATGATATTGGAGATGCATTTGCTGTTGTTCTCTATTAGCAAGTTGTTGGATGCTTGATTTACTTATGCATTACTCGGCCAGATATTCAGATTGTTGTCTCGCAGATAAGTAGGTTTATGCATTGCACAGGTGTCAAACATTGGTAGGCGGTTAAGCGCATCTTTCGCTACTTTAGTGCTACCCGGCTATTTGGATTGTTTTATTCCAAGGGGGGATCACTACTGCCATATTTACATGCTTTTTTGACTTTGACTAGGTTGGTTGCTATGACACTCGTGTGTCTGCTAGTGGCTTTTGCTTCATGCTTGGTAGCTCATGTATATCTTGGTTGAGCAAGAAGCAGCTTACTGTGGCCACTTCTAGTTGTGAGGCTGAGTATAGGGTAGCTTTCACAGCGACTGTTGAGTGTGTATGGCTCATACATCTTATGGCTGATTTGGGTGTTGGTCAGTCTTCAACCACCACCATCTTCACTAACAGTCAGAGTGCAGTGGCAGTTGCGAGCTTGTGTTCCATGCTTGCACTAAGCACATTGAGGTGCACTATCATTATGTTAGGGAGAGGTTCTCTACTAGAGAGATCAGTTTGGCATATGTGCCCACACAGGAGAACATTGTAGAACTTTTCACAAAGGCTCTACCTAGGGAGAAGTTTGAAGCTTTCCGCAAAGCTTTGGGCTTACTTCCTTTTGTGGATTGATTCCACATAGCTTGGCACTTCCTTAGACATGAGTGCTAGCTCCTTGTTCACCGCATCACTCCTAGGGGAATTTGTTGATATATTTAGGTAGTCATGTGTGTGAACAAAGTAGGACCGTTGTGAACAAAGTAGGACCGCTGAGGCACTTTTTTCCCTCTTTAGGAGTTTTTTTTTTTCCTCATCTTGTATATATGACTATAACCCTAACGGGTTACTTATCATCGTACATTCTAGTAATAATACATTCAATATTGTGTGTTGTGCCCCAAGCTTCTTCTTCTTCTTCCTTGTGTTGTTCGCATGCTTCTGCAGATCTCGAACCCCAAGAGATAATGCAAAGAATTTTTAGCCAAATATGTCTGAAATTGTCCAAGCAAACATGATTGGAACTACTAGAATTTTCCATCCATATATGGTTGAGCATTTGGATCAAAATATGGATGCAAATGAGCATGAAATTCAGCCCATGCATGATATACATGTTGACGATGTATTACATAATGAATGCATGTCTATCAAAATTGCACAAACTATGCCAAAGTGGTTGAAACAAACTTTGCAACACAACAAATTGAATCCACATTTACATTGTAGAATAAAATCAAGCTCTCTCCATGCATCAAGTAATTTTGTGGATTATTCTCTTATTGCAAGAGGATGTAATGAAGAGCTACTTACCTTTGAAGATGCGTGTAAAGATCCACACTAGATGAGTGTTATGCAATCAAAAATGCATCCCATACATAGGAATGGTACTTGGGAGTTATGTGAATTGCCAAAAGGAAAAAATGCCATTTGTACAAAACGGGTTTACAAGATTAAGGGAAAGTGAGATGGTAGCATTGATCGCTACAAAGCTAGATTGGTTTCCAAAGGATATGCACAACAATATGGCACTAACTATGAGGAAACTTTTGCATCTAGTTCATGCATGGTACCATTCATACTATGGTTGCAGTGGCTACCCAATGAGGTTGGAAAGTACATTAGTTGGACATAAAAACAACTTTCTTGAATTGTGATTTGAAAGAAAAGTTTTATGTGAAGCAAGCTCCTAGATTTCCATGAAAAGGCAAGAGCATATGTTTTGTTGCTTGCACAAAGCCTTGTATGGTCTCAAGCAAGCTCCACATGCATGGTATGACAAAATCCATAAGCACTTGATTGCTCTTGGCTTCACATGTAGTCCAATTGAAAGCACACTCTATGTACATAAAGATGGGGTTGATCTTATAGTGCTTGTTCTTTATGTTGATAATATACTCTTGATTGGGTCAAGTGATGCAAAACTTGATATCCTTATGGCTGATTTGCAACATACTTTTGATGTCACTTATCTTGGTCTTTTGGTCTACTATCTTGGCATCCAATTTGTATCTTTTGTGGGGGGAATTGTTATGCATCAAGTAAAGTATGTTGAAAAACCATTTCAAGATTTTGATTTTGAGGATTGCAAGCCAAATACACAGCAGTGGAGACAAGATTTAAGTTCCCAATTGAGGATTCCATTGATGCATTTGATGCTTCTCTTTATCAACAAGCTATGGGATGTCTTATATATGCATGCACACAATGCCAAATGTACAATATGCAATTTCCCAATTGAGTCGATCAATGCATAGCCCTGGCACTAAGCATTGGCAAATGGTGAAACTTGTGTTTAGATATCTCAAAGGCACTTTGAGTTTAGGTCTCTTTTATGGTAGAGATATTCAGATATGCTTGCATGCTTTTACAGATAGTGATTGGGCCATTTGTTATGATATTGGCATGTCCACTACTGATAATTGCTTTTTCCTTGGAGATTTGTGCATATCTTGGTTGAGTAAGAAGAAAACTACAATGGTGACATCAATTTGTGAAGCTGAATATAGGGTAGTTTTCACAGCTACAGTGGAGTGTATATGGCTGAGACACATATTCATGGATCTTCACATGGAGATTGATGTTGCTATGCATATTCTCACTGATAGTCAGAGTGCATTGGCTATTGCTCAAAATCTAGTATTTCATGCATGGACCAAAGATATTGAGGTGCATTATCACTATGTGAGAGAGCACCTTCATGAAGGAGATATTGATTTGGTATATTTGCCTACACGAGTTAATGTGGCAGACATATTCACCAAAACTATTCCATGGGAAAAGTCTAAATCAAGGTACTCTCAAAAGATCTTAAGCATGTTGTACTCCCCAATTCGTAATGATAATTATTTTCTTAGGCTCAAAATTTGGATGCATCAGCACCTATAATCCAAATTCTAAAGAGTTCTATTCTTAATTTAAGGGTATCTAATCTCCAAGTTTTTTTCCCACCTTCTGTAGCCATATCCTGATACTATGGATTTTTGAGAGATTTGATATGAAATTGAAAGAGATTTGGGAAGCACTTTACATACAATGATGTCTTCTAATTTTGAACCTCTTTGGTACTCCAATCCTTACCTAAAACATCATTGATGTGTACAATTGAAACTTTCCTATTCAACCACATTGTTTTTATTCTCTATAAAGTCAAGTTTTTGAAACATGCCACAAAAACATGAAGAGGCAAAAACCATTCAATCTTGATCCTCCATGAAGTTTGGCTTGGTGAAATTTCCCTTTGAATGTCATCTTTGATTTTGCTTTGAAAATTTGAAATTGCACACTAGTTAGGAGAGCCCCAATCTAATAGAAAAATGGTAGGAACTAAAAGATCAACCAGTTCTCTATATGCATTCCTTCATGATGGTACTTGATATTTTGAAAAATAAACAAATAGTTGTAGGGTATCGAAAAACATAGCAGACTTGTCTGCATACATTATATCTACATAATGCTTATGAATGAGTTTGTATGTTCCCATTAAACATTCAACATGTTGCCATTTTAGGGCATTAAATGGAAAGATATTTGAAACTTAAAAAGAGACTTTATGAAAGATAGGAATAACATGAAAAATGTTCAAAAGAGATTCATTATAGAAAGTTACTTATGTAAGATCCTTTTCATTGTACACATGTTGAACTCTCGCAAACCAACCATATCTCCTTAATTTGTGGTGGAGTTGAAGGTCTTTAGAAGAACATGAACAACACAAGGAAGAAGAAGAAGCAGCTTCGAGCAAACTACAATACAAAATGTATTACCAAGTGAATTTACAAAGATAAGTGACCTATTAGGGTTATAGGCATATGTACAAGCTGAGGGTAAAAAACCTCGTAAAGAGGAAAAAAGTGCCCCAACAGCCTAAGTGTTTTCACACACATCACTACAAAAATATATTAACAAATCCCCCCTTTTGGAGTGATGTGGTAAAAAAAGGAGTTGGCACTCCCATCTATACTCTCTATCCTTCTCTATTCTTGCCATCCTTTTTGCACTGGAGAGCTTTAGTACCATCTTCTAACAACGAAATGCATTTTTCTGTACTATGTGAGCTCCGTAGGTATCCTTCATACATGGAAGCTAGTACAATTCTTAGAGTCAATAAAAAAAATGAATTAAAACGGTAAAATACAAGCCGATAAATTTCATAAAAAAAGTGTTTTTACAATTCACACATGGTAGTGGCGTAACGATGTGTATATGCATGTGCATGTGTGTGTAAGCTTGTGTATATGTGTGTGTATGTAAGTGTGTGTGTATAATGAGAGAGGAAGAAAGTGAAGAGAATGAACTAACCTTGATGTTTTTCGAGCAAGAGAGTATGCCTGAGTGGGAGGCAGGTGCCAAGAGCCCCAATCCGAGTGTCAAGAAGCTCGCATAAACTTTGCTAAGTGCGTGAAGAGGTTCTCTACAAGTCAAAAGTGAAAATGCAGAGAACCATGCTCTCATGATTTTTTTTGGTTAATTTCCACGGTCGTAGATAGGGTTAGAAAAAAAAGCCCAAGGGGTGATTAGTGACCATCGATAGTCCCACCGGTAAGTAAGTTAAAAAAAAAGTGGGGGGGGGGGGGGGGAGAGAGTGTGACAATGCTGATCGCATAATATCTGTAGTCCAATTAGTAGTTGTGTTGGTAGATTTGTTACAATACTCAAATACTCACATGAACTTTCAATGGCTCTATCCACATCCATCGATATCTCAAAATTTTTTTGGCATCCATAGAGCGCGATTTGTAATAGTGCAATGCACATGCTAAGCTATCTTTGGAAAGAGGATTAACTCCTCATGAATCTATCTCAATCCTTGGCTTCCTCTTGAATTTATTTGCATCCATTCAAGCTCAACTAGAGTCATAACTTTGCATCCAAACTTTGAAGTCTCTTTGATCCATGGTATGCTTCATGCTACCTTTTGTTTCTACCTCAACATCCATTTGGACATGCTTATGATGGTCCAAGAGGTGATTTCACTACTTCTTGGTACCACCTCAAGTTTCATTCACATCGTTCAACGGAGTCAAGATGAAAAAATGCACATGGGTGAATCCTCATCATAGAGTTAACATTTGAGACTTTTCAATGGAGATTCCTAATATCTCAAGATGGGGGTCGTTTTAGGATGGGGTGTTAGGGGTTACCTTAAGCTGGGGTAAAATGATCATGTTCTTCAATTTTGATGGCTTGCCCTGCCGTTCATTTTAGAATGTTATCTCATTTCCATTGGGTTCATTTTTCGAGCAAAATGTTGACCATATTTTACGCAACAATAGGCGGTGCCAACAATCAACTATGATTGTGATAAAAGAACTTTTTTTTGTTAATAAAATGAAGGTTGAACCGAGGCCTACTCTTCCACGCTTTAACTTTGAAATTGCAACTGTACAAGGAAGGCATAGTACCCATGGGATTCCTCTTGTCCCAGGGAACAGGAGTTTACATAGCTTGGTTAGACTGCGGTCCCAACTATCGTGAAACAAGACAAATGGTGGCACATCAGCCACAAGATACAAGTTTCCATGATAACATGTCTCGTACATGTTGCCCGTGGAGGTTGAACCCTTGCACCCGCCTCAAGAGGCGAAAGACCCAACCACCCAAGGAAGCGACTTGGGACAACGTGATAGAAGAACTTATTTTCAATGACGGAAGCCTGCCGTACGACAGCATGAATCCCTCTCGCGTCAAATGTGAGAATCTTTGAACCTTTAGCTTTTTATCGAAAAGCAGAAACTGTGATCAACGAACCTTTCATTTTCGGGAGGATTTAGAGGAATCTGAATGAAGAATTTGACATGAAGCTCGCTCGGCATTGTTTTTGATGCCCGGACGATGCAGCGGAATGACAAACAACGGAGAAAGGCGTCAGAAAGTGCTGGTCTGGGATCTTGACGAGACTCTCATTATCTTTCAGACTCTCACTACAGGTCGATTCGCCTACTATTTTCAAGGTGCCAAGGACTCCCGCCTCGCCATCAAGCTCGGCCGGCGATGGGAAAAGCTCATCATCCAAGTCTGCGACGGATACTTCTTTTATGAGCAGGTTCAAGTTTTTCAACTTTTCCACCGTGTAATCGCGATCTACATTTGTGACCTTCGGGGAAATCCGGTCGTAGCAATTACTTAGCTTAATGAAAACGAAAATATGTGGACTTGTGGATGAATGCTATGAGTCTTCACGCTTCACAAAATCTTGCGGATGACTTTTAGAGTTCTGTAAGCTCACCTAAATGCTTGCCAATGGGATTCGTGAAAGTTGCAGGATGACTTTTAGAGTTCTGTAAGCTCACCTAAATGCTTGCCAATGGGATTCGTGAAAGTTGCACGCTTTTGGCTTTTAGCTTGTGCTTGCAGTTGCGTTCATATTCTTAATTTATGAGCTTCCCGGAAACGCTTTTTTCATCCCCCCCCCCCCCCCCCCCCCCCCCTCCCCCGCTTTCCTCCCATATTCTTGGCACAAATCCAGACAGTGCTCGTGAGCAATTGGTACATGGCTATCTCGATTGAAACCAGTTGTTGCAGATGCTTTGATGATGGATCTTTAAACTTAAAATCTAAATAATCAATTCCATATCTATAGTTTCTACTATATTGCTACAAGTTGATGATCTAGAGCGCTAGTGTATTGTGAAGGAAAGGACGTGTGTTTTAGGTAAAGCTGCTGCTATCTCTACTTACACCCTTCAGCAAGTAAAATTTCACACTCAATGGAGGACTTGATGACATGGAGATGCAATAGAAATTGAGGACATGGCAAATTAGCCATGCGGAGCATGAGAAACAAAGTGTTCAAAGTACAATGTCGTTGTATGAGATGCTTTGTCTTCGTACTTTTTATTAGACTTGCCCTTCATTTGCTTTGAAAATTGACCTTAGAATGCCGAGTTTGATTCTTCGTGCTTGTGTGCTTTTGTCTTCTTATCTTTCATTAGCCTTGCTTTTCATTTGCTTTGCTTTTATATTTCCTTTCATTTCGTTGACATCTTTTTCTTTCAATCAGAGAAACACTTAAAACCTTAAGGGTCCTCTAAAGTGTATAATTGCATGTAACATGGCTGAACATGGCCTTGAAATTTAAAGCAAGAATACTTATGGAAAGCATTGAAGACAGCTATAGGATGGAAGAGTATAAATGTAAATGTGTACATGTAGGAGATAGAATCTCCTTGGGGTTATTTCTATGTCCTTTGGCCTCTCCACCATAGGTATTTGTGCCCCTTTTAGCATTATCTGACACATTGTTTCTCTCTCATGTATACCCCTCAAGATTTTGTATCAAAGCTTAGTTGTAGTGCTCTATTGCAATGGGAGATGGATTGAAGTTGCAATTGGGAGCAAGAAAGTTTAGAAGAAGGGAGGAAAAGCTTGTGCTTGTGGAGAAGTTTGCAAGGTGTCGTCGAAAGGTACTTATATTAGTACAAGGCCGTCAATTTATTTTGGATTTTGTTGTCATTACATACCCCATGAAACCTGCTTTCCTTTGCTCCTCGGATGACCGTGGTAGAGACAATACAAGGAGCTGCAAGATTGATGGAGAAACATGCTATGGATCTCCACTAAGACAAAGGACCAATTGCCTGCAAGATTGGGGGGGAACATGTTATGGATCTCCACTAAGACAAATGACCAATTGCATATACATTTGGAAGAAGTGTGCAATAATGCTAAAGCAATTGCATATATAATGGATACTAAGGTAATGCCCTCCTTTCCTCTTGAGGAAGATAATGTGTTGGCAGCCAAGAGTGCTTCACAGTGGAAGTTCACGAAATAAATGAAGGAATGGACCAAGCTAGACCTTGTACACCCTCTTCACATGTGGGTGAATTTATGGAAGGAGGTGCCCAACTCTCCCCCAACTTTGGTAAGAAAGTGGAATTTATAAATGTTCAATAGGGAAGAAAAGTGTAATTTAAGATGTTTGATATGGGAGAAAACATACTAAATGGTTGCTGGATACAGATTGTCATGGACACAAAGAAAACCATCCTAAACCTTAGATTCCAAATAAATTTCTATATCTCATATTTGGTTAAGAATTCGGAGAGATATTAATCGTACCATCGCGTCCGGAATATGTTAAAACCCTAAGATCAACATCCTATTCACCTGATTCTGACACTCGAAGGTTTTGTTTTTGGTTGATGACATCATCGATGACATCATGAATTCGTGACCGCCCTTGGCCACCACCCTTGAACACCTATGAATTCGGAACCGACCGTTGCATGCCGAGTTTGATTCTTTGTGCTTGTGTGCTTTTTGTCTTCTTATCTTTCATCGGCCTTGCTTTTCATTCGCTTGCTTTTTTCTCTCATTTCATTTTGTTGACATCTTTTTCTTTCAATAAGAGAAATGCTTAAAACCTTAAGGCTCCTTTACAATGTATAATTGCATGTAACATGGCTGAACATGGCCTTGAAATTTAAAGCAAGAATATTTATGGAAAGCATGGAAGAGAGCTATAGGATGAAAAGTATAAATGTAAATGTGTACATGTAGGAGATAAAATCTCCTTGGGGTCATTAATATTGGGTTATAAAGGTCCTTTGGCTTCTCCACCTTAGGTATTTGTGCCCCTTTTAGACTACCACCATATACACTTTTGTAAAAGAGTTCACAATATCTTACTATTTTATTTTTCTATGTAAGAATGTGGCTCAAAATTAATTTGGGTGGCCGCTTATTTTATACCATATATATATTGAGATACATTGTGCATTGGGGATCTAGGAGGTTAGGGACTTTACCCAATTTCTTTATTCTCTTCCCATTTGCTTGGTATTTTCTCTCCTCATGAGCTTTATGAGCACCTCTCTCGCATTCTTGCATCTTTGTTTTTTGTTATTTCCACCTTAACTTGCATTATTTGACACGTTGTTTCTCTCTCTTATATTCCCCTCAAGATTTTGTATTAAAGCTTAGTTGTAGTGCTTCATTGCATTGGGAGATAGATTGAAGTTGCAACTGGGAGCAAGAAAGTTTAAACGAAGGGAGGAAAAGCTTGTGCTTGTGGAGAAGTTTGCAAGGTGTCATTGAAAAGGTACTTATATTAGTACAAGGATGTCAATTTATGTTGGATTTTGTTGTCATTGCATACCTCATGAAACCCTCTTTCCTTTGCTCCTTGAATGACCCTAGCTGAGGCAATACAAGGAGCTGAAAGATTGGGGGAGAAACATGCTATGGTTCTCCACTAAGACAAACTACCAATTGCTTGCAAGATTGGGGAAGAAACATGTTATGGATCTCCACTAAGACAAATGACCAATTGCATATACATTTGGAAGAAGCGTGCGATAATGCTAAAGCAATTGGTTATACAATGGATACTAAGGTAATGCCCTCCTTTCCACTTGAGGAAGATAATGTGTTGGCAACCAAGAGTGCTTCATAGTGGAACTTCACGAAATAAATGAAGAAATGGACCAAGCTAGACCTTGTTCACCCTCTGCACATGTGGGTGAATTTATGGAAGGAGGTGTCCAACTCTCCCCAACTTTGGCAAGAAAGTGTAATTTATAGATGTTCAGTATGGAAGAAAAGTGTAATTTATAGATGTTTGATGTTGGAGAAAACATACTAGATGGTTGCAGGATAGATATTGTCATGGACAAAGAAACCATCCTAAACCTTAGATTCCAAGTAAATTTCTATATCTCATGTTTGGTTAAGAATTTGAAGAAATTAATCCTACCATTGCGTTCGGAATACACTAAGATCGATGGCCTATTCACCTGATTCTAACACTCGAAGGTCTTGTTTTTGGTTGATGACATCATCGATGACATCATCAATTCGTAACCGCCCTTGGCCACCACCCTTGAACACCTATGAATTCGTAACCTACCTTTGAATGCCGAGTTTGATTCTCTGTGCTTGTGTGTTTTTTGTCTTCTTATCTTTCATTAGCCTTGCATTTCATTTGCTTGTTGAAACGCTTCAAGCCTTAAGGGTCCTCTAAAATGTACAATTGCATGTAACATAGCTGAACATGGCCTTGAAATTAAAAGCAAGAATATTTGTGGAAAGCATCGAAGAGAGCTTTAGGGTGGAAGAATATAAATGTAAATGTGTACATGTAGGGGATAGAATCTCCTTGGGGTCATTACTATTGGGATATAAAGGTCCTTTGGCTTCTCCACCATAGGTATTTGTGCCCCTTTTAGAATACTACCATATGCACCTCTATAAAAGAGTGCACAATATCTTACTATTTTATTTTTCTATGTAAGAATTGGGCTCAAAATTAAGCTGGGTGGCCCCTCATTTTATTCATACATATATTGAGATACATTGTGCATTGGGGATCTAGTCCCTAACCCCAATTTCTTTATTCTCTTCCCATTTGCTAGGAAAATACTCATTTGCTCTCCTTATGAGCTTTATGAGAAGCTCTTTCGCATTCGTGCATCTTTGTTTTTGGTTATTTCCACCTTAACTTGCATTATGTGACATGTTGTTTCTCTCTCATTATTCATATATCCCCCTTAAGATTTTGTATCAAAGCTTAGTTGTAGTGCTCTATTGCACTGGGAGATGGATTAAAGTTGCACTTCGGAGCAAAAAAGTTTAGAAGAAGGGAGGAAAAACTTGTGCTTGTGGAGAAGTTTGCGAGGTGTCGTCGAAAAGGTACTTAATTTAGTACAAGGTTGCCAATTGATGTTGGACTTTGTTGTCATTGCCTACCCCCTGAAACCTCCTTTCCTTTGCTCCTCGGATGACCCTAGCTGAGGCAATACAAGGAGCTGCAAGATTGGGGAAGAAACATGCTATGGATCTCCACTAAGACAAATGACCAATTGTCTGCAAGATTGGGGGAGAAACATCTTATGGATCTCCACTAAGACAAATGACCAATTGCATATACATTTGGAAGAAGTGTGTGATAATGCTAAGCAATTGGATATACAATGGATACTAAGGTAATGCCCTCCTTTCCACTTCGGGAAGATAATGTGTTGGCAATCAAGAGTGCTTCACAGTGGAAGTTCACGAAATGAATGAAGAAATGGACCAAGCTAGACTTTGTACACCCTCTGCACATGTGAGTAAATGTATGGAAGGAGGTGTCCAGCTCTCTCCAACTTTGGTAAGAAAGTGTAATTTATGGATGTTCGATATGGAAGAAAAGTGTAATTTATAGATGTTTGATATGGGAGAAAACATACTAGATGGTTGTAGGATACAAATTTGTCATGGACACAAAGAAAACCATCCTAAACCTTAGATTCCAAGTAAATTTCTATATCTCGTGTTTGGTTGAAAATTTGAAGAAACTAATCCAACTATCGTATGCTAAAACCCTAAGGTCGACTGCCCATTCACCTGATTTTGACACTCGGAGGTCTTGTTTTTGATTGATGATATCATCGATGACATCATCAATTCATAACCGGCCCTGGCCATTGCCCTTGGACACCTATATAAGGACGGCTTGGCCACATACATCTTGAGTCTTGCCAATGCAAGTCTTGGGAGCTCAAGGAGTCTCGATCTCTAAGTAAGTACTTTCGAAGTTCTAGTTCGAGTTCTAGTCTTGTTCTTTGTTCTAGTCTTGTCTAGTCTTGTATCTTGGATATCATGCCTTGTCCTCTTGTAATACTTTAGTACGAGATCCTGTTGAGTTATTTCTTTATCTAGTTCATCTCCGAAGGGGAGTTCTTGTAACCTAGATATGCTCCATCATACCTATGGTCC